>OV725077.1:111910748-112510748 GCA_928085145.1 Nezara viridula | reverse complement strand
AAACTACTTAGTTCGCGCCTCTTGTCCCGGAACTTAAAAATTAGAATCTATAAAACAATTATCTTGCCTACAGTTCTTTATGGATGCGAAACTTGGCCGCTTACATTAAGGGATGAGCAGCGTCTTAAGGTTTTTGAAAATAAAGTATTGCGTAGAATATTCGGACCGAAGAAGGATGAGTTAACCGGAGAGTTCAGACTGCTACACAACGCCGAATTGCGTGAGCTATATCCGGGTAATATAATTGATGTAATTTCATCGCGGCGAATCAAATGGGCTTGTAAAGTTGTTGGGCTTAGTAACGAGAGAATTCCTAAAAGGTTAATATTTGCTGTGCCGAATGGTAAGTGTCCGAGGGGTAGACCGAAGCGAAGGTGGGAAGATTGCATTAAAGCCGATCTGAAGGGACTGGGTTTGGACGGCGAACGGTTGAGGGAGGTGTGTAACAAGCGATTGATGGTGTCGGCATCGAACCTTCGGGTTCGCTAAGCCTTATTATTATTATTATTAATCCTTTTCTTTTCTTTTTCACATCTGTTTATTAAGCTTCATTTTAAGTATTCACATAAAACTTAAAATGAAGTTTTTATGTCCCCTGTAAAAGGAGACATAATTATGTTCCTCTGGACCAGATTAAGCATTTTTTTTTTTAAATATTGATTAATTTAGTGTATGATATAATTTATTATTTAGTCAGGCCAGAAGTAAGCAATGGAGCCCAAAACAGATAAAGATAAAATTCATATGGCCGAACTTGAAGATGATTTTGGGGTCTTGGATAACGATAAAGAATAGACATAGGATATTGGTATTAATTGTTTGGCAAATCTTCAAAGGCTAAATTTATTTAAGTCCCGTCTATCTGGATTAGACAATACATATGATAAATTTCAGGGATTAATTAGGGAAACTAAATCGTTAGCGAAAATTCTTCAAGATGCATCAGTTTCTCACCATTTGATGATTTGGGATTTTAAATTAGAAACATTTATTACGAGACATTATCTCTTTGGATTGATGAGGAACCTGCAAGTTTCTATTCCATTAACCAAACTATGATAAAGTAAATATGTCGAGTTTGAGTCTCATATTAAATTACGAGTTAAATTAAAATTAAAATTGAAAACAATAAATTTTATTTATGGCCACATTTGAAGGTAAGATTTTTAAATGGGTATCATTCAAAGATACATTTATGTTATTCATAATAATGTCCAGTTGACCGAAATTCAAAAATTTTACTATCCTAATTCGGCTTTAAAGGGTTTGGCACTTCAATCTATTGCGGCCATTTTCATTATATCAGATGGTTATCAACAAGCCTGGTCAATTTTGGTAAAATATAAATCGTATGAACCCTTCCGGAATCATTGTATTTACCTATTGCTTAAAATTATTAGATCCTAGGCCATGAGAACATTTCGAAACCGAATTTAGAGCTTCTTCTTAAATCTCAACATTCAAAGATTTTTCAAATTTCATTTAGCGACAATGTATACAATTGCAAGTAAATGCCCTAAGCTAAAAATAATGGTGCGAATGCTCAATGTTTTCAACCCCATAGATTACAAACAATAATGAAACACGTATTAATGTCGCCCGACAATCGTTCAAAAGGCAATATTTGTCAGTTATGACAAGAAAAACACTTGGACCTATAGGCTCTCAATCTATGGCACAAGATAGGTCAGTTTCATTTATTACATCTAATAAACAACCCGAGGAAACATTAAATAGAACATTAGAGAAATTCTGAGATGTCGAAGCAGTCTTTGAGGGGTTTTCTAAGCCTAAATAAACACTATCTATTAAAATAGTATTTTATTGTTAACATCAAATAGATTTTATAGATAGTATTTATTTGATCGGACCCCCCGACCAACTCCTTCTCATATTATAATCATGGTCAACCATCTCTACCTAATTTACAGTATACATTAAATAATATCTTTTGTTACTAAGATTCCAAAATAAATGATTTAAACTAATGAAATAGTTTTCTTTTTTCCTTGAGTTTATATTTTTTCGCAGGACTGTATACATGCAAACATATAATAAAATATGATCTAGATTTGCACAAGACTGATTTAATAAAATGAAAAATATTTTACCTGGTTGTTTGAATTCAACAGTTTCTAATTCAACCAATTTAATAAGGGGTACTTTAAAAAATATTGCAAGTCCATCAGGTTTATATCCAGTTTTCATCTTAGTCACACCTTGATACCCTATAAATAGAAAACAAAATAAAAATGCTTTTAATTGTTTAAATTATTTTCTGTGGAAGGAGCCCATCAAATTCTTAAGGTTGCCACTGATCATTACTCCAAATAGAATGTGTAACAATCAAGAATATGAAATTCTTTGTGGATTTCTCGGAGCAACTGAAATTTCAATAGTTTTTTTTTTACGATTGGCACTGTAGACTATGAAGATCTTTGGTCGCGAGATGTATATTGCTCTCCTTGTATGTATAAGATCTCCTTATAGACGTATATATTGCTTGTCGGAGCAGATAGTCTGGAGGGGGTCACCCAACCTCATGTTGCTACTGCTATGTATTGAACATAGCCTAATGATAAGTAATAACATTTAAAAATAATTTCTAACACCTGGGCGGGTACCTGAAACCCCCGATCCAACCTTTTGTAAGTGGCAAGAAAACAAGTAGGAACCCCAAAGGACCGACACCCAAGAACCGTCATAATTACGTGGGAAAGTGGTTACCTAGATAGTGGTACGGATACCTGAGACCCAGAAACCTTTGAGCAGGGACTAAAACACTTGAGGCCAATGGCGGTCAAAAACAGCAAAGGACCAGTCTTGTGTTTAAAGAGGACAAAAAAGCTTTGAAGCTTAAGCAAAGGAAGAAACGGTCCACTTGTTTAACCAATATTTTATTAATGAAATATTTATATTAAGTAATTCTGGATAATTATCATCAATAATTACCAGTGGCATCCCGTTATCAAAAACTACTAATAAAACCATTTGATACGTAGCACTACGAACCATGGTCCCCATGGTGCAGCGGCAGGCCGATCCCTTTGGGGCCAATCTGGCAGTGTAATTCCCAACAACTCACTCGGGTTCAAGGAGAGTGATAAGTCGGTTTAGATCCATTAATTATGACTGCTCAGAGTCAGCAGATGCACGATAACCTATATTTCTTTCTATTTCTACATTTATATTTTACAAAGAATAGTTAAGCACAAATTAGCACATAATTAAAAACATAATGTGAGATACTTAATAAACATCAAAATAATATAATTTACAATCATTAATAAAAGAAAACTAGCAATGTTACTAACTAAAAAATATAACTGACAACATGAACAAAATAAATAAAACCTATATGGGATGAGGAATGAGTGACATGATCTGACTAAAATTAATAAATGAATTTCTAAATTGGTTTCACATAATTTAATCTTCTATTGTGTGAAATATTTTTATAACAAAATGATTTATCTAGGAGGAAATTTTTATCTACTTAAACTGCTTTTTGTTCAATAGAAACTTGTTTTGAATAATGTAAGTAAAAAAAAACCTTAGGATGAGTTTTAAAGCTATTTCATCTTGAGAATCGATCCAATAATTCAATTTAGAAGAAAATTATGCACTTAAAATTATAAAAAATATAACTGCTTGTGAAAAAAGTAATAAATTGAAAGTGATTCTGGTATTTAGAATTTAAAAGGAATGGAAGAGGAGATAAAAAGCCAGGATATGAAAAAAAAAATCCATATTCCAAGAAGTCAATTAATTAATGAAATTAGTGTTATTTTGTTGTTATTTGTTGATTGAAAATCGGTCTACAATTATATTATGGACTTTCATGTTAATATTTTATTGTCTCTATTTACTATTACTATTTATTTGAAATAATAAAAATATGCAATTGTATGAATTTATGATCAAATATGTAATATAAAATTTGATTAATTGTATCTTGGCACACTGATTTGTAAAGATATTTGATCATCAGCTTAAAAACTGCATTTAAACAAAATATGCAATTACATAAAAATCTGAGCCTTGCACATAAAAATACAAAAGAAGGAAACAGGATTATTATTTAAAGGCTTACCATAGCGCTCTAAAGTTTTATAAAATGTAGGAATATGATTTCCTTCAACTTCTTGTAGACAAAGAACCTGAAAAAGAAGAAAGGCACATCCATTATAGACAATAACGCTAATTTGACAATTTAGACTCTCTATTTTGGAGGTCTATCAAAGTAAAGATTGAATAAAATATTTTAAAAACTATTTTCTACTTTGAGTAGGGTTTACTTTAAGCCAGGGATCTCCAAACTTTTTGGACTGTGGGCTGTATTGAGACCTCCACTAAGTCCCATGGGCCATACTAATACCTCCAATACAATACTAAGTCTCATGGGTCATGGCTCGTGACGAAAAACAATTTTTGTTCTATAAATGGCACTTGAGTTGTGAAATGAGAGTTTTAAGAGAAACAACTCATGCAATAACTAGTGAAATGTTGAATTAACCTTGTGTTTGAGTGATTTACTAAATTTCATATTTTAAAAAATTTCACTTGTAATCAAAGAAACTTTTGCGGGCCAGATTGGAGTACTTGCAGGCCCTAGTTTGGAAACCTCTGCTTTAAGATAACCATAACATTTTCTTTTTGGGCATGCCTAAACCACTTCATAAGAGATAGAGACAGCCAGAGGGAGGCTATAATAGATTTTCTCTTTAAATTTCAAGGAACTCTTTGCCAAGAGGGAAGCTTGAGTGCCAATACTGGGATTAATTATGTGGAGATAGATGAAATATAGACAAAAAAAGAAGACTAACTGTCAATTTTGAATGAGCTGTCTGCTGCAGTTCAAAATCTGTTTAGGGGTTCCTTATTCTCTTTTCAGTGATCTATATTGCTAGCAACAAAAAATGAATTAATTGATGTCAATATTGTTAAACAGATGTGGATGTGTTAAGAGAAAATCATTTCAGTAGGTTAATTACAGATTTTCATTTCAATTAAATTCTATCATGAGCGAAAAAAACATCAAATGTCCAAAATACCAGTTCTATAGTAGACCAACAAAATGTTTAGTACTTGAGAAATTGGAATTTCTGTCAATTCCTGTATATGAAATTCTAAGGAAGTGGGACATAATTAGAGTTCACATTAATCAGTCTGGAGAATTGCTGATTTTGAAGTAAGTTATTTAACATTGGATTGGCTCTCATGATAAAATAATATTTTGAAGACTTGACTTCTTTTACAGTCCTTAATAACACTATTATAGAGAAAAAAAATTGAAATTTTTGGCCCTTTGCCAATTTAAAAAAAAAAAAAATTATTTTAATAATAGTAATCCTTACTTACATCAGGATTAACTGTTAGTATTTCTGCAAGAATTAATTTACTCCTATAACTCCAATTCAATATTTTTGAAGACTGCTTTTCATACAGATAGTGATGTTGTTCCAACAAAGTCTGAGAAAGAACATTATAACTCATTACTTTTAGAGTTGTTTCCATGCCTAAAATATTAAAATAAAAGATGGTTACATAATAAAAAAAGGTTTTAGTCTAGGGGAAGAAAAACTTATTTATGAATTAAAATGTATGTCTTATATTATTCATAAATATGATAAAAAATAACACATTACTTCCATGTCCATGTGGAACTACGTTTATACCAAAAAAGTATAAGAGACTGTAGTTGTCATTATTTCTGGTCGGAAACATAAAAATTATGTTTATTTCCATTTTCAATAAATGTCACAGATATAAGTCAGTTCACGTTGTTATCTATATTTATTAACGGGTAGAAATGAAGGCAGTAAACACAAATTATATATCCTTAAATCAAAGCTAATTGTGAGTGTCAAGGTTGGTTACTTCCATACTCATTCAAAAAAAGCATTCCATTTACAATGTAACATGACATTGGCATACAATACCCAAACATGACACTTCTGACCTAGTATCAATTTGAGCTTTCTAGTAGATCGAAGACTCTAAGATATTCTGGTAAAACAAATCATCAGCCAAATGAAATTTGAATAGTTTTAATGTTTAACGGGTGGGAATAGAGCAACAAAAACATTTTTTTCTGCTTATAGGTAATACAAAGAAATTTCCAGCAAACTTTCATGATATCTTTTATAGTTTTAAAAAAATATTCTTTAAGTTGAGCATGCAAGTTAAATGTTGGATTTTATAATCTTCAAAAGGTGCCAAATTAAATAAACAAAAAAAAAAAAAAAAAAATTAGTAGTAGAATCAATACTATCTAAATCACAGATAGGGCTCATAACTGGGTGATTCGATATGAAGTAACCCAATAATAAAATTTGTAGTTATTTTTATAGCTCTAAATAGAAATATAAAACATCTTTCTTATCATATAAATATTTTAAAAGCAGTCTCTAAAACTCTGTCTAGTAGTTTTATGAAGAGTTGAAGGCTTTATTCTTCCTACTAATGAAAATATTTCCTGGCATCTCTTTCCTTTTCCAAGTCACCCAATCGCACCATCCTTCATATGTTTCTGACGTGTTTCCATTCAAATCCTCTGTTCAGTCTTTCAATACCACTCCCGGTCTTCAGATTTATACACAATGGCTCACAGAACTGTGGTTTTTGACAGATCTTTCATTATTCGATCCCCATCCCTATTGAATTTCATCCCCTCCTACATCAGCCACTCCAATACCCTACCGACCTCTAAATCCCACCTATTCCGTCATTTCCTAACCATCCAGTTCCCGAACAATTGCAAATAGCTTTATCTTTAAACGAGTCTGTAAATTAGTTTGTTTATAATTTTTTTTTCCTGAGGTTCTAAAGCCCATAACTGTTTTATTTAGTATTATTCTTGAGATACTTGTCCAGAATAAATAAAATATATTAATATTAAAACAAGATTGTTACACAGTTCAATTTCAAATATGTTGAAACCATTAAATATAAATAATTTTCAAAAATGTACTTAAAAAAAAAAATACCTGAATCAAAATCAGAATAATGAGTGGTTTCATCAAAAGATTCATATCGCCTCAGAGTCTCAATTGATCCTTTGGAGCCTGAAAAAAATGGAATTTTAATCATTCATCAAATTGCATTAATTCAAACAAACCAAACAACTTAAATACTTTTGCCTAATCTGATGGCTTCAGGTAAGTTACAAACTGCCACTAATTTAAGTAAATCATTAGTAACCCAAAACTGAAAACATACTGAAGTACCTGGATAGATTCCATTGTCTGTTGAAGTAACATTCCCACCTGTTGAGATGTAAAATGACATTTCAGAATTTATCATTTCTTTTTTAAAATGATTAAGTCTTGCCTTGGTAGACTGGGAAGAAAGGGATTCTGTGGGTTTAGCTATATATTTTAATGGGCAAGAATAAGTAGAGAAAACTGATTTGAACTTTTCATGAAAGAAACAACCTAAGATTTGAAAAGAGTCCAATTTATTAAAGACAACTCGATAAAAAAGCTGATTCAAGTTTAATCCAGAGAAATTATGCATAATACCATTTTTTTCTTAGAAACATGGATTGCACATTATCTTAAAATTACAATACTGTAAATAGTTATAGGATAATGTTGAGAGGCTAATAACATTTTTCAATTATCATTAGTTTTGATTAATTTTAACGCACTACGGACAGATATTTAATAATGACGTTTACTTCATATTACCACATATTTTAATTCCCATCATCACTTCAAACCACACAAACAATTTTAAATAACTCATAATTTCCAATTAACTTCAGAAAAACGCACAACCCTCACTGAAACCTCCTTCTAGGATGTCAGAAAATATCGATACATAAATATTTTACCTAATACATCGGTATTTTTATGTAATAATAGTTTAAATTAACATATTATAATATCATAAAACTTACAATACAATTTTATAATCTAAAACCGATATTTAAAAAAGAAAGGTACGTATATATACTTTTTTAATGTTAAAGCAATGAAATTTATTTTAAAATTAATCTTTTATTCCTAGTAATGATTTCTGATTTTTGATAAGAGGATTAATAATTGACAGTTGTGGATGAATTGAAGAAGAGTTGCTTGAGGTGTTCAGTCACAAGTAACAACGTAAAAATAAATAAATTATGCTTATTTCTTGGGTGATAAATATTCAGGACGCATCTTTTTTTATTTTTGCCAACGTTTCAACCCAAACATGTGGGTCATCTTCAGGGCGTGGTTTGAACACACCCTGCTTGGGTGCTTTTTAATCTTATGGTAAGATTAAAAAGTTACAAGATCCTAGGTGGCGTTCCTCAGGGTCTAGTTCTAGGACCCTGAGTCTACCCCAAGTAAGTTATTCCCCACCGTCCAAGACAGACTCCAAGGAACCTGGGTCCTCTCTGATTATTTGGTCTCGCAAATTCTCACAGGACAAGGAGGGTCCCGTGAAAAATCAGCTGGCCACAGTAAGGATATCAATACCCAGTACCTTCCCTCCGGCGTCCATGAGACAACAGAACACATTCTAGTATCTTGCGATAGAGGGATATCGTGCAAAATTGATGAGGAAAGGCGTTTCTGCCATCACTGAAGCTGACTTCCTCCGCCTAATGGAAGAGGAGAACTACTCTTTCTTCCGGAAGTATGTGTACGGGTGGAAGGAGCTGGTAGGTTCTACACATTTCACCCTAGGAAGGGCAAAGATACTGTCACAAGAAGAAGAGGAGGCAGAAGTTGCTTAGCAGGACTGGATGGATGCAGTGGGGCAAGATGCCGGATCCGAGGCTGGAAACAGTTAACCCATTTTAATATTCCCATATTGAACGATCGAAAAGATCTGTAAAAACTGCTTCAGGGCCGAGAGCACTTCAGAGTACAGGAGCGGCCAGGCAATGGCTGATCTTAAATGAGACATCCATGAGAAGAAGTAGGCCTACAGCCCTTCTGTCCTCCGTGAATTAATGCTCGATAGCAGTCCCAAGGGGGTGGTAAAGGAGAAAGGTATTTTTTTAGTGAATAGGAATACTGTTGTGCGACTTTTGGTTTGTTGCACTTCGTGTTATGTAAGATTTTCTCCGTACCTAGATAAAAAAAAAAGAAACACGAACTATTGTGTGGGACTTGGTTATTTGGACTCAAGGAGATCTTAAAACATGTATTTCCGTTGAAAAATCAGATTTGATCATTTTCGCAGTCGCAATACTTTCTCTTACTATATATATTGAAAGTGAAAGTAAAATGTAATATCTAAGTACATATTTTATACTTTACTATAGTATACTTTATAAACGTCCTTGGTTAGATTTTATTGATAAATTTAACGGAAACTACTCTACAAATGTTAGATTTCACGTTATCACACCATAAATGGAATCAGGACAATGAATGCGTGTCTACAAAAGTGACCAAACCGTCTGATGAGGTACCAACACGGCCTCAACTGAAAAGCATCTGTTCATCCCTTTTGAGCCAGCGGAATTCGAAAGCAGCAATTTACAAAGCTAACAATTCCCCGATTTTAATTGAAGAAGACCAGCAGTTAGTTTACCGAGTTCGTAAATTGCAATCTAAATGGAGGGAGGTTATACTGTGAACAGTTTATTAATCTTCTGCTATACTCTAATCCCATTTATAGTGTGAACACTGGATCATGGCCCACTCGGCAAAGTGGAGTGAAAGAGTAGTAGATTTGTAAAGAATAGTGAAGATTTATTGAAACTCAAGTCCCTCCCAGATCGAAGCCAAGAAGGACAAAATTTAGAAATCGGAGAAGAGTTAGTCGGGTGTTCAATCACAAGTAACAATGTAAAAATAAATAAATTATAATTATTTTTATTTTTGCCGACGTGTCAGTCCAAAGTTTAGGCCTTCGTCAGGGCTAAGAAAATAAAAGATAACCTTGATATGAGAAACTATAAAAAAGGAATCATACGTAAAGTAAGATAACATATATAAGGTAAGAATATGAGGAACTATAAACTTGATACTTATTTTTTTCTTGTTTCTCATATCTATGTTATCTTGTATTTTCTTAGCCCTGAAGAAGGCCTAAACTTTGGACCAAAATGTCGGCAAAATAGAAATAAGCATACTTGAAGGAAGTTAGTCGGCGGTTCTACATCGGTGAAATAACTCAATAATCTTTGAGATATTGTCGGACTTCCATCCTTCGCAATCCGATCAAGATGCAATCCCACCATGCTGGATTAAAAACATTTTGAACGTCCAACGTTATAATGGCGCAGTACTTCTTACCAATTCTCTTGCCTGCAATGGCTTCAGGAGTAGCTCTGATGGCATCGATTGTCGATCTGCCCTTCCAAAAACCGTACTGATTATCGGATACTCCTTGGACTCACTGAAGTCGTCCAATCTACCATAAATGATCCTCTCTACTACCTCAGCGGCAGAGTCCAAGAGACATATTGGATGATAAGATGTGGGCTCTTCAGAGGCCGTTTTCTCTTTGGCAGGAGCACAAGACATTGCTTCTTCCACTGTGTTGGAAAGACACATTCCCTGAGACAGGTGTTCTACACATCGAAGAAGAGTTGTGGTCTTGACCTAATAGCCATTTTCAAGGAAAGATTTGGGGCATTATTCCTCTGTTATTTCCGACACTGGTTTCAAATTCAGCATCGCAATCTTCCGTCAATGAGCACTTCCGAGCGTCTTGGAAATGCACTGCCACTATTTTTTCCAACAACTCTGGAGATTTCGAGGGCGACAAGTGTGAACTTTTCAGTTGGGCAATGATTGTTTTGTAGGGTCTTCCCATGTGTCTCCGTCTACCTCTTCACATAACTTATTCCAGTAGT
The DNA here is from genome assembly GCA_928085145.1 of Nezara viridula. Lineage (NCBI taxonomy): Eukaryota > Metazoa > Arthropoda > Insecta > Hemiptera > Pentatomidae > Nezara > Nezara viridula. The sequence continues at coordinate 112,499,947 of OV725077.1, read as the reverse complement.
GACGTTTACTTTCTTTCATTGCATCGACTAGGTTCCTCTTAGCTAGTTTATGTTCCTGCTTTCAACCACGTATAGCAAGAGAAATAGAAACCATACCATAATAAACTTTTAATATAAATTTATTAGTGTAATGAGATGAGTCGGAAATGTAAACTCAAGAAGAAACTTTACTGAGAATTGTCAAGCTCGGCAAGCGACATACCCGCATTGTGAATTATGTGCAATACTCAGCTGAATCTAAATGTTAAAATAACTTTAGGGTCAATCAGTAGTATTAACAATCTCCACATACATTATTACAGTAAGGCTCGAAATCGGTTTTGTACCAAATATAAGATCCTGTCATTCTCAAATACCATGAATGGGGTACCGTGGGATTCAGAATTTCACGAGGGATTAGCGAATCTTTCCAGAACCCCCTATCGTGCACTCCCTCCCTCCCCCACCATATCTCTATAAATTGCATATCGTTGTGTCCCTTGTAACTATTTATGAAAAAAAAAAAAAAACCAATGTTCTTACACAAAAAAGTGAACGCACTGCTCCAAAATGGCGGATTGACGACTTTGACTTTAGTTAGTTTTTTGGTCACTGAGAATCAGCACTTGGCTTAATTTCCTCATGGTTGGTCTTTTATTAAAGCTGAATAGTCAGAGAATAATAAAACATGAACAATTATTAAAAAATAATTGGCTTACGCAATAAAAAACACCAGTAAAAATCAAAAATTGAGGTTGAAAATAAAGCGTCGTTTGTAATTAAACGGCCAACAATAACGCAAAATGTGCTGAAATAAAACATCTAGAGAATATATTTCTCTTTCAAAAACACTGATTACTTTTTAAAATATTTGAAGTAGTTCCGTAGAAAATGCACTTATGCGGGGGAAAAGCAGTGCTGGGGTAGGTGCCTACAATCTACCACACCATTCTGTACACATAAATGGCTTAGTTATAGTGATATAATAACGTTTTTGGTACACTATATATCATTGGTTTTATTAACTAACAAATATTAATGCAATCATTTAATTGTAAAAAAAATTAACAAAATTTTTTGTTAAATTTATTATTTTATTTTATTGTTTATTTAACTTACTTTATTCTATACGGAGGTCGTTTAAGTAGACATCTATTGTAAAAATGATATAATTATAATAATTAAAGTTAATTAAAAAATACTTTGCTGAATATCTTGAATTTTTTATTTAATGTTTGCAATTTAACACTTTGTTTTGTATATTTACTGATTCTTAGAAGTAATTTAAATTGTATATACTTTCTAGGAAATGAGTCATATCAATACCTGTTTTATAAACTAAAATAATATATACCTAATCTGAACTACATTTTTATTATTAACTGATAAAAATCAGTGAGTAACTTATAATTTCTTCTATTATTTTTTTTAATTTTGACTATTTAATTACTCTATATTTTTGTTTATATTATGTTATGTCTATATTATTATTATTATTATTACATATAATGAATAGTTATTAGTGAGTAGGTATTTAGTCATATCAATACCTGCTTTATAAACTAAAATAATATATACCTAATCTAAACTACAGATAATGAATAGTTGCCAGGTTGTTTAGTAAAACTTATTGTAATGATAGGAAGGGCAAAACTATAAGTTCTTCTAGTAACCGAAATTCATTGTTTGGATTTGGTCTCAAAATGAGGGAACACACGAAATTGGACCCAAAAATTGGAAAAATACATTAAGGGAACGAGAAAGGAAGAGCCAAAATCTCGGAAAAAAAGGGAAATATTTTCCCTTGGTGGCTCCAGTTAGCAATTTTGTATTTTACATGTCTCAACACATATATACAAATTAAAAGAATAAAAATTTTCCCACATTTTTAGCCATGAATTTTCCGTTTCAATCCTCAAATTACTGGTTTAATATTCTTTAAATCAGCCGCCATTCTTATAGGTAGCAAGATCTGACTGGGGGACTCTTATCTTTCTCTCTATTATATAAAAAGTTTTTAGTTTATGTATTATGTCTTATTTTTTTTTTTTTTTTGAAATCTATTTATTGAATAATAATACAATCAGCCACTGCTGGAGGGCTGTAAGCATTAGGGCTAAAAGTTCTCATTCATACAATATATACAAATAATAAAGAAATAAATATAAATATATGAAGTAAATAAATAATACTGATGAAGAAGGTAAATAAATAAATAAAAAAATAAAAAAAAATAAAAACTTCTAAACACAATCATAACTATATACAATATATACATTTGCCCAAGAATCTCCGAGCCAGGCTTTTACCTCCACACGCGGAAGGCAAAGCAAGACTCCGGAAGATCCCAGTGCCACTTTTCCAGTCGCATCACTAGTATTAGAAGCCAGTGGAGACTGAAAGAGGGCAATACAGCCACAGGCGCTCAGGACATGAGTGGAGAAGCTGGCCATTGCCAGGACTCCAAAGGCATATTTACAAAAGATCTCGAGGCCACTGCCGTTTCAACCTTCGAGGGGGATGGTATGGATGCTCGGAGCTGGATAGGGATTGCGCTAGAGGATTGGGATGATGAATGAGGTTCTGGTGAAAGTTGGAGAATCTGGATGGGATGATGTCATGGACATATGGGATGTTAAGGTCATGGTGTAGGGTCTTGTTCGTGACATAATATGGAGCATTGACTATTGTTCGAAGGACTTTGGACTGGAAGGATTGGATGCGTTTGATATTCGATGATTTAGTTGTCCCCCACAGTTCGAGTCCGTAGGTCCAGATAGGTTTCAGTATGGTCTTGTAGATTAATAATTTGTTTTCTGTAGAGAGATGAGATCTTCTGTTTAGTAGTCTATATAGCTGACCAAATCGTCGGTTAAGCTCTTGTCTTTTAAGTCTCGTATGTGGGTTCCAAGTCAGTCTTTTGTCCAGAAGGAAGCCAAGGTATCGGACTGTGTCTGAGTAGGGAAGAGGAATTGAATTAAAAAGGATTGGCGGACAGGATCTGCGTCGAAGAGTGAAAGTTACATACTTGCATTTTGATTCATTAATTTTGATGCGCCAGTTGTTGCACCACTGCTCAATGAAGGAAAGGTGTCTTTGCAGGTTCTGGGACGCTATTAGAGGATCCGAGTGGGAGGATAGGATGGCATTTTTTAATTTTAGTATTAGGAGAGTAGGAGATTACATGAGCTCTCCTATCAGCTCTATAATTAGCACTAATTACATAGTTGTTCATTTAATTACAGATGTGTTGAGCTCCTGTTACCTAAAACTCTCCTAATACAATATTACCATAAAAATTTTGTTCGAGAAATGGTATTTATTCTTCAATCTAAGCATTTCCCCTTAAATACAATAGAAATAATAAAATAGAAAAAAAAAAGCACAATGAATAATGAAAATATTAGAAATAAAAGACAAATTATTGTTGGGTTTATATGAAGCTGGACAGGTTGAATAAATATTATGGTTACAAATTGGCAATAAGAATAAGTATAATTACATATTAACGTTAATAAGAAGATTGGTAATAACGTGGGATGTATAAAATATGATTTTAAAGAAATTAAAAATTTGTCCGAACAGTGGTTTTATTCAGGTTATTCTATGTTGATAAAAAATAATACTATCTGAACTACAGAATACATGTAAATTAAAGTTTTAAAATTTGAGCAATGAGTAGTAAAATGAACAGTTGTATAATTTGTAAAATGGGGATTGGTCTGCCATTAGGTGTATAGAGGGTACCCCCTAGTTTTTTTTAAACGTAGACATAAATATTCAAAATATGTTGATTTTTTCTCATAGGCTCTCGCACTATCTATGTCTTGGTGCATGAGAATTTTCATTTACATACAAAACAGCAGATGATTCATTAAGAAAAAAAATAATGATAATATAAATGAATCAGCCATTTAAGAAATACCTCATTTACAAAAATAAAACTTTCTATAAACTTGAAGAACTGTCCATAGCCATTAATATAACTTTTTAAAATTTGTATGTAAGCATTTAGGTTTTTGCAACTTTATAAAAAGGAAAAATTTGTTTGCTTAGTTTGATCTGTTAAAAAATATATAAACTTCATTGGAGATTGTTTATCAAGATATTGTAGTAAATGAGCAGTCAATAGCCAAAACATAATGGTCATAAATATTATTATAAGGATTGAATTCAAGTACTTATAATAATACTCATTATTATTATTGTTGTATGATTCATATATGTATATGTAATATAATTATAATCACATATATAACATAATTATTATATAATTCAAGTACATATAATAATAAGCTTATGGAAAGTGAAAAAATAAACGTTGTACTTATTGCCAGCCTTAGACATTGGCGCCCCTCTGGACAATGACGTCATCTCTCCACTCCCCCTAAAAAAAATTTGATTTAATACTTAAGCTGCTTTTTATTATATAATATTTGAATTTTATTTTATTCAATATTTCTATAATATAGTTGCTTTATTAACAGGCTAAAATTGATTAATTTACAAAGCTTTTTATTTTTAAAAAGTGGCAAGCACCCCTCCAGGGCAATAGCCTCAGTTGCCTGGCCATAAGGCCGGCAGTGGTTGCACTAGTGGATCTAGGATTTAATTTTGGAGGGCTTCAGCCTGAAAGCTTTTTTTTTCATATATATAGAGATAATTACTTTAGAAAAAATAAGAAAGATGCTATCTATATGAAATAGTGTTCAAATGATTTTCGAAGTCCCATAAAATGTAATTAAAAGAACAATAATACTTTAATAGATATTTTTTACCATAAAACATGTTTAATTTTTACCATTTTTTTTTTGGGATGGGGGAATGCAGCCCGAAAGCCTCCCTCCCTCAAATCCACTTGTGATTGGTAGTACTTGAAATTTGTCAAGACTATTGCTGAATGAAGCTATGTGTATCGTTATTATTTTCATAAATTTTCTTTGTGTGTGTGGCTCTAATGCCGAAGTTGCTAGGGAGGTAGGAATGCCTACATAGTAGAAAATAATGAGGGATAATTATCTATCATAAAAAAAAAAAAAAAATAAAATATGAAGATACCTAAAGTCACGTTTAAAGCATTTTATAAACCAAAAATTAGTAGATTAAACTGGACCTTTCTTTGCCAAACCCTCCTCTATCAATAATTCACTTCGAATTTCGCTTTAGATACCATCAATGTTAAATATGGTCAACAGCCACATATAAAATATGTCTTAGAGGTTGGTATTTCAGAAAACTGGAGGGTTTGCATGAAATCAGTATTTATATATATATTGTAATATATCCTATTTTATTCATTTCATATTGTAGCGATACTTTCCAAAACAAAATAAAAGGCTGTAAAAAAAAATAAATAAGATTCTTGATATAGTAAAATAAACTTTGCAATTACTTTATCTCAAGATATAGGATACTGATAATCAGATCAAAAGACTCAGACAAACTAAGACTAACTACACTAAACACTGTTTGATTATAAAATAAAGCAAAGGATGAATTGGCAAGCTAACATTTTTACTTTCATTTACCTATATATGTAATATACAGTATGGGGAAGTATATTGATCATGAATATTTTTGAATCTGAGTTTTCTACAGAAATACACGTTTCGGTCCCCTAAGTCCAAATAACCAAGTCCCGCAAAATGATCTGTGTGTTTGTCTCTGTGTATGTATGTGAACCATCTAGCTCAAAAAAGAAAAGTTGTACGCAACTGAAATTGTGCAGTACATGTCTGAGAAGTTACAGCAATTTTTTCATCAAGATTGGCTAACCAGAAGTGACACTTTGTATCATCAATTTTACAATTCTCTCAAGATTTTGTAAAAATTCATTATATCAGTGTAAAATTAAACAGTTTTAAATATAATGTAGGTCTCATTCTTATTGATGTTCTCTAACAGTATTTAACTGCCTAATCTTCAAAATTTCTTCCTCTAAAATACCTTCAATTTTTTTTATTACAAATAATTAATCATTTCACATCGGAACCTGATATAAAAATGTTTAAATATGAAAGAATTTTATAATAATCTAAAGGAGAAGCAACCTAATATAATTTACTATTAATAGAGAATCGACGAAAGCCGAAGGTTAGAACAGGCTTCTATACAAAAGCATGTGAGGTTTTATAAATGCTGGCATTGATATTATTCAATATTTAATTGTATAGATTACAGCAATATAAAAATTAAAATTTGTATATATTTTCCAATGCTCAAACAAATAAAAATACCAACAATTAAATAAATATAAATTTTGTAGCCTTCATTATCAGTGGCACTCATGTCAGACTAAAAATATTTTGTGGCACTTTTTTTTTTTTTGTACTTTGTGGCATAAAATCCTTAAATGTGATGATTAGAGGGAAACAATTAGTATAATACATTAGATATCCAATGTTTCATTAAACACACCTTCAAATTAGGTAATACTCACATCTATTCAAGGCAGAAGCTCCCTGGGACATCCTCTCTCTTGTATTTCTAAACAACTAGTAACCAACCAAAATAAAATCCTTTGTTCCTTGAGCTGATATATTTTTCTTTGTTCCCTGAAGGGCCACCATTTTGTTTGTTTTCAACTAGTGATACCATTTCAAATTCAAAATCTCTTGGTATTATCTGAATTAGGTTGACTTGCTTCTTAATTAGGTTAGCTTGCTTAAAAGTTAACCAAACTATTTTTACATTAATTGTAATGCAAGAAAGGTGTTTCTTTGATTATTTTAAGAGCTTCACAAAACTTTTTTGTTTTCCTTTTATGAACAAAGAGTTCAGCAGCATTAACTCTTTCTCTTTCAGTGATAGGCTTTTGATATTAACAGAGAGCGCCTCACGTTTGTAGATCAAATTAATGAACATCAAATTAGAATAAGTAAGAATTTTGAGATACACAACTATAAACTAGACTGTTGTTTGCTGTCAACCATTACAAACTGAGTTATTTGTAAAACAACACATCTCTTGGAGATTATTAACAGACTGAAGTTTGTATGTCTTATTGGTAAGTACCCGTCCGTTGGATATGTGGTCTTTTAGGAGGAATGGACCAAGTCTTGTCCTAACTAACAAATAAATCTGGATGGCAAACTCATTTTTGGGAAAAAATATAGATGAAGTCTTCACATGTTTAATAATACTTCAATTGATCCTATTATCATCCTGAAATATGGATTCGAGCAGTACCCAATTCCATTCAATTATTTGAATAATTTTCAAAACTACTTAACTATAAAGAACACATTTTTCTGTATATTTCAGTCATATTTATCAATGAAAAAAACTTATTAAGTGAATCAAAACAATACAAACCCCATTATAACATAATATAAGTTCTGAAACCACCTAAATCAGTTTTTAAAACTTTACAGGAGGTACAAAAACTGCTAAACTTAGCAACAACCTTCTTCATATAATTTGTACCAAATTCAAACTTTAAAGGTCTCGGAAACATAATTTTGACAAAATTATTTAGGTAAATAAAACAAGTTACAAAATGACTGATAGCTTAATTGACAAACCAAGCTTAAAATTAGTTTAGTATAATTAAAAAGTTAACAGAACTGAAGAAGGCTGGTAAGCTGGCTAACTATGCCAACATGATATATTTTAAGTGCTCATTCATACCTGTCGTAGAAACTAAAGTCAGGCCATATATAACATTATTAAGGGTTGTTTCACGTTTGGAACTGAAACATTCACACTCACTGATGCAATGAAAAACTTGGTTAATCAAGGGATGTAGTAGCTTTGGAGAACACCTTTCATAACATGTATAAAATAAAATGTACAAAAGAGGACACATGAAAATTGATATAAATGAATTGCAAGAATTGTTCTAATGATGGGGAAAAGATTCCGAAATATCAATTATAATTAAGATGTAAGAAATACATTTGTTTGCATTTATGGAAGTTTTTATTGCCAACATCAGTTTGTTCAACAAAAGAAGAAAAGAAGTTAAAAAAAAAACTGTTTTAGCAGTGATCATCAAGATCTCAAAAGGTATGCAACCAGAAAAAAATTTAATAAATGCAGATATATATGTAGAATTGTCAAAATTAAATACATGAATACTACAAATACTTATCAGCAATCTAGTGTGCACAACTAATGAAGGAGTAAAAACTTAAGTATCACTTATAGTCCTTGGTTCAGGCCCCTTTTCATGAAATTATTAACATCCGTCTAAAACTTTGTGTGTGGCTTCATTTTGTCCTAACCTACAACACCAACCGTGTAGTCATAATGATGTGAAAATTTATGAATATCTAACTGATTTTCACATTAATGGTTAATAAAGATGAGTACAATCAAATGGTCATAGTGGCCTACAAAAATATTGGAGTGTTTTGCGTAACCTCCATCTCAAACATCTCGTAAGAATCATGTCATGAAAATCCAGCTGATTTGTACAATAATGGTTAATAAAGACGAGTACAATGAAATGGTCATAGTTGCCTACAAAAATTTTGGGATGTTTCCAAAAAAAAAAAAAAGTGTTTATATACCTATATATTACAATAACTAGAAAGTATAACGAAGATTAAAAAAAGAAAAAAGGATTAGAAACCAGAATATCACAACATACATCAAACTGCAAAAATAGTAAAAACAGTGTTACAAAATAGTAACAGCCCTAGCAAACCATAGTATTAAATCACTACACACATTTGACTTCAAAAACCCACAAACATTAGCAATAGAACCAAAAACAAACAATAAGAAACTGCTGGAAGCAATACATATAACAAAACAATAAACTATAAAACAGATACAAAACACTTAGGTACACACTATTCGGACATAATATCCTATATTAAAATTAAAAAAAAAAAACAGAACAACAGACATAATAAGAAATAAGAGGACAGGCACAAAGTACAGTGATGAAACTGAAGATAGCCAGATGTTAGGTTGGTTTAACAATGAATAAGAAAGGATGTGTAATAACAAAAAAATATATAAAATGAACGTGACAAATATTTGAATTTCTGACAAATGGTGCCACATCAAAAAAGCAAGGTAAATAATTGTACAATAGATGAAGTAGATTGGTACTGTAAAAAGTGTATTTAAAATGTGCATAGTTTCAGTGAATATAAGGAGTGCTCTGATGATGGGAAAATTGTCCAGAAACTTTGTAATTAAAGGGATTTAAAGGATATTGGAAGTATTTTAGTCTTACTATGAAAAAAATGTATAAATGTAGGCTTCCTAAAAAAAGAAATATAAGAAGATAAAGAAAGTTAAATTTTGTCAAAACTTGTTCAGGACTCTTCCCGTAATAGCTGGTAAAAATTTCTGAAGATTCCCGGGGCGAGTTTTTACGTGGAGAAGGGATTTGTTTTTCATTTTTTTTATCAATATCTCAACAACTATGAGGTTTGACACAAACATCATTCTATATAAAATTAAACTTCTTCAAAATCTTGATAAAACTTGTTCAATACATTTCCTTGATGAAATCCTTGGTTATAGAAATATTAAAGAAACAAAATTAACGGTATTACCTTTTCAGTAAAAATTGCTCCAAAACATAAAATTGCTATGTCCAATAGACATAATACCGATTCAAGGTTAAATTTGTTTTATTAACATTTCCAAGCATTCAAAAACATATTATAATCAAATTATCTTTTTTTTAATGATTTTAATAAACAATAATAAATTATTGAGACTCAAGAATATTAATTGTCAATTAGTGTTATATAATCTTCAAACACACATTATTTGATAATTAGTACCTTTCTGCGTTTCATTCAGTAAACAAATTTTCTATTCCTGTAAGACTTACCCCATTACTCAGCCCACCATCGAAAACTGACAATGATTTATATAATGCTTATACTAATTTCATAAAGAACAAATTAATTGAAAACCAATAGCAATGTTGATATTACTACTATACAATATTATTTCATTTTTAGTTTCTCCAATTTATTATTGAATTTTAGAATTATTAAAACAAAGTGAACTTAATAAGATAGCTTAAACGTCCATATTTTTTTTTGTCTTCCATACATTTAATAATGAATTATAAGAACACCTTTTATATTATTGGTTATATTAGTAACTGTGGATTACTCACACTAAGTTTAAGACGGATATTAATAATTTCATGAAAAGGGATCCGCACCACTAACTATTAACTCATTTCAGTTTTACATATATATTCTCGGAGTAAAGGTTTAAAAGAAATTTAACCTTTCTCTTTCTGTTGGCATTACAGACCACATAGATCTTTTGCTGCCTTAAACAAACCTGCTCCATCTCTGTATGTCTTGGGCTATTTATTTTCATTTATCTACACGCAACTCTATTGCATTTTTGTTGATTATATATAACCATCTGCTTTTTGGCCTTCCACGTGGTCTAATGCCTCCTGTTAAGGCATTCATTGTTACGTAGAGGCCTCCAGATGGATTTCTACAAACTACATGTGCCGCTCATCTTAATCCATATATTAGAACTGGCTTTATTATAGTATTGTACATCCTTAATTTGAGATTTCAATACTGTTAAAAGGGAAAAGAAAGCTCTGTTTGCACTAGTTTTATACGCTGGTCTATTTCTGACCATTTTAAAGAAATTTAAATATAAACTTTGTTTATAGAAATTTAACTATGATTGTAAAATAACATGGAAATGAGTAAAAGAAACATTTGTCAATAAGTAAAATTTTATTTAACAAAAGCTAATTTTATTTTTTTACAAAAAAACAAAACATATAATAAAGAAATTTCTTCTGGGGGCAATAATAATGCTTTGGTTTTCAGCACATTTCTTTTAACTATCAAATTAAAACATTAATTTAAAAGGAGTACAAAAAAACCAAAAGCAAATATAATTTTGTCGATTTAATAAAAAGAATTGTTATATAGAACAATAGACAAATGTATAAATGCAAATCACAATTATATTCATGTTTATTAAACATATAGATAGTTAAATATATAATAAATAAAAGTAAGACTGCATTTATATAATTTCATCAGGCTCACATGGTGCATCCAAATCCCTATAAGTAATAATAGGCCTGTAGTCCATACCCCTGCAACAAAACAAAGATAAATGAAAATGATTTACAAATTGTGAGTTAAAACATGCCCTACTACATTAGTTTATTTAATGTGTTTAGATTTAGTCAAAACCAATTTTTTTTTTTTTTTCATTGATCAACAGTACATATTAATAGGAACAAACTTCAATGTGGAGTAACACTTATATAATACATGAGACTTTATGATGATACTATCAATAAAAATAATATATATTATTTTTATTGATAGTATCTTAGAAGATTTTATATATATCATAGAAGATTTATAATAAAAAAATCTGGTGCACACAAAACACAAATTCCACTTACTGCCCTACTTTGAATAGAAATTATTCTGACAATGTGGGGCTATTATAAAATCATTGAAGTGCATTTTAAATGGAGCTTAAAGCTTACAGATAACAAATCATTAAGACCATTAAAATTACAAAAAGTCTATTCATTATATCGATAGAAGCAACAAAAATCTAGTTACTCCTCTTGCTTTTATAAACCATATCCACATAACTTCAGTCCCTGAGTCTTTCAGTTGACAGAATGATAAGCTCCAATTTCAACATTTTTGAGTAATGTCATTTTAGTGATATTTCTAGTTGCAATAGTTATATAGTGGATCAAAAAGGTGTTGGCACACCAAACTTTTTTCATGTCTCATTGTGAAAAAATCCTAAATTGATTAGTTAAACATTTTTAATAAAAAATTTTAAAAAATCCGATGCTTGCAACATATAACTTTTACTTACCGTTCTACTTTGAATAGAAATTACTTTCTGGCAGTATTGGGCTATTATAAAATTTATGAAATGTATTTTAAAGGGAGCTAAAGCTTTAAGATAACAAATTATTAAGACCATTAAAATTACAATAAGTCAATTTATTATATCGACCGTAGGCAATAAAAATCTAGTTACTCCATCTACTTTTATAAACCACACAACTTCAGTCTCTGAGGCTTTCAATTCACAGAATGAATGACTATCTCCAAATTCACCATTTTTGAGTAATGTCATTTTAGTGATATTTTTAGTTGAAAAAGTTATATCTATACAGACAGTGAGTAAGTAGATTCCAGAGTAGGTGATAGCAGTATTGAAACAAACACTGAGAATAAAGGTATAAATTTTGCCACTAAAATTAATAATAAAGAATGTTGAAATTGGAGTTAGTCAATCTGTCAATCGAAAGGCTCATATATGCCACGAGACATTTGAAAGTACATCTGAATATTTAACCTATAAATGATTTATGGATAGTACGACTATTAGTTATTTTTCAGTGTAAAGTTTACTAAAATGAAATTATGAGACTTCTATTGTCTACCATGGATAGGTCAAAAGTTGTAAGTGGATAATGTTGGGATTCCACAAAGAGAAAATTCATCAAATTATTTACCAATCTAATTTTCTAAAAGTTTACTTGGTGATTTTTTTGGAATAATCACCCTGCAGATACCGAATTATTTAAATTTAATATCATCTCTAGAGTTTTTAAACTACAATAAATATATTTAAGGTTATAAACATACCTATGAAATATTTTTATATTTCACTTCTTTCACACAAGTACAATGAAACAGTATTTTAAACAATGGCATTGGCTTGATTCGGTAGATTTTAAATACTTTTTTAAACTTTCATTTACCTATATATGAAATATATAGTTAAGGTAAATATTGAGATCATGAAAATTTTCAAATCTGAGTTTTCAACGGAAATACATGTTTTGAAGTGTCCTGAGTCCAAAAAACCAAGTCCCACAAAATGGTCTGTGTGTGAGTGTCTATGTTTGAGTGTGTTAGCAATCTAGCTCAAAAATGAAAAGTCAAGAAACTGATATTACGTATTTAAGATAGGTATATACCTTAGATGTGACAGCAAGTTTTTCCATAAAATCGGCTAATCAAAAGTGCAACTTTATATCAACGGTGAAACATATTTTCACAATTTTCTCAAAAACGGCTCAAACGATTTTTATTAAACTCGGTGTATCATAGTGTAATTAAGTGGTCTTTAATATCAATTAGGTCTTATCCACATTGATGTTACTTTTCAGGAGTTAAATGGCCAATATTCATATATGGCTTCCTCTAAAGTACCTTTAATATGGTTTGTTTTAAATAATTAACTCTCTCACATTATTAAGAGTTACAAAAAAATGCTAAATATAATTTTGAAAAAATTTGATAATTGAATAAAGGAGAAAATAAAAATAAAAATGCTTACCCAGGTCGAAAATGAATCTCCGGAAATATTAGTCAGAAAGTATACGTATAATATATTGTTGGAAAACGGAGAATTAAAACAAAAAATCAATACCTAGTATAGAAAGTTGTAGAAGGTAACAAAGATGCCCTGTAAAGTGACATCAATGGGGATAAGACCTAAATGATACCAAAGACTACTTAATTATACAATGATACACCGAGTTTAATCAAAATCTAAGGATTCAAGGCAATGCCATTGTTACAGATACTAACTCTTATATTAAAACTAGGCTATTAAGCCGTTTTCGAGAAAAATGTAAAAATATGTTTCACCATCGATATAAAGTGGCACTTCCGGTTAGGCGTTTTTTGACAAAAAAGTTGCTATAACATCTGAGGCATATAAAAACTTTAAAATAAGCAATTCCAGTTTCATACGGCATTTTGAGCTTGGCTGTTCACATACGGACACACAGACCATTTTGTGGGACTTTATTTTGACTCAGAGGATCTCAAAATGTGTATTCCCATTGAAAACTCAGAAAATGTTTAAGATCGCAATACTTTCTCTTACTATTTATTATATATGTAGGTCAGTGAAAGTACTATTATTGGAATAAGTCGTTGGTAGAAGTGAAGGGTGTTAAATGTTTAATTAAAATATATATTAGTAAGAATATTTTAAATACATTGATGGCTCAGTTCAAAACTGAAACAACTAAAAAAAATATTTAAGTTTTTCTCTGATACTTGAAACTATTGTGGCTTGTGGCAATCTTCTTCATAGTACAAAACAGCACCAGTGCAAAATGCCATCATATATCGGGATAATTAGACATAACAAATATAAAACTAAAAACATAAATGAAATACCTTCCCCTTCCAAAACCTCCTCGTCCACGGTTGAAACCACCATGTCCACCAAAATGACCAAATCCACGTTTGAAACCACCCCCATACTGGTAACTGAAAAACAAAATACAAAAATTTATACATATACAAATACAACAATAACTTTCATTTAATTTTTTAACTTAATAAATATCACATCTGAGAATCACTTAGCTTTTTTATTTAATAACATTTTTAGTTTCCTCAAGATCTAATTACTGAGTAGGGATGTATGTATTGTCTTATATTCTAATGAAATAAATAGAACTTTTGAAGTTTCTCACGACAAGATCCATAATGAAACCAGCTTACTACTGGATAATTAGATGGGTTGAGCTCTGCAATCATATCACGTATTACTAGTTAAAAATATACTGACAGTAAGAGATCTCTCTTTGGATGGAGCTCTGAAGGTAAAGTAGCTCAGCACTTGTGCTTCTGGCCAGAATCATGGTAGTGGCACAAATGAAAAATAGAAATTTAAATACGAAACATAGAAATATATTGGGCTGGCAAATAAGTCCTTTTAGTTTTTCTGTTTATTTTTATTTCACTATAATACATTTCTTATCTGATGAATTAATCCCTAAGGTGGATTGTTTATCCTGTTTGTAATATGTCAACAACTATATCTGTTAACTCTTGTTGAAACTAGCTTAGTATAGTATTTGCTATTGCAATGTGAATATGGAAGAAAATATCATTCAATATCGTCATATTACTTTTAAAAAGGTAAGCGTGCTGCAGAAGCTCATAGGAAAATTTGTACTGTTCATGGGGATGATGCCTTAATCGAACGCAACTGTCAAAATTAGTTTGCCAAATTTCATTCAGGAAATTTTGACATCAATGATGCTCAACAGTCTGGTCGCCCACATGAAATTGAAAAACGCTAGGACCCACACCTCATTAGTCACCCGCAATAAATTATTGAGCCTCGGATGGGCCCTTTTGCTCCACCCTCCCCATTCATCAGACCTAGCTCCAAGTGACTACCACTTATTCCGACCTCTGCAGAACTCCATGAATGGAAAGAATTTGAAAATAAAGAGGGCATCAAAAACCAATTGGATCAGTTTTTTAACAATAAGCTCCAGACATTCTATGAATATGTCATTATATAGTTAATGGAAAATGGTAAAAAGTCATATTAAATTATGGTCAATATATTGTACATTAAAATAAATTTTATGTCTATAATACATTGAGTTTTATTTCACCCGGAAAAACTGAAAGGACTTATTTGCCAACCCAATAAATACAACAGATTGACTGAAGTTTAGGTAGTTTGAGGCCTTGAACATCTAAAGTGGATAATTCTAGTTAATTATTCAGTCGTGGTGTTACTGTTAAATAATCTAAAGTATGAATTTACGAAACTGATTTGTCTCAGATAGTTCTATAGGAATGGGAAACATGAGATCTTACATTTGAGGGAGATCTGAGAAGTGAAAATTAACTTTATTAATAATTAGAAAACATGACATCTTTGGTAAAGTTATCTAATTATAAATATTCCCTCCAAACTCTGCATTTGACAAATTCTAACCTAAGCTGCCTCTTTCAAGGAACTCCATCCCGTTATGATAGTTTCCTCGATCAAGTCTATCCTCTTCAACCACATCCTCCTCGATCAGTCTAATTAATTTTATTTTATACTAAATCACCTTTTTAGATACTTTAAAGTTTTCCAGAGTTCATTAATTTTACAGCTATTTTTCACATACTTATTACTATTATAGTCTTTTTCATTTGTTTATTAATTTTTTTTAAACATAGTTTTGTTATTATTTTCCTATACGCTGTATTTTTATTAATATCTATGAGTTCAGCCACACTGATTTGGCAACTATGTAATATTATTTTCATTTTATTTCTAAGGAACTTTGTCCCAGGATAATATATATATATATATATATATATTTTTTTTTTTTTTCATATTTGAATATATATGAATTATAGCATAGAATAGAAGTCTGTAGTATTCAACTTTTGAAGTAAAGTAAATATATAATATTTATACTGCACACACATAAAAAGAAAAAAACGGAAGCTAGGCCATGGCAGGATCTGATAAAGCTGTCTGCACTCTCATGACGAAGCTCCATCCCCATCAATTTTCTTGGAGTAAAAAACATTCAACACTAATTACCATTGCAAATATGCATCAGAAAAAATTGGGACTTTTTGTGTTTTTATAGTTATATCCTAATCTTCACCGACAAAAAAAAAATCATGCAAATACCCAATTGTACTAATTGTAACCAAGAATTTACATAAAAAGTAAATTATTGGGGCTCTCAAAACTTGAGTTAGTTTTGATGTATATCTTCTATCACTGGCTACAATGTGGTTGAATGATCCCTACCTATATAGCTCATAACACAGTAACCAGAAATGTCTGTTACACTATGTATCACTAATATTAGTGATGATTATATTGACAAAAATAAAATGCATAAAATATTTACAATTTTTTTTTTGGATATAATCTATGAAGAAGAGTTATAATGATTCTTAGGATGGAGGCCTGATGCACTCCTGTGTCAGGAGCTTATGTGAAATTTGCAAACATGTGAAGAGCACTATAAAACTGTTATAAGTAAAGCTGAATTAAAGCTATAGGTTCTTCGGTTATTATAATTGAAGGCAACTCTTCCATTAGATAATATTTATTTATAATCCCCCAGTTTGACATTTTTTGATTTTTGACCCATCTTCGTGAACAATACATTCTGATAGTTACTATCTATTATATATAATTAAAAATCTTTTTCAACAACCATTTCATTGTGATAAGAATGCATGATAAACATTTTGCTTTGAAAATTTAAAATGTTAAAACCTTTTTCCAAGGCCTACCAAGGCACAGGAATGCTAACTCGTCATTTTATTGTCTCCAACTTTGGCTATCAGTTTGCCAGGCAATGCGCGGTGCTGTGCACACACATTAGCCCATTCGGCCACCCCGCTCTTCCCCCTCTATCATTTTCAACTATTAACAATGAATAACATGTTAATAAGATGGTTTAGTAATCAGTAAAACTTACTGGTAAGGAGATTCAGGCTCCTTCTTGCCACCCCTATTTCCAGGATGTTCAGCTAACTGTGGGCGTTTTGGATCTCGAAGGTAATTATTAAAATAATCAACCTAAAACAAAATAGATTCTTTAATACTTATCAACTTTATTTTAGTAGTGAAAAATATCAACTAAAACTGAAGAGTAAACATACAAATTTAAAATTTACAGATAATTTATTTAATCATTAAATTGAAATGATTGTTATTTATATGGTTTAACCCAAATAAACCAGTAAAACTGTGGTGTGTGGAGGGGTATACTTCATTACCTTGCATCAAATGAAGTAGTTCATATATTGTAAGCAGAGATGGGTAAAATCGTAATCAATGATTACATGATTACAACTGAAAATAAAACTTTATGACCACGCCAATTTTATACTTGATACAGTAGCACTATAATTATAGGAAAAGTATGAAACGATTACCTGATTACAATCATAATCATAAACCTGATTACGATCACAATCATGTAATCACGTAATCAAAATCAATGTAATCGTAACCATGTATTCGAATTCACTGTATTCATAATAAAGTAATCAAAATCACTGTAATCGTAATCTCGTAATCATAATGAAAATTTTTTGAATTTTCATTAGCTTTTCCTCTTTTATCTCGTGAATGGAGTATCGGTTTTTCACCGTTCCAACAGTTTTCCGGCTATGTAGAGGTAAAGGAAAATGGGGAAATTTTGAAGAAAATTTTCCATTTAGATAAAAGAGGAAAAGCGAATGGAAATCTGGAAAATTTTCTACACCATTTCTCCGTTTTTTTCTACATCTATATAGTCGGAAATGTGTTGGTGACAAACCTGATCCTTCATTTTCGAGATAAAAGAGGAAAAGTAAATGAAAATTCAGCAAATTTGTACTACTCCCGTTTCCATTGGCTTTCCTCTAAACAGTTATAAAATGGTTGGAACGGTGAAAAACCGAGACTTCATTCACACGATAAAAGACGAAAAGCAAATAACAATCCGGAAAATTTTCTACATTAATTCTCCATTTTCGCCTATATCAATATAGCCAGAAAAGTGAATGGAAATCCGGAAAATGTTAAATGTTAACTGACGTTATTAACAAAGAAGGTACTCCCGGCAGCTAAAGAAAATAGAAAATCTTTTATTCTTGTTTTCCTTTAAGCCTATCTCTAAACACAGGAAAATCGTGTGTATTTGATTTTTTGATTACGATTACGCGATTATGATTACACGATTATGATTATAGTGATTTTGATTACAATGATTATAATTACGATTACATGATTATAATCCTAATCGTTGATTATGATTATGCCCATCTATGATTGTAAGTGTGTGGTGCCTATAAATTTTGGTAATTGAAATTCCTGATCAGTGAAATTTTTATGAACATATAATTAATAGATTATTATTTTAAAGTAGATATATTTTTGTTAGAAAGTATATTATTCAAAACAGAAAAAAAGAGAATAATTTAGAGAGATATTTTTATTACCTCTTTTAAAAAAAAAATATCAGGATAAATAGTCAAGATTTGTTTTATTCAGCTTGTCTCACAAGCCAGGTAAGCCCAATTAAAAATATGAAAATCTTGAGTATTTATCATTTTGATAAATGAAGGAATATTTTCCCTTATATTTTCAAAAATAGCAGAAATATGGGCCATGAAACTGCTAATCTCCTGTTTAAAAAAATCAGATTGAGGAAAGACTAGAGGTGATGATAGCAGTAACTGATACCACCATATGAGAAGATACATATTTGTTCACAATTATATGCCACCAAAGAATACAAACTCTCAAATGATTTTTTACAGGTGAGTGTTTATGAAGATGGAGATTGTAAAAAAATAAATTAAGCTGTTGTCAAAGTTCCAACCCAAGCTAGTGAGCCATTCATTATCAGGGTATGTTTTCAGCACTGAAAGTGTTCAAGTACTGTTGAATGGAACATCTTATTTATTTTGGGTTTTCAGAATGTCATCACCAGTTTTTAAACACCTCCAGTACTGGAAACTACCAATTACAGGACATAATTTATATTCTCTCTAGCAGGTGGACCAAACATATCATACAATTGGTTGTCGTATGCTTTCCTAGATAATACCACATATGAATCTTTATGAGACAGAAATTATACTTTTTTTTTATCATTAAAAAAACCTTATATACTAATAATATATACCTCCTTCTTCACTTCTTCAAGTTCTTGAGCAAATTTATTATAAATATGTTTCCTGACAAATTCTGGTCCTTTAAATTTTTTTCCTGATAAAGGACATAGCCACTTGTCTTTTGCTAATTCCTAAAATCAAAAGAAAGAAAAAACTTAAAAGATGTATTTTAAATCTTAATAATAAACAATGCAAGAATGTAAAAGGATTGCAGATGAAGGTAGTTATGTCGATTAATTTATCAGGTATTACAATTCAAGTGAAAACAGTAACAATAAACGTCTTTCTAACAAAACAGATTATTACTGGAAGGCAATTTTTTTATTGTTATTCAATATTTAAGGTATGTTCTATTCCAAGAATAATTTCCACTGGTATCAACTTATTTGATTTTGTAATATTAAATTTGAAAAGTTTTAAATCACAGAATTATTTATCTTCCTCATATATTTAAACAATCTATAAACCATCTAATCTTGCATAAAAAGTTCAATTTCATACAACAGAAATGAAAATAGTGCAATGTATGACAAAAACAGCAAACTGTGTGATTGTGTGCAATACCGAATATCAATATGTTATTCTACAGATCCTAAAACGCTTAGATAATGATATTTAAAGTTTTTACATGCAAGCAAAAGAAATGTACAATACACAATAACATTGAAGTCTGTTTTTTTTATAACCACAGGTGCTGGGCAAGGCACTTTCTGTTCCATCCTCCAATATTTATCATTAATGATGGTGAATGATTCTTATGAAATAACCACGGGAAGAATTAGCTAAGAAAATTCTCAGTGATTTGACTTAGGCAGAAGGATGACTTTCATAATTATTTGATAAAATTTATTTCTGACTCTCAGTTTATCAATTTTTTTTACTATCCTGAACAAACTTTCAAACCTTTTGTTTCTTCAATTCTTCTTTTTGGCCAGTTTGGATTATAGATATGTTTGAACTGCTGAAGCTTGGATTACTGAGATTGCTTTATGACAGAGGTATTAGATTTAGTTAATCTTGGCTCATAACAAACCCTCTTTAAACAGGTATATAGCTTGTTCTCATGTCTACATATTGTACATAGAGTGATGCAAAACAGTTGGATTCAATCAAATTTAGTGAATTAGATTAAATAGTTGGAAATATAGGTACTTGAATTTGAAATAAAATGTTTTGCATTATATTTTGATTAAATTAAAGATTATTGAACCTATTAAAGAGAAGATATTTTGGATTAAAATAAATATACTTTTTTTTTAAGTGATTCAGATTAAATTCTGGTTTTATTACCTGGGTATTAGCTTGTATGAATTTCTCCACTTCAGTATCTCTATCCTTAGCACCTAATGATGCTAATTCTTGTTCAGAAACAGTAGGTACGGGAGTATATAAGGGTTCAAGTTTCGTTTTATAACCGTCTATATATTCTTGTATTTCTTGAGGTGAAACCTTAAAACAGATATTACACAATTAAAAGATGACATAATAACTAGAATAATTAATCTTTTTTACTTAACTAAAATAAAATAAATCAACTATTTTAGTTCTTGGAATAAACAGGTGGTTATTCAAATATTGTTTCATATAGTAGAGTAAAATAAAAAGCCTAAAGTGATTGTTGGTCAAAACAGATAGCACAACAAGAAAATAACTAATATTATTTGCATTTTCTGTTGTTGTGGGAGTATATAAGATGATTTGAGTCTACTAAAAAAACCTTAACATAAGACATATCCAAATACTAAAAAAATCATATAATAGATTCAACACTAACTGTGTGCCCCAAGGTTCTAGTTCTTTTACAAGTTACTAAGCTATTCAAGGAAAAGATTAATGATTTTTATGACAGAATTATTCAGTGAATTTGTATTGGAAATAAAAGTAAACACAAGGTTAAAAAAAAAAAAAAAAAAAAGCACCTGTTTCTGGTTCGAGCATGATGCTAAGTTGCTTTAATATGTAAGACTTTTTAAATTCAAAATCACAAAAGCTTTAAAAAGATAATAAGTGACCATAATTCCTTAAATTTGACGAGATTTTTTATCTTTCCATTTCTTTAGAATATCAAAGAAAAGATTAAATTAAAAAAAAATTATCTATTTTAAATATTAATAATTTTTAAACTTTCAATAAAATATATAATAGGAACAAGTACGTAAACTTAGGAACTTTCCATAATTCTTAAACAAACTAACCTCAGTACTAGAAGGCAGTCCTCTTAAATGCATTATACCACATCTATTAGGCATTTCGTCTTCTGATGTATATTGTGAAGTGTTGTAGTAATCAACAGAATGAACAATCCTCAAATAGAGAAGCAATTTATCTAAAATCTAAGGAAATAGAGAATAAGATAAATATATAGCTGAATTTGATTAAATTAAATGCAATTTATTCTGACAACACAAATATTACTGACAGTAAGAAGAAAAAAATCTATTCTATCTAATTGTGCTTCTTAACCTTCCAGGCAGGCATAAAATATGCCCTCTTCCTCACAATACAATCACTTAACATGTTTAACATCTTCTACCTGTTATATGAGAACAATTTGCTTATCTCTTAAATAATTAGGTTATACAATAAAATCAAAGAAAAATATACTAGGACACTTTGTGAGCCACACATCTGTTTATGAAATTGTTTTAAATTCTTCAATGGTTTGTAAGGTTTAATCCTTTGACTGCGGATGGGATACATGCTTTCCCATTTGGTTATATGCCTTCCCCCCAGAGGGGGGGGGGGGAGGTCACCTCTTAAACAGGTAGGGGCAAGTCCCGCCTTCAACATTTGACTTGTGGCTTGGTTGGTGCATTCATTAGTTCCCTGTCACTGACTCAGTGAAGTCGTTCTGGATTCTGACCATTTGGAAGCTATCAGTAGCAAATTTATTCTCCACCTAAGTTATGTCCTTTCTCAGTTATTAGTGTCATATCCATGATCTTATATATACTCTATTCAAATGGTTTATACATGAAATAAATGGTAATAAGATACTTTTATAATTTCTTTTTTTTTAAATTTTGGTTTTGACTGAATGATGATATATAATGTAATAAATAAATGTAAAAATATACAGAAGTAAAATGATACTTTAGTTGTTTTATCATTTTTCCATCCAACTAAAAACAATGTATATATATATATATATATATATTTCATAAAATATAAAAGCGTTTGAAACTCAAAATAAATGTAAGTGCAATAATAAAATTTTATTAATTTTAAGAACTGCTATATGTTTCAATATGGAACTTTTTAGGTGAGAAAATATTTTGTAAATACAAAGAAATATATAATTCTTTTTTTATATAATATATAATTTTTTTTTTTTTTTTTTTTTAGAAATAATGTAATGTAATTTATAAGATCATCTACAGTTACTTTTATGATAATTTTTAGTTATTTTGCTTTTCAGATATGAGAAAATACGCAAGAAAGAGACGTGCTGCAGGATTGCTGCTCTAATTTTGCATTGTTATATGTGACTAGGACGGCATATATACCATTTTTTAAAAGTTGAATAAAATTGTTAAAATGCATTATTGAAAGCTAAGATTTTGTAGGGTGGCTCAAAATAGCATTTTAAACAAATCTATGAAAAAAGAAAATCTGTTGTTTTTTTTAAGTCTTTGAGGATTTCAGAATGTAACGTATAGTTGAAACTCACGAATGAGCTCCCGCATTCAAAGGGTTAAGCATGTTATTTGCAACTTTACATTCAAGAGGGTATTATTAACATTATTTGAAGAAACCAAATCAATGTAAGTACATAACATTTTCATGATTTACTGTCACCGTATTTTATTAAAAAGAAATGAGGAATTCTTAGAAAATAAGTGAATGAAGAGTGTGTGTATAAGCCAATAAAAATGTATTCATTGTTTAAAATTTTATGTTTATTTGAAATAGATTATAACATAATCATTAAAATAATGGTAAACTGCTAATAATACATTTACACACTTTTTATTGTAGTGTTAAATTGGATACTTAAATTCTGTTAATCATGTTTTCCTACCTTACACAACTTATTAATAATCCATGAATAATATGATTTTATTATATACAAACCCTCCCCACAAGAATCCTTACTGAAATTCCCTTTGATCTCTCACGATGAGCACAAAACCCCTAGCTATTCTTTTATGGAATGCTAATGGACTACACAACCACAGAGACAAACTTGACATTTTTCTTCATGACTACCACATTGATATTGCTCTACTGACAGAAACTCACTTCACTCAACATTCATATTTCTACATACATGACTACATCACTTATAGATCAGACCACCCCGACAACACCTCCCATGCCGGTTCTTGCGTTCTTATCCATAAATCCTTATCCCATTCTCTCATTCCTTCTATTCCAACTGAGACTATTCAAGCAACATCAGTAATAATTTCAACTCGTCTTTTCCATTTAACACTCTCAGCCTTATTTCAATCCTTCGGATCTCGCTTTATTGCTGGAGAAGACTACAATGCTAAACACCAACGATGGGGTTGTCAAGCATCCAACTTCCGTGGAACATACTATCTTCTGTCTCAACTTCCATAGTTACTCTGTCCTCTCTCCTATAAATCCTACTTATTGACCAACATCCCTCAAAAAAAGCCCTGATATTCTGGAAATATTTGTCAACTCCCAGATTTCCTTTTCCCATGTCATAATCAAATCCCTGGATGACCCCTCCTCATATCACTCTCCAGTTCTGCTTTCATTAAACACAATCTTCGCTCCTAAGCCCTCGTCCTCTCCTACACTGATTACAGGACGAGTAAGCTGGGACAAATTTCGTTAAGACCTGGAAATTGGACCTAAATATTCCATTTACCAGGACTAGATACCCATCAGATAAGGCATATTACAACAAATTAACTAACCAACTAAAAGCTGAAATTAGAAAATACAAAATTTACTTAACATGACAGAAAAACTTACTACTACTGACAAATCACAATGGTTTATCACTAAAAAGCTCCTTAAATTTAAAGGTTTTAACCACCCACTTATTACTGAAACCCAAACCTGGTCCAGACCTGAGAAAGAAATATCTCAAATATTTGCTCAGCACCTCTTCAAAACATTTAATCCACACCCAGATATCCTTAATACAACCCTTGGGTTATTAATACAACCATTGAGTTTATTGAAGCAGAATTGGATATCCCACTCCCATTGACTCCTCCGCATTTCATCCTTCAGAAACATCCAATATCATTCATAGATTACCTTCCAGCAATGCTCCTAGCCATGACCTAATCACATCCCAGATCCTAAAACTGCTTCCTAAAAAAGCTATACTATTCCTCACCTATATATATATATAATGCTGTACTCCGAATCACATATTTCCTGACCCTTGGAAACTATCCATTGTCAAAATGCTACCTAAACCCATAAAGCTGCCAGGACACCCATCCTCTAACCGTCCTATCTCTCTTTTACTCGTTATAGGCAAAATCCTGGAAAAACTTACCTTAAAACGACTCCAAACACATAATCCCAGATCACTAATTTGGATTCTGCACATCCCACTCCACTATTCAGCAATGCCATCGTGTGGTAGATGTAGTCTCCCTGCATTGGAGAGCGGAATGTACTACACAGGAGTCTTTCTCAATGTTAAACAGGCGTTTGATAGAGTCTGGCATCCTGGACTGATGTACAAACTCCATAAATTCCTATCACCTACATACTTCCTCATTACCCCCGTTCCTACATTACTGACAGATACTCCAAAGTAAATCATAACAATGCTTGTTCATCTCTTTTTACTCAGTTTGCCGGTGTTCCTCAAGGTAGTATCCTAGGTCCTATCCTTTACACAGTTTATACAGCTGACATCCCAACCCAATCCAACACCGTCATCACCACCGATGACACGTGTATTCTATCAGTAAATAATGATCCATCTATTGCATCCTAAACTCTTCAATCACACATCACAAGTCTTGAAAAATGGTGTCAAAACTGGAGGATTAAAATAAATTCCAATAGATCCCATCAAATTATCTTTACTCTTCGTCGTAAACATATGACTTCCTGTCCTACAGTATCCTCCAATAATAGTCCATTTATTCCTGTTGAACAAATCCGATACCTAGGACTCCACCTGGACAAACGACTCACTTAGAACCCCCATACCAGTCTGAAACAACTAGAAAATGACCAACGTTTTCGACTTCTGCAGAATTACTAGACAAATGCTCTAAACTTCTAACTATTTACAAAAGACTGATATATATTACTATAATAAGGCCTACTTGGATTTCCGGGATTGAGCGTTGGAGCTCTGCTAAACCATCAAATTCGTCTCGTATCCAATTCCTACAATCCAAAATCCTTCGTAAAATCCTCAATGCTCCCTACTTTGCCACAAATAAAATCATCCATAATGATCTTAATGTAAAATATGTTTCCAATTTAGCTCAATCCAGACACCTATCCTTCCATAATAAACTTCTGAACCACCCGACCCCTCTTGTTTCCAACCTTGATTCCTCTTCTATTCCTGAGAACTCTCTGAGGCGTCTGAAAAGAAGATGGCCTCGGGACCTTTTAATACAGAAATATAATTGTAATGAAGAGAAGAATAGTTCGGGTGCTCAGTCAAAAAAGGAAGGGAAAAAATAAATTATAATATTTATTTTTTACATATGATGAAGGCCTGAACTTCAGGTCGAAACGTCGGCATATGTAAAAAATAAATATTATAATTTATTTTTTTGCCTTCCTTTTTTGACTGAGCACCCCAACTATTCTTCTCTTCATTATCCACGACAGTCAACCAATTACCAATTATAAATATAATTGTAGTGCTACCAATGGGTAGTTTCTCTTCATGTTGTACATGTCATGTTACTTGTTTCACAGTTACTTGTTTATTTTATCATTTAATATAGTTGTAAATTTAAAAAAAAAAAAAAAATTATACAAAATAAATTAGATGAAAATAATGGTACTGCATTTATCTTAATGTGCTATGCACCTTCTGGTGTTATAGATTTAATTAAGAGCACCTACTGGAAGGTTGAGAGAAACAATTATTTTAATAAATTTTGTTATGTTGTATAAGCTCTAGGCTAGTTCATAGCTTAACAGATATTTACTATAGAGAAATTAACATTTCTCATTTACATTTAGAGATATTCTCTTATTTAATCGTAAAATTTAAGATCTTCAAGTATAATAAAAGTACCTTAATTGCACCCGCTATTCGAGACTTGGATTCATCAGTAACAATGTCTTGACCCAAAAGTTCTTCTTCCTCTGCAGGTGCTTCTTCAACCAGATATTCAGTAATACCTTTAAAAACAGCATTTCTCGATTCCAATCCAAAAGTTTCCTATATGTTAAAATGCATTGATAAAGCAAAAGTTATTATTATAACCAGATATTGACAAGAAATATAAAATGAATTAAGTGATGAACATACACTTTGATCAGGATTGCAGAAACCAGCTCTTGAGTCCAATTCCTGTATGATTTTTGCAGCCAATTTTAAGTCTGCCAAGATAACCTATTAAATATGAGGAAATTAAATATAGATATTGTAAAATTAAATGTTTAACCAGAGTTTAATTTAATAATACTAGTAATTTCATATACTTATAAAATAAAACAAATAATAACATTGGTGATGTTTGTTATGAACCAAGTACATAAAAGATTCGTGGACTAGAATATATGCTGATAGATTGGCTACAAATGCAACTACAAACTGTGGAGCCAGTATCCTTTTACAATTTCCTGCGGATGTCCTAAGGGACATCACTTCTTTGAATTATCGGGCTGAGCAAGAAGCCATCTGTGATGCATCAAAACTGATAAGGACCCTAAAGAGACGAGAAAACTCAAAATGCAGTTTTACAATCACTCTGGTCGAAGTCGAGCAAAAGGAAACTTGCCAAGGAACTTGAAGATTTTATGTCCTTTCATAAGAAAGTTGCCCTGCAATGGATCCCTGGAAGTGAAAGGGCAAACCAGCTGGCGAAGGAGACCTGGCAGAGTTTGACTGTAATCTCAGTCTAGATGAGGTAAAAACTCTTAACACAGCCAGCATTAATCAACGTTGGATTAAAAACAACCCACATCACAACCTCAGTGATGTTATCAAAGGACTGAATCGACAAGAGCATGTACTAAATCTTCTGCCTGTGAATGGCCACAACAGGCTCAAAGCTCATCTGTCCAGAAAGTTCAAAATTGGCTCTAGTCCCCTCTGCGAGTGAGTGCGGAGAGGGTGAGCATTCTACAGAGCATATCCTGCAAATGTGCAAGATCTACTCCCAGCAAAGGAGTCTAATCTGGCCCTTCCCAACTGAGATGCAAATAAAGCTCTACGGAAGACTGGAGGACTACCTAATTCTTAGTTTCAATTCCTGACCAGGCCAACCGAGGGAAGAACACAGAAGAAGATAATGATATTTTAAAATTAGGTTAGTAGTTAACTTTATGGGAGTGGGTTAACTCAGTGGTAGGATACTGATCTTCCAATCCTCAAGTACCTGGGTTCGAATCACCGCTCAGGTCAGAAAAATTATTTATTCTTTTTCATCAGCCGAGGAGCGAACTTGGGATCAAGAGACCCTCCTGGGGCACACCCAGCATCTTATAAAGTGGGTACCATTAATTAAATAATTAATTAAGGGGGAAAACCCAGTGGTTGAGTGTGATCTCAGTCAAATCACTTCCTTACGTAACCGTTGATTAAGAAACAATACTTTCCCTAAATAGTACTGAACCCTAAACCCTCCACGGGTTGTAGTGGTAGTTTTTTTTTTTAGTTAGCTTTATAAGCTGAATGTCATTTAAAAGCAAGTAAAAACATGTTTACATTTGTTTTTATTAATATTTATTGAAGTTCCTAGGCTTTAATATTATTTTAAAATGAATAAAATCATGTATATCATAAAACAAGTGCTGTATAAATATGGCAAATGAATTTTTTTTAAAACATATTCAATATTTATCATAACAATAAATATAAGAGTTAATGTAAGTTGGAATAATCTAATACTTTCATTATAAAAATACCTGTTTATGTCCTGACAGTCCACTCACTGATCTTACTCTACGTGATAAATCTCGATTCACTATGGCTCCCATTTCACACTCTTTTACCTAATAATATAATAAAAATGTCATAAATATTATAAGTTAACAAGAAAGCTCTAAATTAACAGACTAATTATTTGAAAAAATTAATTGTGTGTCCTTATCTTATAATGTTAGCTTAATTATATTATAATTTGTTTCTCATTTTTCTTTCTCTTTTCATTTGTTGGGCCTTTTTTTTTAAGTTAATATATTAATAGATTATATGATGGCAAAAGAACTGTAAATAAAGTTAAAGAATGTAAGAGGAATTTGTGAAGAGATAAGATTTTTTTTGATGGAGGGTGTACATATCAGGTAAGAACAATTTTTATTAAAAGAGGAATTAGATACATGTATGCAACCAATCTGATGTAAGTACATTGTCATGCCTAAATTCTTGTTGTTGAGAATATAAAATTTTATAAGTTCAAATGCTGGAAAAGCCTGGATGTGTGCAAAATACCATCCATATAAGTGATTGAGTGAAATTTCTACACATTATGATTTAATAATTCAAACATGTATAATTTGCACACAATGGAATCGTGAATTATTTGGCAACGAATAAAATCCACTAAAAATATATAAATAGAAATTCTAAGTGTAAAATATTTTCCTTGAAAGCATACTGAACAAAATGTAAATACATATAACAAAAATTTAAAACATTCAGAAGAATAGTGACTATATTAAGAATATACTTTAATAAAACGATTAGCGATGACTTACTCTGATGTTATTCAAATTCCAACAGATTTCTTTTATATTTACATCCCGCCTAAATGTAACCCACCCTCTTCTATACCAGTGCTGCTCTGCTTGAGGTTCAGAGAGAGATACTCTGAGAAACCCTGGGTACTTCTTACAAATCTAGAATTTTTAAAAAGTAAATATGATTAATTTAAATCAATCAGTAAATATGTAGTAATTGAAAATTAATGTGTATAAAAAGTACCAACCGATTCAATTTCAGCCTTGGTAACTCTAGGAGAAATAGTACGAAGAAAAATAGAGGAAGTTTTATGTAGTGCTCGTGGTGTTAATGGAACAACTTCATCATGATCCTTCTATCACATAAAACGAGTTAAAAACAAGAAGTGGTTATAAGAGTTTTTTATTTAAAATACAGAGTGAGCAAAAATAAAATAAATTATGAATAATTACGTCAGAATCTTGGTCATCTTTAGGTTTCTTTACTTCTTCTTTTTTCTCTTTTTCAGGTGATGGTTCTGGAAGTGGATCAATACAAAATTATAAATTAAATCATTTTTAAGAGTCATAATAGCAAGAGTGAATTATATAGTACCCTTTTCTTCAGCAGCTTGTGCCTCTTTTTCTGGTGGCGATTCTTTCTCTGCAGGCACATCTTCCTTTTCAATATCACTTTCAGGATCAACTAATACAGGACTTATTGTTATTATACTTTATAATTGTTAGAGAAAATGACAGATATGGTCCTACTTTTATTCTAATTATAAACAGAAATGATAAAATAAATTTAAGACTGGAAGACTGTCCATGCTCTAAGAAGTCATTGTCCAAGGTGTCCAATCGGATTGCGACAATTATCGAGGAATAGTGCTCCTCTCATGTGCTTATAAAGTTCTCTTTAACATCTTATTTGAGAGACTAGTTCCTCATGCCGAGAGGGAGATAGGCAAATATCAGGATTTAGGCGAGGGAGGTTCACATTGGACCAACTGTTCTCTCTGAGGCTGATGCTGGAGAAATGCAAAGAGTATAGATAGAACAGTTACTCATCACCTGTTCATTAATTTTAAGTTACCCATCACCTGTTCATTAATTTTAAAGCCGCCTACGATAGTGTAACTCGGCCTGAGCTCTATCAGGCCCTGTTGGAAATAAATGTCCCAGTTAAACTGATACTTCTCATGAAAATGACAATGTCAGGCTTGTGAAGTGTGCAGTACGAGTGGGAAGTGACTTCTTAGAAGACTTTCATACTAACTGCGGTGTAAGACAGGGATATACTCTAGCCTGTCTTCTTTTCAACTTCGCTGCAGAGAAAGCAGTGCATATGTCTGGAATCTAATTCCATGCAACCCTACTTAACAGTACCGTTTAGCTTCTTGGGTACGCTGACGACTTTGATATTGCCACCAGATCGGAACGTGTATTAAGAGATTCGTTCTTAGCGATAGAAGATGCAGCAAAGAAACTTGGGCAACACATTAATGAAGCTAAGACCAAGTATATGAGAGTCTGAGGAGATGGGCCAGGGACCGGTTCTTTTGTGGCTGGACCATATCATTTCGAAAAGGTAAGCAGCTTTGTCTTCCTCGGGTCTGAGATCAACTCCGAAAATGACATCTCTCAAGAAGTCAACAGGAGGAATGGCGAGACAGTCCTACTTTGGCCTTGTGAAGAATTTTAGAAGCAGGTTCCTCTGTAACAAGACCAAGATCACTCTCTACAAAACCATGGTCTGCCCTGTTTTACTTATGGATCAGAAGCATGGGCTTTTAAGAAGCAAGATGAAAATAGACTTCTGTTGAGGTTATAAACATTGGCAGATAGCAGTCCAATGTGCCCAGGTCACTCACAAGTACCCTTACTATTGTTACAGATGAGGAATGCAAACTAAGACCCTAATAAATTATTTTTTTTACATTGTTAACTTCAAACTGTAAGTAAATTGTACAAAACCATAATCAAACGTTTTTACTCAAGGACATTTTTCAAGGAATTGTTTTCTCAAAAATATTTACAAGGTTAAGATAGGCAGTTATTGTAATTAATTTAAAATCTTATTTTAATTTTTCATCTTTTTTATCTGTTCATTTTCCTGTTATAAATAAAAAAAATAAAAATAGAAAAAAACACTAGCAAGAGACAGAAAATAGGTTTTAGATTATAAATACCAAATTTAACCACACAGCCTTGTTTCTAAAATGTAAGTTAAGAACAAAATATCTGTCGAACCTCGGTAGCATAATAACCATGAGGTTGAGGTTGAGATTAACCATAATTATATAGTTACATTAAAGTTATACAAGAATTTTATTATATCAAAATTAATAGTTTATACATTCATTTTCAAGTTCAGATTTTTTCAAAACTGTTCTGATAGTAGGTTTTTTACTTTCACTTACACATATATGTAATATGTATTACTATGTAATAATAAAATGTAGGGTTACTAATGAATTTAATATATACTGTTATAAATAAAACAACCATATTTTTTCTTTTTAAAGTTTCCAGATAAAATCAAAACCACATTCAAGAATGGTATAATAATTGATTAATTACTTTTGATCAGTTCTACTTGATGATTCTGAAACATTGCTAAAGAAACGAGCATTTAGATAGGGAGGAAATAAACATTGTTTTGATACCTATGTTTTTAATTATATCTTTATTTTATTTAATTTACTGCTAAAAAAATACTAAAATCCTATAAATTTGATGAATATCTCTGAGTATTCATCTCCAGAAAAATGAAATTCTTTGACTTTATCCTATATGTAGAAAACCTGCACATAATTTCCCAGGAGCATGAAATATAGTTTAAAAAACTAATTTTTCATCTAACGGAAATAGATTTTGTCTAAGTAATAGGGCTAACAAGTGCAAGTGATATACTATCAAGTAGAAAGTTGGGAACTTGCACACTTACACACTGAGATCAATGGAATAATTATTTTTTCAATTAAAATAAAACAATTTAATTACCTCCTGGAGGTCTTTCATCTTCAGACAATTCATGAACTTCATTCTTTTCTTCTTCCTCTTTACGATCATCATCTTCATCAATAACAATTTCATCTTTATTTTCTTCATTTTCTTTCTTTTTTACTTCTTCTTCATCCGACTTATTGTTTTCTTTAGGTTTACTATTACAACAGAAAAATCAATAAAAACATTCTCATAAGTAATTATATATTATTATTTTGATAACTCCAAAATTACTCAAAGGCCACTGGGCTAGGGATAAGAAAAAAAAATTGTATATAATTTTAAACAAAGTTTATGTTATTAATTTAAGATTTGCTTCGCAATAATAGATTATTGTGGAATCAACACCCATGGTACAGGGGAGAGGGGAGGGAGAAGAGATATAAAATACTTAGCACAAAATTTTTTACTGATGCTTAAGGATGAAAATGATCAAATAAAACGTCCATCTTTTAAAATAATAAAGCAAGAAGTTGAAAATATTGATCAAAATTATAAATACAAATCAAAGGTATACTTACTCATCACTCTTATCCTTTTCTTTTTGCTCATCCTTCTGTCCTTCTATAACCAACAAAAATCAAGGATTTAAAGTTAGTTAAAAAAACAAACAACTAGGTATGTGCTTCAGACCACACGATATCAGTGAAAACATCAACAAGGCGAGATTAATAATATGAAATATAAAATTATAAATAATAGCTCATTAATAGAAGATAAAATGCTGAACATTTTCCTCGCTTACAGTACACAAATCCGATTTAGTATCTGAAATATTTTAAAACATATGTTCAACTAATCTTATAATTTGGTTTTCAACACGTCGACTTTACCCGAGCGTTAATGCCAAACGAAATCTGACGGATCAATCTAATTCACCCTCCACAAAAAGTGCAAAACTCGCCTAAAGAATTTTTTACTTAAAAATAAAATTAAAAAAACAATACCAAATTTAAAACAATAAACTCCTCCTTCCTTTTCAAACAAATTTCTTACAGTTTAGAATAACTGCATGGTTTAAATTAATGTTTTAAAAACTTAACCATAGAATAATTAATTATAGAATTGTATACCTTGTTGATCAAGAATAGTTAAATCCAGGTCAGTCCCTCCTTCCAGTCGAATCACTACAGAATCTAGAAGTTTGACAACTTCATCTCCTTGCTCTGTATCTACTCTTATATCATCCATGCGCATTGATTCCAGCATTTCAAGAAAAACATCGCACCTTTTCTGGAATACATATTTTAATTATTTTTTTTCCACAAAAATAACAAAGACAAATATTAATATTGTAGCACATCAATGTATGATTAGTGTCAATGTACATGTTTGTTTAATATCTCATGGATGCAAAATAGAAGGGAAACAACTTAATAAAAAGGAGCTTAGATAGTTTTCGAGCCATCATATTTTACTCAAATTTTGTTACTTTGTAGACATTTTTTGTCTTTCTTTCACCAGTTTCGTGGCCAGCTGAGGCAAATAGTCTGTTTGTTCTTCAAAATCAATCTTGGATCGTTTGAAGGTTGGAGACAATTCAATGGATTACGAGATGGCTTTCTTATCCCTGATTGTAACATCCAGGTATGAACTTTACCCACAAGGTTTTCCTATAGATTATCTGAAACTTGAATTTACTTACTATTAATAATTGCAGAGCCAATTATTGGCCTTACAGATCTTGTAAATCTTCAATTGCCTGAACAAGCGTAAATAGATGAAACTAGAGACCCTTTTTTGTCTCGTGTTAAATTTTCAAAATAATAAAATCAATTCTATGTCTCTCACTATTTGGAATTCGGTGGCATTGTAACTTTTTTCAGTCAGGCTCATTTTGCTGTTGCCTAGAGGTTTCGATTGTTTTGAAGGCCATTCAATATTATATTTCCACTTACCGCTCTCTTCTTTGCTTCGTCTAGTTTAATGGTAAGCAGTACCGGCCTCAGGGCAGAACTCGAGCATTTGCCCAGAGGCGCTGAGCTGGAAGTGGGGACATTATAGCAATGTAACAATTAACCGGGATAATAATCCTGCAATTTATCACCCTTAAAACCCTACCCTACCAACAAATTAAAATTTGTATATATCAGTGTTTAAGTAAATAAAAATACCCACAATGAAACATAAATGAATATCTAACCTCCTCACTGACTTTCTTGTGGGACTTAATTATTTATTATAATTTAACAAATAATTAAAATAGGGTTGCAGAAGAAAATGGTTAATGATAGATTAGACAAGTAGGGAAACATATGGTAATTAGTTGGTTTAAATCATACATTGTACAGTCTATGAGTTTTACTTTCAGTTCCCTCTGTATGATGTCCCTACCTGCTAAATATTTTAACTGTAGTATTATTTTATTAATCGGGCGCTGATGACCTAAAATATCAAGCGTTGAAAAGATCTCTTTTTTTTTTTTCTTTTTTTTTATGGATGGGCATATGATCAGGGAAAATTGTGTGATGTGCACCCGCATCAGATTTTTTCATTTTCTTGTAAGGAAATAAGTAAATGTAATATAAATGAATTAATATTCCTGCATTATTCTAGCTGCCAATTATTATGGTTATCATTGCTCAAAAATGTTTATTCGAGGAAAAACTAATTAATTAAAAGTCTGAATGATTTTTAGTATTCAATTAAAGAGAGCAGGTACTGTTTGTCCAATTAAGGCCAAAAAATGTCTTTTAATGGACAATGAAGGAATGAAAAGTTCCAAGAGGGGCGCTTATGACTATAGAAGCCTTCTGCTGCGGAAACGTGTACGTGCCGAATGAACACTAATGTCCCTCACGGTCCCTTCAAATGCATGAACCAACTCAAACAGCAAACATATATTTTTCTATAGAAAAAGACTGAAAGAATATCTCATTATTTCCTAATTCATGAGTATGGATTTTGAAATGGGTGATTGATAATTTTAATTATCCAATCTATATTTTAGCCTCCCATGTGATTTAATAAAAAATTGTTTTAAAATATTTTTTCTTCTTCTAAATTTACAAGTATCTTTTTTTTAATGTCTCACTGCATTAGAATAATTAAAACAATTTTAAGAAGAAACTAAATAAATGATAATCATTGTTTTTTTAATTATACTACGTCTCATTTTTTTTTTTTTGTAACTACTAAACCAGAAAATCTTAAAACAAAAGGTTTGTAGGCATATAATATTTCTTAAAAAAATAAATTAAAATACTATTTGAATGTTTTGAAATGAAATATTTCATAATGGAATTGCCATTGCTTACCTTTAAGGCACCATTAAGTTCTTCTTTTCTTTTAAGAGATTCTTCAGGGTGATATTTTAGTTTAAACCTACAAATAAAGAAAAATCTATATTACATTTAGTTTAACTAATGGATCTTCAATCTGTACTCAATAAATCAATCAAACAATAATGATATTTCAGAACCAATTAGCAAAATTGAAAATCTGCATTAGATGCATATATGAGTACAAACATGAAGAATCCATTTCAATTTTTAAAAAGGCATTATCTTTACTGTTAATTTTTTCTGGAGTTTTATAAGTTTAGTTCATTAGTTAGGCTGGGGTAAAATGCTTTATTTAAGTTTTTAAGTTAAATTAACCTCAACTTTAGGATTAAATCTAATTCCTTATTTGTTTTAATTTTTTTATCGAATATAGCCTTTTTTTTTGTAGTGTAAAATTCTATTCCAAAACAAGTGTGAAAATATAGACATATTGAAATATTATATATAAATTTACTAAGATAAAATCATTATGAAAGGAATTTTTTTAAAAATAAATTTAAAAATGCAGAGTTAAAATTTCAATTAAAAAAAAATTGTAAAAATCATCAAAACAATATGATTTCTGTCTTAAAAGTTGCATGATTCATGGAGAAATGTATGAGTATATATAAGGTAGATTTCAAGATCATGTTTGAAAATATAGGATACAAATTTAAAATAAAACAATTTAAAACATAAGATAGGGATGGGCGATAGTCGATATATTGATAGTCCTATTGACAATCGATAGTTCATATTCTCCCCTTAGACACAAATTATATTAAAATTTTATATACTTGAAGAAATAATTTTAATAACACGCCTTCATTCTTCTACCTATTTATTTACCCATGAGACATAGCGATAATATAACTATGTAAAAGTAAAATGTTTGATAATGGATAACGGTTATTATATACCTAGGTACTGAATGGAAATGCTACATTAAGAAAATAAATGGATAGAAGTGTGAAGGTATGTTTAAAACTATTCTTATCAGTATATAAAACCTGAAACTAAATTGAACATAAAGAAGTCTTCAAGGTAAAAAATAATAATTCAATCTCAAATTACTTTCTTGTAAATATTTTTACAACTCCATTTCTGCCGATGGAAAAAATGTTACATTTACCTCAACATTTAAAATTTTTTTTTCATAAAAAGAAATACAATTATAAAATCTACAAGGATGCCATTACAGTTTTATTATATTTTAAACTAGGTGTTATTATCAAATTAAATTTAGAACCTTGGAAATTAAAAGACAAACACATTTCTCATCTCTATTTTTTACCAAATAGTTAAAACAATACCACGAATTCTACCTATATGTCGTCGATGTTTCTTGTTCGAGTTCAACGATCAGTGAAATAAGTTGCAATCTAATAAATGCAATCTGTTTTTCTAAATAAATGAATTTTCCCTTTAATATTTTTTTTAATTATTTATTTTATAATTTTTATTAGTGCCTTAACATTAATCTTTAAGGATGTATCAAATATAATGTTAATAATTATAAAGCTTATGCAGTATTTTAAAATAAATAACTAAAGAATATAGTGAAAATAAATCCTCTTTAAATCTGTGTCGGAAAGGCACTAAATTATCAATAGTTTTTATCGATAATATCGAACTATCGACTATAGCCCATCCCTAACATAAGACATAATTTTCATATTGAGAAATGGTTAGCTTATGAAATACTATGTTATGGAATTTACTTTCAAAAATAAGTTGCTAGGGTTTATTTATAGTTTCAAGACAGAAAAAAGATGCAATTCTTAGCATATCATTTGACAGCAGAATTTCTAGGCTCAAACACAAGTACTATTCTACCAGTGTTACGTTTCTCAAAAGGCATAATATATAATGATACTTTCAATCATCTTAGTATGAAAAAGCAACTTCAGATTTTACCTAACAGTCTCTTTCAGTAATGGGGCGTGGTAGTATTATTGTAAATCACTTTCAAGATATAGGAAGTAATTTCTACTTATTTGCTTTTAAAACAAAGAACAACTATTGACAATATTTGCTCCAAATATTGGATATAGCATTAATTCATCTCAAGTAATAGTATTTCCGATGTTTTGTACCTCTATTTTAAAAGAGCAACAGCTCAGGCATTTTTTTTAAAATAACCTGTGCTCAACCATGAAAAAGGTGGCAACACATATTTAAAAAAATTAAATTGCATTGAAGAACAAAAAACTAAACCAAAATAATAGTAACAATTATTGAAATAACTATGCATGTTTGTGTTTTTTATTTTTTCATTTATGAACATCGATTATTCCAAACAGGAATGTTTTCATGAAAAACTAACTATGCATGATTCAGAAACAATAACTAAATAAGAATCATTTATAATTGTGGGTAAATGGTTGACTGTGAACAATGAAGAGAAGAATAGTTGGGGTGATCAGTCAAATAAGAAGGCAAAAATAAATGATAATATTTATTTTGACATTTGCCTACGTTTCGACCTGAAGTTCAGGCCTTCATCAGGGCTTCCAAAAAGGTTTTTGGAGAAGTGATTCTGTTGCTCATAAATATGACAATTTTTCTCAAAACCTTTCGCATTCTTCATGATTATAAACTAACTGCTACAAAGCTCCTAAGTTTAATTAAATACATAGTGGTGGTTTAAAACAGGGGTCTCTAAACTACTTTTTTGGTAGCGAAAGATTTCTTTGAAAATATTATAAATTTCATGTCTATATTGAGTTTTATTTCATCCTGAAAAACTGAATGGACTCAATTGTCAACCCAATATATTTTACAGTACTAAGTATATAACCATCCATGGAAACTGAGATATTCAGAGGTAGATGAATCATACTAATTTTAATAATGTTTTTTGAACAATAATTGAGCAACTAATATGATTTGTAATGATGGCTACTTCATTCAATTAAAAAATGGTTTGATTACTTTGATATAAGGGACCACTTTCATTAGAAAAAAAATCTTTTAAGTGTTGCTCATGAATTAGAGAGATTTGTGCATCAAGAATCATTTAGAGGCAGGCCAACGGCTGGTGAGGAGGAAGGGTAAAAAAAAAAAAAATAAAAAAAATAAAATAAAAAAAAATAAAATAAAAATAAAATAAACACAATAACCCACTTACATAATGAAAGTGAACATTTTAACTTGAACAGGCTATCAATCTATTCTAGCCAGAGTGAGAAAACCAAAATTTATTCTAACAGGCTATCAATCTATTCTAGCCAGAGTGAGAAAACCTAAATTTATTCTGTGAACCTCCAAAGAAGTCAGCACAATCAGGTTGGAATCGAACTGACACCGCTCATACTTGGAAGAAATTATTATTTAATTTATCTAGTCATTGCCATGGTACCGCAAAGTAGCATGTGCTTCACAAACCAATTGCAGTATATTTAGTTTGAGAGCACGTGCAAAAAAAAATGTTTAAATTATATAGTGTGAAATTGTCAGAGGAGATTATGAGAAAATTACTATAAAACGGTCATTGGAACTAAGCCGAGAGTCCCAGAAGTTGAACAATATAATTCTAGAGCTACTACAAAAAATTGACATAATCCGATGAAAATTTTATTAAATATTTAATCATTTATATTTAAAAAATGAGAGTCGGCCAGTTGAATATTGTTACCTGTAAAAATGGTGGCTGATTTGAAGAATATTAGGCTAGAAACTTGAGAATTGAAACGGGAAATTTATCGCAAAAAATGTAGGAAAAGTTTTTACTTTCTTAACTTGTATATACTGGTTTAAACATGTAAAAAATAAAACTCCTAACACGGGTAACTAAGATAAAACTTTTTACAGCCAAAAAAAACAAGATGCTTTCAAAATTTTCATCAGACAATGTCAATTTTTTTTGCACGGGCTCCCGGTGTTGAGGACGTTCTATATGGTTTGTCAAAATGACAATTTTCTTAACTATTTTTTTTTGCCTTCTTTTTTGACTGACCACCCCAACTATTCTTCTCTTCATTATCCACGACAGTCAACCATTTACTAATTATTATGTCTTAACTATACGCCATTTTTTAATAACTCAACCAGAGGACGATTCCTTTTGTTTAAGAACCGTTCCTTTTATCTATTTCATTACTAAAACATGTTTCAGAATTTGACTTTTAACTCCTCAACAAGAGAGGAGTGGTAAATCTATCAAGAATTCTCAAAATTAATCAATGAAAAAACATATATTAAGTAACAGAAAACACCACCTTATTTCATTGGGAAATCATTTCCAATTTTGGTTTGTTTTCATAAGAAATTGATAATAATTTAGCATTAATAATCTAAAAAAAATATATCTGTTTTCACAGAATTTCAAATGAAAAATCAATATGATGTCTAAATTATTTGAACTAGAAATATCGATGTTTCTATGTGGATGTATACAGTAACATCGATCTTAGACTTTAAATGTTATTAAATATCAATATTTTTGTTATGACTTACTAAAAATGTCAGTGTGACTCGCAGGCCTAGAAGAATCACAATTAATTTTTTTATTAATTCTCATTTATTTTTGGTCACAGAAGTCCTAAAATTAACGATAGTTTAAATAATAGTTTTCATATTTGTTGAACTTGCCATTTAAGATAATCTCAATACATTTGGTTGATCATTATTTGTTTTTATATAAATTAATAAAATTAATTTTGTTTTCTTTAAAATTCAGCCACTTTTTCCACCAAACTACGGGAGAAATATAAGGTTATTATCTCACTCTATGACCAAAACTTATTGAAAAATATGGCTCTCAAAAGGTTTGAGTTTGTGAGATGGAGATTTGAAGGAACTTAATATGTTATGAAAGTTATAGTCACGATTATTATTTAAACCAGACAGTATATGAATATTTTTATGAAAATTATCTTTAATAATACATACAAAGAATGATTTTTTTCAAATATATTATTTTATTTATCGAAATCATGATTATTGATTTTATTAATAATCCCAACTTCTTTTTTGAAGTATATTGTAATGGCCATTAAATTAAACCCTGCCTACAGTAACAAACATATTTGTCAATAGTGATAGTATTAGTAATAAAGCATTTAAATTAACTTGTATTTAAATGTAATTATCTATTTTAAGCAATAATATAATGTTGATTCTGTTATTTACCAATCGAACATTGAAAAATAAGAACAATAGCAACATTTTCTTAAATATCATGTTTATTTCATCAGAAACAAACCAAAGTATAAATGAATATTTCTAATTTTATAATAAGAAACCACAACATAATATATAAATAAATAATCAATGCAGTGTTTAGGTGAATATACTAGTTATAAACTAGTCGGACGCAGTTAAGTTAACTTCTTGAATTTATTACAAAAACTAAAACAGAAAAGGAATAGATTAATTAAAAATCTATAAAATAACTGCCAACGTTACATTGTACCCCATGATTAAATATTAAAAATAAAGTAAATAACATTAATTAATAGATTACTATAAAACTCCATAAAAAAGAAACACACCAAAAAACTTACCATTTAAATCTCCATCTGAAGATATTATTTTAAAATTCTTTCATATATATTGTTTTCTATTTACATATTCATTTTTATTTATTACATTTCTTCATATACGGAAACACAAACTCAAAATATACGCACACGGAACTTTTTTATATATAAACGCGCACAATTTAAAAAAAATAAATATCTTCTTCTGCAGTTGAAGTATGAAGTTGTACTGCCTGAAATTTGTTATGCTTAATTTTTTTCATAATTTATTTCCTTCCTTAATTTTTTTTTTTTTAATTTTATTTTCATGGCAATATGCCAGAAAAAGACAGAAGGAATTAAGATCAAAGGATTATGTACTAAATGTAAACATTTAATAAAATACCATAATGAAACATTATTTTTTAAATTTATATTCTTCAATAGGCACTTTAGTAGAAAAATTACCTTCTGTGATACCCCTTTAGCTGGCTGATCTGTAACCTAGACCTCAAGTAAAACATTGTATTCTCATCCTGTTATAATAAGGATAGCAGAATTTATTTGAAATCACTTCATGGTATTGAAGATCAGCTTTTAAAGACAGTTATAATTTATCTCAGTTCTTTTAGTATGATACTGGAAATTATTAAAATTGCAAACAAGAAAAAGGTATTTATTTTCCTCAAGGGGAAATGAAACAACTGATTTTTTTTTCTTCTGTTTAGTTAAGTGTATTTATTCTGCTAGCTATTATTCAAAACTTACAACTCTCAACGTTAATCAAAAACCTTTTGAAAAACTGATACTATTATAGGGGCAACATGAGAGTTTTTTTTTAACTTATTCTCTTCCAGAAAGTACTTTTAATCAAGAATTAATTTACATAATAGGCAATTGCCGGATGCATATTGTGCACTACTTCCAGACCTTATATCTCTTTACTGAAAGGTAGTCCTGCTTAGTAAGATCTCACTTGGGGCAAGGACTCATGAGTTTTGTTAATAACTTGAGCTATTGGAAGAACTGAATTTTTAAGCAACTCTTAATTGCCATAAAAGCAGGACAAATAAGATAAATGATTCAAGCAATACCAAGTACAGATAGAACTATTAATTTTATATTATAAATTATGAATTAAAATAAAATTAATTTACATAAACAATCATCATCTGTGTATGTAACATTTATTTCAAATTGATTACTTAGAGCTTATTTAACC
This sequence comes from Nezara viridula, assembly GCA_928085145.1. Taxonomy (NCBI): domain Eukaryota; kingdom Metazoa; phylum Arthropoda; class Insecta; order Hemiptera; family Pentatomidae; genus Nezara; species Nezara viridula. The sequence goes on along the minus strand of OV725077.1, from coordinate 112,457,814 downwards.
CAATTTCGCTTGCTTGTTAGATTTTGTCTTACATTTCAAATATTCATACTTATTATCCTCTTTTCAAATGCCAAAACTTATAACTTATTTATAATAAAAGGAAACTTTTCCATTCTTCTTTAACCCTAATAACTGGTTGCCAGTAACTACTAACCAGTTCGGAATTCCTAATGATGATTATTCCACAACTTCACTCTCTTTTAAGACAAGAAATAACAGATTTACCTCACAAAAATGTTAAAAGTGACAATTGTTTGTTTATTATTTTAACTAATCAATAAAAAAAAAAAATAGATGTTCATTTAATTTTTATGTTTTCTTTATCTTGCATTTAAAAATGCACTAAATGCTTTACTATTTAAAAATGCACTCTCTGCATTATTCTTAATTTTGTTCTGTCTCACTCCGCTGTATGTCTTCTTCAATTCCTTTATCACTAATATCTTAATGTCCTGTTACATTAATTCTCAATCCCTAACATAATATTATAACAAATTTACAGATCATTTTCACCACAATTTTTAACATACTAACGCAGTCTCTAAAGCTTGGCCCAAACATGATATTCTCTCCTTATTCTGTTTCCCAAAACATCAGTCATTTGGTAGATTTCTTATCAGCTTCCTTAGAACCCATCTATTCCCTTTTCTCCATTGATATCATGGTGGAATACCTTTTTTCTAACCTCCTCGATTTCTCTAACCATCGTGATTCTCTTAAAAACCGTATTTTTAGACATCTTGCTCCCTGGATCAATAAAGAATTTCCAAAACCAACGACTGTTCCTGACCAAATACCTCTGAATCATTAAACGCAGTCTTGCTTCCTGAACTTTTACAATTTCTCTCTCCAAAATTAATTTCCTCCAAAGCTTGGGAAAAAAGTCATTGTCCAGCCATTGTACAAAGTTCCTGCTCCTTCATCAGTTTTCGACTTTCCACTTCCATTTCATCAAAGCCACTAGATAGATTAGGTCTGTCTCCTCAATCTAGTTTTCGTTCCCAATATTCCACATAATGTGCCTTGTTAAAGACTGTCCAAGACCTCCAATCCTCCACAGATAAACAGAAAATCTCTATATTGTAGTCCTTTATGACTTTTCAAAAGCTCTTGATTCTGTCTGTCATAATATCTTCCTTTCCAGACTCCAAACCAGCTCATATATAATAGAGTTCTAAAAAGATTTTTCTCCTTTTTATGCCAGCACTCCCAGACAGTTGTTACTCCTAACAAATCACCTAGCTCATCACTTCAAGTAGCACGAGGTATTTTCTTGTATTCCTCAGGACTCCTCCTCCCCGACCCTTTTCTCTAGTTATATTAGTGACCTTCCTGACTCCATCCCTCACTTATCAATAGCTGCCAGCAACTTTCTGAGATGCCAGAGGTTACTCGAAATCTACAAGAGGATATCGACTATATCCACAGATGGGCAGAAATAAATGAAATGAAGCTAAATACCGATAAAACTAAGGCTATCCTTATTGGTTCTAGGCACCTTGTTAGTTCTCTTCATTGCTCTTCTCTACTTTACCTCAATAACCACTCTATCCATTTCCTCCCGACAGTCAAAAAAATAATGAATAACGTTTGATCAGAATCTCTCCTGGAATAACCATATTTCCCAGATTACCGAAAATCTATTACAATCGTTAAGCAATTCCTAAGATTCCATGATTACATTCCTAAAAACATCAGACACTTCCTTGTAATCTCCTTTGTTTTCTTCCACTTCGACTACAGCTGCTTGGTGTATGGAAGGTTGTTTGCAAGGCTGGAGATGAGACTCATAAGATTCATCATTGGGATTCCGAGGAGTTCCTATGTTTTCTGCTTTTACACAGTTGAAGTGGCTCTATCCTACTTCCTGATGGCAATTCTTTCTTGCTGTTTTTCTTTTCTGAATCCTCAGAACCAAAAATCCCAGCTACATTATAGAACTCCTTACTCAATGTTCCTCTATTCACTTTCTTAATACCAGATCTCAACCGGTAGATCTATAAATCCCCTCCCATAAAACTATTTCCTTCAGCAATTGCTTTGCTACCTCTTTTTGTTTACCTTACTTATCTTTATACGCCAAACCATGTACACAAATTCGTTTAAATAATTTCTATTCCACCACCTACTATACATTCAAACTTCCGCAAGCATGTAATTACAATTACTTACCAACAGTTAATTGATAAGAGCCATTTTATTAATGTTTATATTTGTATCATTTCTACGTGCGACAGATGTACATATTTCTTGAACCTTTTTATTATTCTTAGAGGATTCCAGTACCAGAATAAAATTATTTTTCATTTCATTTCATAAAATATGGATAAAATAAACAAAAGATTAATTCATGCAGGAAAATCAATAAATGCCAGGTAGAAAATTTCTCAATAGGGGCAATCATATAATAAAGAAGAAGAATATTTAATAAAAATAAACTGGATTCTGTATTCGGTTTGCTAATTTACATTTTAAACAATAAAATATCTATAAGCCCCAATATCATAGTAAGAGAACTGAGTTAAAAAAAAAAAAAAAAAAAAAGAAATGAAATAATATTTCAACAAATGGTTAATTGATCTAATTATGATGATCTGAGAGGTTTTCAAATTTGATTTATATGATTATAAATGGCTTACAATTATTTTGAAATTGTATTGTGTATAAATACACTATGAAAATAACTGAAAACCAATAAATACATGACGATTAAGAAAAACAATTTCCAGTTATGGTAAATTATACAAGTTACTTTTAACATATCATTAATCTCAATGTAGAAAGCATCTTCTAAAGGTTTATGAAGTATTTTTTTAACAGCGTGCATAAACAGATAGATAGAAAATACCAATGATAGCTACCAAAGAAAGTCCAATTCCAAGAAGGCTTTAGGAAATCAGATGGCAAAATTATCAACAATTTAGGTGTAAATAGTGAGAAGAGTGATGGAAATCTGCATTCAAAAATATAAATATATGCTTTCGCAAAATTAGTTTTAAGGAAATCAGTGGATGAGAAGTTCATCTTAGAAACTTTATTTAAGTATACTTTCTATTGACATTAAAATAAGGTAATTATTCTAATATCATTAAAGGAGACTAAACACTTCCAAAAGGGGAAGAAGCTCATTTAGCATATGAAGAAATGATGAGAAGTCAATCAAGATATAAATGCCAAATTTGCAGGCAATAGTAATGAAACCACATATTTATCCTCAACTTCCTGAATGTAGTTCTAATTCAGATCCTGTGAATCTTTGAGTTTTTACTCCAAAAGAGTTATTTTAAAGATATCAACTCGAGATGGACCTGTTAATATAAAATAGACAGGTCAAGGAAACAAAACTTATGACTGATGTATCATCAGTGAACACAGATAATTTGGCAAGCATTTTGATACCTTGTTCCTTAAAATCTTATAAGACAATGAAACCATGGTTTAGTTTGTGCCTCAGACAAAAAACTATTACAAATGATAGATTACATTTAACTATTACTAATAATATAGATTGTCAATGAAGAAACGTATAGCTGTATCAGCAGAAAACAAAATAAAAAAGAAAGATTCTTTTTCAGTAAGACATTTAATAAAAATGTATAATTTTGTTACTAACCATTCTTCTTCCTTATGAGCCACAAAAAATTCATTCAGCTGTTGTCGCCTAAATTCAAGTTTGTACTCAGCATACTTAGCTATCGCTTCTTCATCAGTTATGTTGTCATCTTGGGACTGAAGAAAAGCTTTAAAAGTCATGATTGGAGGCTGTGTATCCATTTCACCTAACCTGAAATAAAATAAAACTTGCTTTTTAAGAAAAGAGGGAAAATACACTAAAATTTAAGTTAAATTTACCAAATTACATACACAAGAGGTTACTATAACATTTATTTCATGGTGTTCTTTCTCTTAGAAAGTTCATTTAACAACTTAAGTGTCATTGAAAGAACAATTTTTTTTTTTTTTCATTATGAGCCATGGCCTGTAGGACCTAGGTAAAGGTCTAAATGTGGCCCGCAGGCTAAAAAGTTTGGAGACTTCTGTTTTAGAGGAAGCATTTTATAAGCTTGATTAGGATTTTTTATGTCAGTTAACTAAACTTTTATTAATTGTCGGTTGATGGTTGACTGTAGTGAATAATTGAAGAGAAGGATGGTTGAGGTGATTAGTTAAAATAAACTTTTGGTAATTAGTTTTTATCATCTTTATTTTATTTTCATAACCTGAGAGGAGATAAAAGTTGATACTTGACATATAAAGCTCAGATCTTCTCTATTATAAAATGAAGTGGGCTACAGGGAATTCTAATATTAATGAAGTTTTATCATAAGTAATTTAGTTTTTTTATTACTATAAACAGCATAATAACTGTCTATATGAGACCACCAACTATGACATTTCTAGTAAATAAATGCTCTTTTAAAGGGCACCATGTGTCTAACGAATGAGTACTTGCCAACCAATGAATTGCATTGACCACACCAATTAACTAATAATATAATGCAAAATAAAATTAAAATAATATACAGGTATTTATCGTTTGTCAATATTAACTGTCACTCCTCACTCCTTAATTTCACATTTAATACTGGAATAAGAACATGGAAGAAAAAGAAATTTTTTTTGGAAAAAAAAATTCCATATATCCTGCCGGCTGAAGAGGGAAGAGTCCAATAGTAGCCTGGCTCAAGAATTAAACCTAAGTCTTTCAACAATTTTAAAAAATTGCTAATTCATTCGAGACAGCATGCTGAATGTGATGAATCTTTTAAATCCAAAAAACAATGATCTACCAGTGATGAAATCAGTTCTTCTCAATATTCCACTGTCAGAGTTAAGGCAAATTTTACTTAAAAAAGACTAATGAATATATAAAATCAATTCGCAAACCATTAGATGATCCTCAAACTTAATATTTGACAATAAATTTGCAAGGATGGATATAAAGATTCTGCTCCCGACACAATACTGTTAATAATAATAAAAAAAATAATAGCTTTGAAGCTGTTGGCGTTCTCCTTCAGTAAACCAACGAATGAAATTAAGTTTAGCTGACAGTTCATGAAAATTATTATGATGCTAACATATTCAACGCGGTGAAATAAATTTTTTTAAAAAGTTAATGCTCGACCAGATTCTACATTTTAAGATCGGAAAATATGCTAATGGATACTTATTTATAGACAGAATTTATTTATTCATTGACAGTCAAACATGGATGAATATATAACAACAAAGTTTACCCCTTCTAGGCCATCAACTAAAAAGCTCATAACTTAGTTAAAGAAGTTGCACTATATCTAAAAGACAATATTGTGTGGAAAAAATCCACATCACCTATAGCAGCAACAGAAAAAAAAAAAAGTGTATCCATATATTATTGAAAGAAACATCAATTTAGCTGTCTTCTTAATATTCATTAATTGTGCAATTTCCATTAGGTCATTAACATTGTCGTTAAAACGATATCAAACAAAGTGTCCTAATTGGCAATATTTATTTCTAGTATAATTATGACATTTAGGCCTAAACCTATCAACCAAATCTCTACATTTCAAATCGAACTAACAGCCCCTTCTTTTGTAAATGTACTTGCAACAAGCAGAATGCCATACATTTAACAATTAATGTAATATTAAAAATAGATATAATTTTTATATTTACTTGCCTAGGCATAAAATTAATAATTTTCATCTACTATTTTCCACAATACTGGGCTATCTATATCAGTTGTATACTACAAAATGTCACCTTTGCCACCAACAGAATAAAAATGGAAAATTGTTACACGCGACCTTGGACTAAAATGGATGAAACAAAAAATCTATTGGAAAAATTCAACTTTTTGTTATCGAGGCCAATATTTCCCCTCAGTTAGAACAAAACTAATATAAAAATATCATTGAAGTTCACACAACTTTGACGATTAAGAAGGAAATTGAGACCATGCAGAACTGGTTGAATTTAAATAGAAACAAACAAAAACAAATTTAAGACTTTTTGTTTACTAACTAAACTAAGTAAAAATTTATTGAAAATTACATAAAATCTAAGTGAAGGCAGTAAGTGTCATGCCAGTAATGTTTGTAATCGACCAAACAATACAGTATAAATTAACTTTTTGAATAAAACCTAAAATATTATAACCTCATAAAAATATTGTATTAACCAAACCCCTATTCCATGTGATCAATGCCTTCCACATTTCACAGCCATTCTATATATTATTTCTAAAAGGTGATTTTGTCTGTACGCAATAACTTAGTAAATTCTCCATCAAATTAAATGACTGACCACTCAGAGATATTTTTCTCCTTCACATGTGAAAAATAGTCCTATCCTCCATAAATTTCTGGAAAAAACGTAATGAAAGAAAAGAAACTTTATTTGCGAATAACTAAAAAGTACGCATTTTTTTTTTTCCAGGATTGTAGCCATGATAATTAGAAAGATTATTAAATTACCTACAAAAAAAACCCAACAATTACGAACCAAGATACAATCCATTAGTTTTGGTATACTTAATAATTTCTTCCCCTTTAAAGATATTACATTTACTTTTATCCTGGCTGATGTATTAACTTTATTATTTCTTTAAGGCATTAATTTGTTCTTGCATTATATTTTTTTTAATAATTCAGAAAATCCCACGATCAAGGTTTTATTTTCTCTTACCTTTCCAGTCGGTGTTTAAAAATAGGTCCTAGCAAAGCAATTTGTACAAATATTTTGGTTTATTATGTTAAATGGAATATTGTAATCTACCAAGGAAAAAAATATTTAATCCCTTCCTTACATAGTACATAGGATCTACTTATTTCCATACTGTTTTGCTATTTCTTCACTAAACAAAACCTTCTGCGAATTATTCGCACAGGCCAACTACTTATATGAAATTGGTACTAGACAATTTCTGAACTATTCTCCAAATTTCCTCCAAGTCTGGGTCAAATTCAACAAGCAGTTTTCAAACTATAGGTGTATCAAATAATACATTTACTGATCTGAAAGTGGAAGTCTTTTATTTGAGAATAGTGGATAGAATTAGATGAAATTGATACTTACCCAATTATCTGTTAACCAATTCCTAACTAACTTCCCTCCAAATTTCAGCCAAATTGAACTAGTGGTTTCAGAGATATAGATGTATCAAGGAAAACGCATTTGCGCGTATCATTATTTAACAAACATACATATACAGAATCATTATTTTACCTACAACCCATCTTTCTTTCAACTTTGAGCCAAATAGAACGAATAGAATTATCTAAGAAAACTAATTTAAGTGGAAGTGCTGGAATTCAATAAAATTGATATGGGAGCATCTAGGTCTCACACAATCTCTGAAAATTTCATGAAAATCGGTTGAATGGTAGTAGATGTTATGGCCATTACATGGATTTCACTACATAGTGTATACGCCTACTCTATGTGCCGAGGAGCATCGGTTGGAAGAGTTCCTAGCGTTAGCCTTAACCAGCCTCCAACCTAACTCCTCGGCCTCGGTAAGACCAAGAGTATGCGGGCACACAACCGGTGCCCAAGGAACAGACAGCACCCTACTACCATAACTTCCGTCCACTCGTCTGCACACTATACCAGATGACTAGCCTGAACAACGTCAAGACTAGCTGAACACTGGTTTCGTGCAGCGAGTAGTCATAAACACAACAACCACTACGACCGCCACGGCCGAACAGTGCAAGCACTCTCGCCGTCAACCCAAAGCGCCGCCAGAGCTCCGCCGACCTCAAGCACGATTGGTCTCAGGCTCTGCAATCTTACGATCGCTACGGCTTTACATAGACTGCCGATGTACAGGAGGATGCCTGCACCTCTGCAGTCGATGAGGGACACGACTCAAACCAGAGGGTTCGAGACGATGACCGTCCCCAGGGATTTCACTACAGACAGAAACCGAACCAAATTTGATCCTTGATGTCTGAAACATAAAATGTGAGTAGATATTTTCGATTCTTGCACATTTTTTTTAACCTCTTGCATGAATACTGCTTCCCTACCTTCGGTAGTGAGGAAGCAAAAATATAAAATATAAAATTAAATTAATTTACCTTGAATTTCCTGGATAGGGTGGTTCAGGTCCCCAACTGTTGTATGGACCATACCCAGGATCATTATACCTCATCCTCCTAATATCATCCCTAAAATAAATAGATTAAATCATTAACTTATGCTTAACAGATATATAAAACAATAAAACTAATTTAACCAAATTCTGTACTATACTGACAATACTAGTACAATCTCCTTTTATTTAGAATAAATTAAAAACATTAATTTAAAATGTTCTACATAAATTTTAACACCACCTTACTTAATTCTCACAAGTACACAAGAGGTGTTAAAAAATTGCTTAATTTCTTCCTTTCTATCAGTTATAGTATATTTGAAACTCGAAAACTAATATATGGACTGCTGCTAACCACATCCTGCTTTATATCTTGAGGACGATTGATCGCATGAAAGAAATGAATAAATTGAAAGAAATGAACAAAGTTTACACATTATAATTAGAGAACAATTGATTGTACAAAAGAATAAAATGAATAAGTTCAAACTTAAAATTATCACTTGATATGAAGATAATTACAAATTTCATTATGACATCTAGTGAAGTGGGAACCACAGAAAATGAGATAATAACAAAAAACTAATAATTGTCACATTTTCAAACCTTTAACCTTTAATAAAATTGAGGTGATAACACAAGACTTTTTGGCCAACAATGAGAAAGCGAAAATAAAGGTTCATATTAGTTTTCAGTTTTACATCATTTATTCCGATATTGAACCCTTATGTGATTGGGCTATAACCATTTGGTATAACATTTGACATTTTAAATACTCTAATACACAATACTGGAAATCTTTTTATTTCACATCACTCTGTTGTGCCTATCAGCACAGGGGAGCATTTAATCAGGATTGCAGTAATCTTTGTTTCACGCTAGGTTCCTAGCTTGACAGAGATATTTTATACTGGAAGTCTTGTAATAAAATTGGAAAATTATAAGATTTCTAAGAATAATATATTAGAAATCAGCATCTTTTCAAACACAAAATGTTTTGATATACAAATATTTTAAAAAACAAATTGTCTCTATTGGCACAGAAACAGTCTCTTGATAAATAGTTTTAAAAATATCATAAGAAAAAAAATTCAATCATGGAAAATTTATGATGGCTAATCTTGTCAACACCAATGATTCTGAATCCTAACTTGCTGTGAGTTCGCTACTCACACTTGCATAAATTTCCCAACATTTTGGGTACTTCAGGATACTAGTACTAAAGATGTCTGGATCAATTAAACATGATTTACATAAAAATTGAATTAATAGGAACATTATCACTGTATATTTAATGCGATATATTGTTTTGTTTGGTAATACTATAACAGAATGACTGAATGATGGGCCAAAAATATGTTTGCAGAACGCAGAACTGTCTTTTGACAGATTAGGTTAGGCTAAATTACCAATAACAACAAATAACTAATCAACAAATCTGTAAGGAGTAAGGTATACCTAAATACTAAACAATAAAATATAATTAGAAACGTTAAAGAAAGTATATAAAAATATTATTTAATAATGTTTCTGAAATGAAAACTGACTATATTAATGCGTCTTTTTTTTAAAAAACATATTTTGGTAATTATTACAAGAAACACATACATAAACTTCCATTTAATTAAAGTATATAGAATTAATGATTGGTACTACTTTATAAGTGTTGCTTCACTTTGATGGCTGAGCACAAGATCTCATGATCAGACAACAAATGGAATTCTGAGAATGGTCCAGTACTGAATGCCTGTACAGGCCTAACTTCTCTTTAATTAAAGTGGAACAACACTTGGAAATAGTACTTTGGTGATTTTAATTATGGTATTCCTGTAATATTGATTATATTATTTATTAAATTTGTTTGGTGCATTATTAAGTTAGTTTTTAAAAAGTTTTAAGGACCAAGTTCATTCTTTACTTTAATCACTAATATTTAAATTTACTTCCTTGTTTTATAATTACCATTAATGACAGAAACATAAAAACTGTGTTTTTTAAAATATTCAGCGTGTAATATACACAGTCTCAAGAAGGGTGGAAGTTAATGTTAATGAAAACATAAGTGTGTTTACTTTTGGTATTTGGCTCATGATATAACTAATATACAGGATATTTGTTTATACAGTTATTTATTTGTAATCATAGGAATTTAAAAATACTGTTTTTTTCCATATCATTAGAGGAATACTGGGATCGATGTGATCTTAATCCACTTGTCCTTTATATGTGACACAACTATAATATTACCCAACTTTTGCCTAAGCAATTTACTACTATAGTGGATTTAATAACCTCACCTTATTTGAAAATAACAATAATTATTTTAGTAATATAAATACTTACGAGTCATATCTCATCCGCTTGGTTGGTGGCAAATCACCTTGGTACTGGTACCTATCGCGATAATCATTCCTCATCCTAGGTCTTCCCCAGTCACTAAAAGAGTAAATATTACAATATTGATGTACACATTAATTATCAAATATTAAGTTTTATACAATGGATTATCTTATACAGGACAAGATTATAATTTACCAAAAAAGAATGATACTATCAACTTGAAACAAATATTATTGTACTAAGAAAAAACAACTAGTCTGTATTATATACTCTATTAATGTTACAGAAGGATGTTAAAACACAAATAAAAAAAACAACAAGAAGTATATTGGATACAATACATCAGGTAAATTGAGGACATAATGTATCATGCTGAAATACAAAAATTCAAGTGAAAATAAGAAGCATAATGCATTGGTTGAACCTGTGAAACTAGATAATAAATATGTGAAAGGAAAATAGACATTTACCAACTAGACTAAAGCAGATTAGAAGGAATATGTTGAGCTATGTGTCAAAGTAAAAAAAAAAAACACAACTGGAATGCAATTAAATGAAATGCAGTTTTGTAAAAAATGAATTGAATAACAAGACAAAGTAAAATAATTCTTGAATGATAAATTAAAACATTAAATAGATTTTAATACACTTACTCGTCTTTGCGTTTATCAGTCCTATATGAATCACTCCGTTCACCTTGGAATTTATCTCGTCTTTTTTTGTCATATTCGTCTTCACTGTCTCCCATAATGAATTGTACTTTCTATTTACAAAAAGCAACTGTGTGTTACCGACACTTCTAATGAAACGCCTACCAAGAATCGTCCAATGTAAACTATGACTAGTACACTGCCTCCTTAAGCAGGCTTTGCATGATTGAAACGTCTACAAGCACCAGCTGAGTGATGAAATATCCTTTGACATCAAAAGGAATTTTTTTAAGATTTATGCATTAAATTATATTTAGAATATATTTTTGTTGAAAAAAAAAATTTTAAAATAATGAATCTGTATACTCATTATGACATAAAAGTTAAATCTTTCTATTAAAAAGTTCAATACACTAAACTATCGATACCGGCAAATATTAATTTTCCCGGGTTTACAAAGTTTATTTATTTGTGGCCATGGCTGGATGAAAAAAACAAACTTAGACGGTTGGTATCTATCAATATATTCAGACGAATATGATTTTCTACCTCACTTCATAGTTTTCACCAAATAATTTAAAAGGTAAATGTTTTGTACATTCTTAAGATGTATACTGACTTTTTACGGTATTAGAAATTATTTAAATTAACATTTAGACAGGCATTTTAAATAATTCATAATTATTTAAAATAAAATATTCAATCCCGCAGAATTAGACAAACTATAACTGAATCGATTATTTCAAATAAAGTACTTGTTTTTTTTATCGAATTTTAGTTGGAATTTGTTCTGGATATCTTGTTTGTAGAAACTTTTTATATTTGCAAGAAAACAATTTACATAAATAGAGTGAAGATTATTTGTAATGCTATATATCGACAGGAACACTGCAAAACCCTGTAAGGGATTTTTTTTTAGAAAATTGGGTTTTTGAGCTTTTCTGCTCAATCTAACCCTGGTGCATATTGCAATCTCAAAATTAAATTTACAATGTTTCATTTCTTCTCTATGGGCTCGTGTTGAAACATGTAAATTAAAGTCTGCAAATCGTGATGTAAAAATATGTAGGTTACAGTTCAGGTTATAGAGATTATCTAGTTAATCAAAAAACAGTGAAATGCTCGATGAAAAGTGTTAATACTAATGCATATATAAATATAAAATATAAATACATATATAAAGCGTTTCTAGATAGACTACAGTACCAAAAATAATTATTGGATTGACTTCGATTTAATGATATAATTATTACCAGGAATTGAGTGTAATAAAGAAAGCACTGGGGAGTATAAATTACATTAGTTTACGATCGACTTTAATCTCATTCATACTTCTGTTTATGATTAATTATTTATCAAATTATGGATTTGGGAATTGGTGTAATGTCTGTATCAAGTACTTAGGAGATTAGTCAGATCCAGTATTAATTGATAATAGATGCCTACGAAGTTGACTCCTTTTTCCGAGATTAACAGTAATGAAACTAAAGAAAGTCCGTTTCTTTTTTCCTTTAACATTGTTAATTATTAGCTTTATTTATAAATTAACTACAATTAATTATTCTCATACGCTTTGTATTTTTATTAATTTCTAAAGTTGTGGGTACTTCGGCAAGTGCACATCCGACGCCGCCCTTGGGCAATGGCCGGGTTGCCCTGCCCTGAGGCCAGCACTGCTTATCATGAAACTAGATGATGCAAAAAAGGTTTTGTGAGGCGAAAAGGAAAAAAATAGTGTCGAAAACCAAATTATAACGAGTTTTATTGAAGATATGGATTAAAATATCAGAAACTAAAAATCGGACCGGCACACAGTGGGGCGAGTAAGCGAAAATAAGCGACATTAATTAAAAGTTTTTTATTCTTAAGAAATCCAAAAACTAGATAAACTGTTTAATTAATACCTTCTGGAATTCGTGCGAATATTTTCAGTTGGAAAATTTTCGGTTTTCACTGTTTTTATTGATTAGTTTAATTGAGAACCTAGCCATTCTGTGGAATTTCGCGCGGTTTGTAGGTTTTTTAAAATTGCTGGGTTTGAGCTGATGGTCCATAATTTTACTTGAAACTTTACCAACCTTTTACTGTCTTTCTGCTTAGCTAGAACAAAAATATAATATTGTATAAAACTCGTTTTACTTCGAATCGTTTTCCTATTTCGTCAACAAAAATTGGTGTTTTTAAATCAAAATTTTACAAAGACTGCGATTTGAAAAAATTTCCGATATCCTCCGGAAAATTGAGTTCTTATTACTTTTTAGGAGTCATTATTAAAGAGAAATTCTTATTAATTTTAACCGTCGTGAGGTAGTTAAAAAATATTTAAAATTATTTTTGAATGTATGAATATCCGAACAATTCCTAGATATGTACTAATATCTTCTATAACTTGGTATACTCTCAAATTTAGTTTTAACAATTGTATTTAACATAAAGAAAATAAGATTTTGTAGTTATTTGTTTCGAAAAATACCTCAAACCAAAATAAAAAACCAAAAAAATTACTTTAAATATTAACTGTTTGTTTTAAAATTTTTATTTTTCTCCCTAGATAAGAAATAAACGCTTATATTATTCTTGTAACTGTATATAAACATCGTTTATTTTCGCATAAAAAACAGATACAATATCCCCAAAAAAGTATATACTTTTTGAGTTATTCGGAATTTAATTTTACCATCGCTCGTAACTTTTTTTCCAGCTTCTTTTCGTTGAAGTGTGTTATATAGATTAATTTAAAGGGTGTCGGGAAAATGACTTTAGCGAAGTTTCATTGAAATCGGTACATCCGTTTAGACGCTACAGTCTATAGCAACGTAGGTTTTTCTGCTTTTCTTTTTCTTTCTCCTCTATTAAGTTATCAAATTCTTTCAAAAGTTATATTTAGCATTTTTTTCATTACTTTGAATAATGTGAAATGATTAACTTTTTAAAATAAACCATATTTAAGGTACTTTAGAGGAAGACGTAGATGAACATTGGACATTTAAGCCCCGTAAAGTGACATCAATGGGGGTAAGACCTAATTGATATTAAAGACCACTTAATTATACAATGATGCACCGAGTTTAATCAAAATCGTTAGAGCCGTTTTTGAGAAAATTGTGAAAATGTGTTTCAGCGTTGATATAAAGTGGCACTTCCGGTTAGCCGATTTTAAGGAAAAAGTTGCCGTCACATCTAAGGCATATACCTATCTTAAATACGTAATATCAGTTTCGTAGGACTTTTCGTTTTTGAGCTAGACTGCTAACATACAAACACACAGACACACAGACCATTTTTCGGGACTTGGTCATTTCGACTCAGGGTACCTCAAAACGTCTATTTCCGTTAAAAACTGAGATTCAAAAATTTTCTCGATCGCAATACTTACACTTACTATATATTACATATATACGTAAGTGAAAGTAAAAAAATCTGGTACGCGCAACACACAACTTCCACTCTCCGCTCTACTTGAATATAAATTATTTTCTGACAATGTTTGACTTTTATAAAATTTTTGAAGTGCATTTTTAACCGAGCTTAAGGTTATAGCTTACATTGAATATTTAATAGTTGACCGTTGCATTATAAAGGAAGGAGATGGTCCGGGGTGGCGGTCATTAATAGACTAAATAGTGGCAAAACTATTTTGTTAAAAGCCAACGTTTTACCGGATACCTTTCTTTATTCTAATTGTAATAGCTCCTATATTGGTGAAACCAAAAACCATCACAAAACCAGCATTTTCCAACATAAAACATCCATAACTTCCCGGAACCCTTCCGCCTCCAAACTATTAGAACATGCCTTAATCCTCAACCATTCGTTTGATTTTGAAAAAAACCTCTATTCTTCCCAAGGTCCCTAACCATGAAAAAAGACTCATTTCCGAATCCATCCACATTCACATGGAACAGAATCCTGTCAATCATAAAGTAGATAAAAACTGCATTTTCTTAACACATAGACACATTTTAAATCTTTTAAGTGAAAAATAACTTATATATTACACCCTATTATTTTTATCTACTTTCAATTTTTATTAATTAATTCAATTTAAGTGTTCATTATTCTAAGTATTTCCGGTTTTTAAGATCTCTCTTTTATTTAATTTTAATTTTATATTTACATTCTGCATCAATGTATTATATCAGTTTTGACTTTGTATTCATTTTACTTTTTAACCATGTCTCAATATATATCTAATATTTAAATGTAATTTTCTTACATATGTACAACCAAATATAATTATAATTATTAATTTTTTCCCCCTCTCTATGCTTCTAAGTTAGTTTTGCAATGTATGATGTCTTATTTCTATATTTATATTTTACTTCCATGTACTTTTTACTTCTTCCATTTTTATTTTTACTCATATTGTACTCTTATCTATTATCTCTTAATTCTATTTTATTTGTATATGTATTTATTTATAATTTAATATTTCATAGATATAGTATTTTTTCCCTTGCATCCATCCATATCTTTAAACTTTAGATACTGTAATTTTCTAGGTTTTCCCCCATTACCCAAACAAGTCATTAAATTCCCCAATACCTGTCCTTACCCTGGTTTTCCAGTTCTAAGTGAAACTCCTAGCTGAACACACCTGTAAGTCTCTAATTTTATTTACTTATATTATTTATTATTTACTTACATTGTTTATAATTTTTTGTCTAAATATTATGTAACTTCCACAATACACTATCTTTTTGTATCTTGTCCGTTCAAGCCCTGAAGATGACCTGCAAAGTCGGGTCGAAACTTTGTCTTTTAATTAAATAGTTTTGCCACTATTTAGCCTATTTATGACCGCCACCCCGGACCATCTCCTGTTATAGCTTACAGTTAACAAATTATTAATAACATTAAAATAACAACAACCCTATTTATTATATCAACGGTTGATTATGGATTGTACGTCTATTAGTTAGTAAGCTGTTATTTTCCATTGCAAAGTTTACTAAAATAGAATTACGAGATTTGCATTGCCTGTCGTAGATAGGAAAAAAGTTGTCACACTAATTGTAAGTGGATACTGTTGGAATATCTCAAAGGGAAAATTCATCAAATTATTCACTAATTTAATTTTCTAAAAGTTTACATGATGATTTTTCGGAATAAACGGACGTTAGATGCCTACTTATTTAAATATAATATCAGATCTTCAGTTATTGAACTACAGTAAATGTATTTAATGGGGCGAAGCATTATCGGCGACACTGTTCAACTTAGTCTTACGTTCGGCAGTTAAAGATACGATCAAAGCGGTAACTCTACCCAATAAAACCTGAAAAATTTGCGCGTATGCAGGTGATTTGGTTATTATGGCCAGAAGCGAAGCAGCACTAAAGGAAGCCTTCGAAATTATTATAAAAAGGTACCTGGTTTGGGCTCACTCTAAATCAAGAAAAGCAAAATATATGCTATTAAAAGCCGCAAATAACTAGAGAAGCAACAGCGTCTCTCTTCTCAATTATAAGTTTGAAGGCGTGACCAGATTCACTTACTTAGGCTCCTTGATAAATATAAAATACAAGATCAGCCATGAGATACAAAATAGAATAATGGAAATAGGGCAGTATTATGCGAGCTTGAAACTCCTCAATTCAAAAATTCTTTCTCGGAAGAGCAAACTAAAGCTATATAATGCTCGGAAACTTGGTGCCTACCATCGACAGACTGTCAAAAACTTAGAGTTATTGAGAGACGAATTATAAGAAGGATATATGGGACTATACAGATTGATGGAAAGTGGAGGATCAAGAGCAATGTAGAAATTGCAACCATTATGAAAAACCAATACATAGTTAATTATATAAAAGCAGGTATGTTGGGCAGGTCATATTCCCAGAATGAACAAAGAGAGGGTTCAGAAGAAGATGCCAGACATGGCAATCATTTCAAAAAAAGTGGCTGACCGAGAAGCCGCTGGAAGGATGAGGTGACGAGTGAGGCTATAAAGTTGGGTATCGTGAATTGGAGTAGCGCTGCCAATACCAGGACCGTGACGGATGGAGCGATATAGTCGGGATAGGAAGGCCAAGGGTCACAAAGACCAGTATAGTCGGGGAGTAAGTAAGTAAATTTATTTAAGGTTATATATCCATGAAATAGTTTTATATTCCTCTTTTTCTTTCACACAACTACAACGAAACATTTTAAACAACGTCATTGCCTTGATTCGGTGAATTTTAAATACTTTTTATTCCAACTTAAAACGAATTTTAATCGTTAACATTTAGTAAGAAAAGTCCATTGTAGTAATACCATCAAGAATAATGGCAGTGAGAATAATGTAATCAAGCCTAGTAAATCCTTGGAAACATGTAATTTACGTTAAATAATGTTAGTTTTCAGAAATTATTATTTATTTATATATTTTTTGTTACTGTCCTTTACCTTCTAAAACTTTATTTATTAGATTTTTTCCCCTGAAATTCTTTGCTTTCCAAGATATATTATACCGAAATAAACTGCCAATGTTCGTTTAGTACCATAGTTCATACTTCCTTAAGAATAATTGTTTTTATTTTGGCGCGACTACTCACCACTGTACCGTCAAAGAACCCTTTCTATCTTTCTTTGTGCATAGAGAATACTTCATTCAATATTAAAATTTCCTATTATTTATGATATAGTCCAACTTCCGCAGAAAATAAAGGAAATAAAAATTAATTTTTTAATTAGTGATATATGAGTTTTACTAAACAATTCGGTAGCTATTCATTATATATAGTTCAGATTAGGTATATATTATTTTAGTTTATAAAACAGATATTAATATGACTCATTTCCTGGGAAGTATATAAAAATTTTAATAACCTCTAAGAATCAGTAAATATACAAAACACAGTGTTAAATTGCAAACGTTAAATAAAAAAAATCAAGATATTTAGCAAAGTATTTTTTAATTAAGTTTTATTATTATAATTATATCATTTTTACAATTAGGGTCTTCTTAAACGACCTACGTATAGAATAAAGGATTTGAGATTGAGCATAGGTTTATGTAACTTTGTGTTCGTGTATGTTGGATTTAAAATTGTTCGTTCATTTTTGTGGGCGGGGTAGCCGAATGGGCTAACGCGTTGTGCACAGCACCACCGTTGCCCGGCAACCTGATATATGACCAATGTGTTATAAAATTAGTCACGAGTTCGCGTTCCGGTGCCAAGACATCATTTAAAAATCCCCGCCCCCACCCTCTGGCTCTGGAAAACTCCGTATAGCCTTAACGGCGAGAAGGGGAGGACCCTCCTCCCCCCCAAAAAAAAAAAAATTCTTCGTCCATTCTTTGTAGATTTTTGGATTTCTTAGATATGAGTCCACTATTAAGGTTTCAAGGACGCTTTTTATGAAAATATAGTCAGATTAAAGATTGCGCGAGAAATGTGTACAATATTAATAAATAAAATGTATCTATCAATCGTTATACAGATAAACATTTATTCCAAAGATGTCCAATCCCGACGAGACTCGTAGATCTGCCAGTTAGTTAACTGTTAACTTAAAATTTATTTTTTCTATCTATTACTATTTCTTTTTCACAGACCTATAATATTTGAACAAGTTCGAATAAAATTTCATGATGTTCACAAGCGGATTTACGGGGGGGGGAGGTTTCGGGCTGAAGCCCCCCCAAAATGGTAAAATGTAACCATGTTTTATGGTAAAAAATTATGTTTTAAAGTATTATTGCTCGTTTAATTACATTTAATAGGACTTCAAGAATCACTTAAACACCATTTCATATAGATAGTTAGTATCTTTCTGTTTTTCTAAAGTAATTATCGTTGTATATGTCAAAAAAAAAGCTTCCGGGCTGAAGCCCCCCCCAAAATTAAATCCTGGATCCGCTAGTGATGATGTTTAGCCTAAATTTCGAATGTAACTCGGCCCTTGCTATATAACTGAACATGGTTAAGGTTATAGAAGTACTTAAATGGCGGGAAAGTTAATAGTAACTGTAAAAAGTTAATAGTAAGTGTGACCGAAGTGATTGTGAACCATGAAAAATCCGTGCGGAACTCTTGTGACTAGTATCTCATTTTCATTTGATTCCATTTAGTAATTAAAATTAATATAAATTACTATTAATAATATAATGGCTGTGAAACATGGAAGCCATTGATCGCATGGTATAGGGGTTAGGAATATTTTATTAATAAAAATCTGAATATTGCTAATGTTTTTTTATTGTAAATATATTTGTTTAAATAAATAGTTTATACAAAAAATTATTTCTGTTATTATTTTAAATTATATATATATAGCGTTTATAGGTGAATAACTTTCAATAAGTAAAAATAAAATACCCGTTAAAGATGTTGAAACTGACCATCATTTTTGACAGTGTCGATTTGATTATTTGCAATATTTCACTGACTGTACCTGTCAGAATTGGCGCTAAATATCGGCCAATCAATTTACAGTATTCTTCTGATCAAGTTGGCTTTTGTCACAGCCCAACAATGCTTTGTACGCCATATTAATTTAGTTTAACTTTGGCGCCGTTCGGTCTGTACTGGTTTATTTTGTTTTATAAGTGTAAGTAGTATTATAAATGTGATATGGTTGATTTTTTTAAGTTTATAAAATTAGTTATTTACTTTAATCCGTTTCGAAATTTGCCTGTTTTAAAGATAATGAACTTCGAGAACAAGTCATCATTAAATCTTCCTACTGTGAGGTGAGATATGAATTATTTTAATAATACATGACAATTTTAATTAAATTTGAAATTTTTTTTCAAGTAATTTCTGTTATAAAATTTATAACTTAATAAATGATTTAAACTCGAAATAACTATTATATTTACAAACGTTTAGTTTATAAGTAATTAAGTTGAAATACAAATAAATTAGAGCTAAGTTAAAAAAATATCCATATTTTATAATATATTTATTATAAATTTAAATAGAATTGATTCTGTTTCTAATAAGCATATATAATTCAGTATCTATTACAAATATTTCTAAAGATTGAATGGAATAATAATTTCAAAAAACTAACATTATTTATCTTAAATCACATGGTTCCAAGGAAATTAAATATAAACTTATAAATTTTTTTCTAAGTTTGAAAAAAGTATTTAAAATCCATCAAATCAAGCCAATGCTATTGTTTAAAATACTATCTCATTGCACTTGTGTGAAAAAAGAACTGAAATATGAAAATATTTCATGGCTATGTTTATTTATAACCTTCTTAAATACATTTACTGTAGTTTAATAACTCTAGATATGAAATATTTAAATAATTAGGTTCTATTGACAGTTTATTACAAAAAATCATCAAGTAATGTTTTAGAAAATTAAATTAGTGAATAATTTAGTGTGACAACTTTTGACAAATATTCAGATACCTTCAAACCTCTGTAGGCATATATGAGCCTTTCGGTTGACAGAATGACTAACTCCAATTTCAACATTCTTTATATTATTAATAGTGGTTAAATAGTTGACTGTCGTGAATAATGAAGAGAAGAATACTTGGGATGATCAGTCAAATAAGAAGGCAAAATAAATGATAATACTTATTTTGTCATTTGCCAAAAATTACAAAATAATGATGCAAATGACAAAATAAATATTATCATTTATTTTGCCTTCTTATTTGACTGATCACCCCAACTATTCTTCTCTTCATTCTTTATTATTAATTTTAGTGATGTTTCCAGTGGCAAAATTTATACCTTTACTCACAGTTCTATATTTCAACACTGCAATCACCTACTCTGGAATCAACTTACTCACTGCCTGTATAGATACAACTTTTCCAACTATAAATATCACTGAAATGACATTACTTAAAAATGTTGAAATTAGAGTTATTCATTCAACTGAAAGGCTCAGAGACTGAAGTTGTGTGGTTTATAAAAGCAGGTGGAGTAACTAGATTTCTATTACCGTATATGTAATAAATAGACTTTTTGTAATACTTAATGTTTTTTTATCTTTAAGCTTTAAGCTTTAGCTCCGTTTAAAATGCACTTCAAAAATTTTATAATAGCCCAGCATTGCCAGAAAATAATTTCTATTCAAAGTAAAGCGGTAAGTGAAAGTTGTGTGTTGCGCGCACCAGGTTTTTACTTGTCGATCTATATAAGTGATAAATCAAATTGTATTGCATTAAGTTTAAATTGTAATATAACTCTTCAAACTCAAAAGCCCAGTAGTATTAATATCAATAATGAACTATTGTAATCGTCCTTAAAAAAAGTGTTTGTCCGTCCGCCGTCCATCATAAGCCGTTCGCCGTCGGCGGCTTTGTCTCCGAGATTACTGGACCGATTTTTTACTTTCACTTACCTATTATTTAGTAAGAGTAAGTATTGCGATCGTGAAAATTTTCGAATCTGAGTTTTCAACGGATATACATATTTTGATGTCTCCTGAGTCCAAATAACCTAGTCCCGCAAAATGGTTTGTGTTTGTGTGCGCGCGCGTGAGTGCCTGCCTGTCTGCTTGCGTGTGTGTATTGTGTGTGTGAACAGACTAGCTCAGAAACTAAAAGCCGTACGAAACTGAAATTTCGTATTTGAGGTTTCTATAATCCTTAGATGTTAAAGCAACATTTTTGTCAAAATTGGCCAACCGGAAGTGGTACTTCATATAATCAATTTAACATATTTTTACGATTTTCTCAAAAATGTCTCTAATTATTTTGATTCAATTTAGTATATCAGTGTATTATTAAGCAGTTTTTAATATAATGTAGGTTTTATTCTCATTGATGTTCTCTAACAGGGCTTAAATGGCTAATTTTCAATTTTAGGTTCCTATAAAGCCTCTATATTGTTTTAAATTCTAATTATTAATTATTTCACATTAAGCTTTGATACAAAAAATAGTGAAATATAAAAGATGAAAGAATTTGATAATTAAAGGAGATATAAGAGATCGTAACGAATAATAGTTGTAATGGAAGAACCAAAGGAATACGAGAGCGTCCGAGCGCACCTCGAAGAGTGCATACGTAACATGAGCTTAATATAATACGGACTCCAACAATATTATGTACATATACATGTGCGGTTTTCATAAATGCTATCGTTGATATTATTTAATATTTAATTGTATGGAATATAATGATGTTAAAATTAAAATTTGTTTACTTAAGGGTTTTAACAAACAAATAAAAATACCCACAATAAAATGCAAATAAATATAGCGCCTATAATTTTTATTTTCTCTTTCCCTTTGTTCGAAAATACTTATTCCTGCCAAGAAGAGGGTGGTAAGTGAAAGTCTTGTGATGAGCGTACCAGATTTTTTCAAATTGGGAATCAAAGTCAGAGGTCACCCGAGGATGATCCTCCGGCCCCAATATTACTATCCGTCATTTCCTTCCAAGATGGGGGCCGAAAAACCTGTGTTGGTATAGACTAGCGCCTAAATGAATGTACCAATTTCAATGAAAAGTGGCTAAAGTCTTTTCCTCGATGTCCTTTTAATTTATCTATATAATGTTCTTAAACGAAAAGAAGCTGGGAAAAATTTACGAGGGGTGGTAAAATTACATTTCCGAATAACTGAAGAAGCATATAATGTTTTGTCAATGTTTTATATGGTTATTTATTTGTTCACAAATTAAAACACAGAAAAAATCGTTGAAATCGGACAATTTGGAGCAAAGATATGGCGTTATAAATATGTTTTATATCTTCTACTTATATATCTTGTTTTGGTTTTTGAAAGTTTTACATCAACTGTATAGCAATGTTGTCTATTTTTAAAGCAAATTACCAATGATAAAAATAAAATTATAAAGGCCAATGTTAGGAATCCCGTTATTTGTTTATTTATTCCCGCCAATGTTATTTATTTTCCTTAATGTTAAACGTAAAGTAATCGTAATTTTTATGTTAAATTGTTTGGAAATAATAAACCATTGTGTAATAATTTGCAGCGTTTTTCATTTCATAGAGAACTTTATGTTGTTTTAATTAATATGCAGTTGGATTGGGGTATGGGAAGTTTTAGCTGCAGGCATTATTCGATGTCGATTAGCACACCACATCACGCAAAAATTTATTTGATTTAAATTATAATAAATCTCTTTAAACTCCAAAGTCCACAAATGTTATTTCATAACCTTCATTTGATGTTCTTTTCAGTGATGTATTTATTAATCGTATGGGGGTAATTTAAGAGAGATTTAAGCATTTTTCACTTGTATTTATTACTAAATTTTATACTTTTTGAACTATGTTTAAATAAAATTTCTTGAGAGATAATTTTTTGTGGAGAGTGGAAAGAGCTCGCTGGAAAAAGTCTTGCATCGGGGCGCAATCCTCCTTAGATATGCCACTGTGTTTCGTTTTTTCATAAATTTTCGAATAGCACATTAATTTATGTTGTTTGACTTACAATTCTTCTGTCGTATAGTTATATCATGAATTAAAAAAAAAATCCTGAAAAAATATATCTTTAATTCTTGTCTTTCAGGCATCCGTGAAATCCAGAATTCCTGCCTGATTTTGTGCCAGAAACTAGAGCTAAGGTAAAATTATCATTTATTATTGCCTGTTAAGTATTGTTATTATGCCAAATTGTTTTGCTATGATTTATATGTTACCCAAAGTTATACGTAGGAAATTTTAACTGCTTACGAATAACTTTTTTCTTTAGCCAAATGACAACTTTTCAGACTTTTGAATTAACGGTTGAATTGAAATGTTTTTAGGCCTTCCCTATTCATTTAATCCTATAACGCCAAACTGTTGGAAGATATGGTCTAAGAGAAGAAGTTAGAGATTTGCACGCATTGGAAGTACAATTATTTATAAATTAAAAATAAAGTGGTACAAGGAAAATAAATTTATTTTTACCTTGTACTTCAAATGAATACGATCGTCAATCATCTTCTCTTCAATAATATAAACGTAAAACCACATTGAACCGAAGAAGTTAACGAAACAATTTTTGGTGCATGGTAATGGAGAAATGGTTGACTATTGATTCTTATAAGAGAAGTTGAGATTTTTCGGTTGGGATTTGCAATCAATGGAAGTATTGCACACAATTTATCGATTTATTTTTGTGTACTTTCAATGACTGCAATTCCCAACGAACTTCTATAATGTTTGGTACAAATTTTAGGTACCGTTAGAAATCGTAACTCTTAGCCGTGTTTCTCGGAACTCAGTATTGCTTGAACCGCACTAAAGAAAATATTACTATACACTTCTGTTTATAATGAGCTTTGATTAATGAAAACATACTTCGTTGACTGGTCGAAAATTTACCATTGCAAGTAAATTATGTTTCTCATTTCGGCTAAGATTTAGTAACAATGCATGAAGGTTCTTTAATTGTAGTAGACTAGCCATACTAACTATTTATTTATTTTTCTGTAATATTAAATTTATCAACTACAAATTTTATTCATATTTTAATTCTAGTTTGATTTAGTTTATTGATATCCAACTAGTTTTGTTCTTTAACTGCGTATTGAAAACCTATATATATATATTTTTTTTTTCTCAATAAATATGAACTTTTCTGTAGCTACATAATAAACACATAGGACATAGTGTACAATATTTATATTTCTAAATAAAGGAACCAAACTACAACCAAGGTAACTTTTGAGCTCATTTATTTGTCAAAACAATCAGGTGATCTCTCTGAATAATTGGAATCATGGTAATTAAAAATCCGCAGAGTCATTCGCTCGTCACATAAACATTAAATATGGTTACATATCTACATGTGGTCAACATTACCCTCTCTATGGTAATTAATTATGTTATTCAATGAAAAATTTGCTCGTAACGTTGCTCAGACAAATAAATAAAAAATATTGAACTTTGAAGTGTTTGATTTTATTTAAAAAATAAATAAAATAAGAAAATTTTATACTTACTGAAGAAATGACTAATTAGGTTTATACATGTAAAAACCATATTATTAGTCTAACCTCTGACTTTGGTATCATTTTAATTAGGTAGATCCTTCCAGAATATTTCTTCCAGACTGCTGTTAGCACACTACTAATGAATTTAGATTATGAAAATGTGGGCCAGAATAATAAGAGAAGAAGGGTGTTGAAGAGCAAAGGAAGAGGGACAAGGGCAGTATTTGTTTCCCTAAGCTCTTACCTCAAAGGCTCTGACCGAGCCATCCCATGTTTCCCAAAACAGCACCAATAACGAAGGCTGTTCGAGTACGATCGAATTTAGTGACGTTTCTTTGACAGCAATCTTCAAGGTTACAAGTTCTCCTGATGAATAGCTGAGGACACTCTTAAAGTATGTTACAGGAATTTTTCATGCATCGTTTCGTAATCTCTTATTCACTAAATTTTAGGTTTTTGTTAACAGGATTAAAGTAGTGCTTGGTTTCCAGTTAATGTTTAACAACTTCAGATTATTCATGAATGAGTAGATAGTTTGGATGCTTTTCTTTAGAAAATATTATGTGAGTAAAGAGGAAATAGGTGTTCTACCGTAGATTGAATTATTTCAGGAGGAAGTGTGCCAAAAAATTAGTTATTTTGATAGGCGTATACTGTTAATTTTGATAGAGTTTGGGAATGATTGACCCGAAAAAGTTTCGTGCTGTTTAAAAATTAATAATATTTTATTATATATTACGTGTGTGAATCAACATACTTGTAAAACTAATAATAAATATAATATTAGAAATCTTATATAATATTATCTAATCTTATATATATATGATTTCGAAATAACGCTATATACGTTACGAGTAGTGGACACCCAATGTCCTGTTTTAAAATACCTTTAATTTTAGTTTGAAGTTTTATTGTAATAAACAAGAAGAAATAATTATGCAATGTCCGATAAATGCTTTCTTTCTAGTCACGCATTCCTGCTGATGTTTATTAAAGTTTTTCATAACATGTTTTGGAATGTTGGCATTCTAATTGGAATCAATACAATTTCTTATTGTATAGCTTCTTTTGTGTGTGAAGTAACTGTTGGTTTGCCAACGTACACTTTTAACTTCAGATATACCCAAAAGAAAAAATCTCAAAGTGATATGGTCATGGAACGTAACCATTTCTGGAAATCCAAACCCGATCTGGCTCCGTTTGGGGCCCTAACATATGATGTACATTCATTCTAATATAAGTAAACATATGGTTATTGTTTTGTGTAGGCTATAACAGTCTCTCTCTCTAAAATATGGTTCAATCTTAATAAAGTCTAAAGGTGATAATCATGCTAATACGATGGAAGCCGCCGTCTCAGGGTGGATTGTTCGTCGTCGACCCTCTTGATTCACATTAGGTGCCATAGGTACTCCAAAAGTCTGTGGGGTTTCTATAGGTGCAAAAGTGACATGTTTCTTCACCAAGGTTGAACGTAATTGGTCCACATGACATTTTAGAGTCTTCGTAGTGTCCAGTTCAATTATGTAATGTTGCTTACCTAACTTACGTTTTACCACACCAAATAATCAGACGTTGTGATTGTTTAAATAAAAGTGTGCCTGTACTCTCTCTTCCTCTTTGAATTTCCTAATGTTGAATTCCGAAGTTGTTGATTTGTAATATAGGATTAGGTCGCAATGCATCTAGTTTGATTCGAAGTCTTCTATTTAGGTAGTTTTTCGCTGGTAATTGTCCGCTTGCTAAGGGCGTTACCCGATATCTAAAAAGAATCGGACGAATTTTGATAGGTAAAGGGGTTGAGTCCGTGGCTGCAGTTTTAAGATGGTGTTTTAGAGAGTAAACATTACATTTAGCAAGCCCATTGGTTGAAGTATGTCCAGGTGCGATGAATTTTCGGACTATGCCAACACCTTTGCAAAATGTTTTGAGCTTTTCGCTAGTAAATACAACACCATTGTCGGAGACAAGAACTTGTGGATATCCGTGCGTACAAAAAATATCCCAGAAGATTTATAGTTGTCTCTGTGGTAGGAGTGTCTAGTGAAATCTTGTCATCAGTCTATTTAGATTTGGCATCAATTCATAACAAAAAATGGTGATTATTGAATTGACCGCCATAATCAGTATGCATGAGTTCCCAATTTGATTCTGGCTCCTTCAATGTGTGTGCAACTGCTTTTGGTCGACTATTTCTTGTTAAAACTCAATGCCTTTTTCCATGTTCGTCCAACATACATAGCGTCTAGATAGTTGCTTCTTTGTAATGTTCCAATGTGCGTAGAATGCAATTCATTAAGTACTATGGATTTTAATAAAAATTGTACTTGTAATTAATCCTGGCGAATTAAAATTCCGTCTGAAATGGTATATGGGTTATCAGTTGAATGGGATCCTGGGATCTGAGACGTTGTGGTATTAATCGAAGTTCTGGAACTTCTAAAGTTTCATTTGCTTTTAGTTTCATAAGTAATTTGTTCAGTAGATATTTGAAATATTGTCTGTGAATATAACTGAGCTACTTCTTCATTGATCAAAAGATCTGTTGAAATATTTGAATGAGGTACATGTGCACGAGATTTTTGTTTTTCTCGCCCTTCTTGAATCTAATGGTGTGTTCAAAGCCAGACAGAAATGACGCATAACGAAGAATTCTAGCAGATGTCATTTCTGTTAGTGGTTTGTTGTGATGGAATATCCTAGTTAAAGGCTCATTGTCCGCAATAAGGGTGAAATTTCTACAATAAGACGTACTTGAAAAAATAATTGATCCCAAAAATAATGGCTAAAGTTTCGCGATCTAATTGGCTATAATTACATTCTGCTGCTCTGAGAGATCTTGATGCGTAAGCTACCGACTTTTCATGACCATCAAATATATGATTGAGAACTGCTGCGATTCCAGTAGGACTGGCTTCGGTCGTTAGAGACGGGTAAAGAAGGATTAAAATGTGTGAGTACACGATCATTGCAGAGTTCAGTTTTTAATTTAAGAAAAGTAGATTCACACAAAGCAGACCCAATAAATGTTGATTCTTCCTTAATAGACAACGTAAAGGGTATGTGAGTGTAGAAAAATCTGGTATAAAATGAGATTAATAAGTGACAAGTTCAAGAAAACGCCACAATTCATCGATGTTGAGGGATGTGGCATTTCCATCATGGCTCGAACCTTTTCTGGTGATTTACTTATTATATTCAACCACATTTCCGAGATAATCAATTTTCAGTTTAAAAAACAAGCACTTATTTTTGTTCAAATGTAAATCATATTCTAAAAGTCTTTTTAAACAAGCTTTCAAGTTGTTTGCACATTCTTCTTCTGTCAATCTGTGTACTATGATGTCATCGAAATAAGCTTCAGTTTCTGGAAGTCCTTGTAAAATATTATACATAACACTCGATTAAATTCAGATGGAGCAGTTTTAATCCCAAAACTGAGTATATTCACCTTGTATATTCCTCTGTGAGTAACCATTGTCAGAATTTCGCTGCTTTTTTGATCTACTTTTAACTGAAGGTAAGCTGTAAAAAGATCTAGGTTACAGAAGTATTTTGAACGGCGAAGACTATGTAGTTCCTCGTCGATTCTTCGTATAGAGTGGTTTGAGGAAACCAATCTTTCATTTACTCCACATTTATAATCTACACATAAACGAACTCCACCATCTGGTTTTGGAATAATTGCTAAAGGAGATCCCTAATCACATGTTGTTACTGGTGTAATAATTTCTGCACTAATTTCTGGTTCTAATGATTCAAGCTCTTTTTCGACCTTCTCACGCAATACATATGGAACATGTCGTTCCTGAATAAAACTTGGTTTCAAATTAAGACGGAGTTGTAATTTAAGTTCGTAGTTAGGTTCACATCCTACTTTTTATGAAAACACTGGGATAATAATAACACTTAGATAATATCTTCAATCGAATTTATCGAGTGAACTAAGTTTGACTGGGTTAAAGTTTGCATTTCTTCATCAATGCATATTTTTTTTTCAGTCCTCCCCTTCCTCGCCTTTAAGGCTCTATACGGGATTTGGGGGATGTGGGCAGAGATTTAAAAGACTCCCGCGGGCACCATGACGCGAACTTGTGACTTGTCTTGTATATCAGGTTGCCGGACAACGGCGGTGCTCTTCACACTCGTTAGCCCGTTCGGCTACCCCGCCCACATATCAATATTCTACCTAATAAAGCATCATGACCTTGAGGTACAATAAACGATTCTTCATTTATATCCTCCCTCCAGGGATTCCCTCCACTTACCTCGGTTTTTCTCGTTGCCTGGCCACTGCGCTCGGAACAGGAACTCTCCTCCTCTGAAGATTCTCCGCTGGCATAGGACCTGCCGCTCCTCCTACCAGGCCTTTGGTTGCTGTATTCCTGTTTAGTAACCTCGATTGGTTCTTGTTGTGGTGCCCTCCTGTTTGGGCGAGAGTTTCGCTTTGGACATTCCCTGGCTAGATGCCCTCGTCTGCCGCATTCATAACATCTCGTATGGTTGCATTCATAACAACGTTGTTCTGGTTTACATCGGGGCTCTATGTAACCAGAGCCCCTGCTAGGTCGTCTATCAACTTTCTATTTTTATTGTTCTGCCTGGGCGGACTTCTGTATTTCCTCCTCGGTGATTTAACTTCTATCCAATCTGTTTCCTGTTTATCGAAGCGCGTTTCTTCTCTTTCCTTAGAATTTATGAGATCATGCGCACACTCAATAAAATCTCGATCTCTTGGTAGTGAACCGGGACGATCCACGTAGTGATTCAGTTGTACCTTCAAAATTCCTTTCAAGAATTCTAGTTTCTGTGCTCCCTCCGCTTGAATTAGGAGCTTTTCTGCAAAGACACCTTTTGATTGACCCTGGTTTCGTCCCTCCTTAAATAGATAAAACACGTCTTCTTCCTCCACCGTATAGTTTCTTTAGTCTTACTTTCTAGGAGTTCCAGGAACATGTTAGATCGCCTTGGATGGCTTTTAATACTCGTCTCAAGATACGCCCGACTAATGATGCCTCTAGTAATTTCATATCAGACTCTATAATGTGCCAGCTTCATGCCGGGATAATATCAAGGCTCCCTTTGGTCTTAATTTGGTCTGCTCCCTTAATAAAATGTTCAAGGTCCCCTACTATTCCAGTAAATGGTTCCATCGGGCCAATTACTTCATGTATAAATGCAGAATTTTGTGTTCTAATCTTCAGCAATTCTAATTGCGTCGTCTCTGCCGTGATAGATAATTGTGATTCTAATTTCGCTATTTCCGCTACAGCCTAAGCCAACTGAGGCTCCAACTTGCTTATCGGCTCAGCTTTTCCCATATTTATGCAATTTCACTAATAGTTCGTATGTAATTGGTACTCACAGTTTCAAATTTCGCACCAGCCAACAACTACTAAAGTGATGTTAAAGTAATTTCGGCACCAGTTATGATTAGTAATATGAGAAAGATTAAATCAATATTAACAATGAGATTTTATAACTTTTATTGCAGGTTAACCTTATCAAAATAATGAACATAATAATCGATCACATGTCAATATATCTTTTTTTTTTTTTTAGCTTTAATGTTTTATTCACACCTGTCATAATGCTAATGACAACCAGTGAATGTGAGATCGATTGATTAATAGAATTGTCATGAAAGGCATGAGGAGGATCAGTGCCCAGCGGCACCTCACTCGGCGTGATATCCACATTAGGCGAGGAGGTCCCTCATCCAGCTCCTCTTCAGTCTCCTACAGACGTTACCGGGCATATTCGTAGTGGCCATGTCATTTATAAGTGTATTAGTATGTCCTTGTAAGTTGTCATGGAATCGTTTGTAATGAATACGTATGTGTTCGTTAACAGTCGGCATATGGAGGTCAGTATGTAAGGTTATGTTGCTAACGTACCAAGGTGCTTTTGTAATTGTTCTGAATGTTTTTGCTTGAAAGATTTGAAGTTTGTTTAAGTGAGTCTTTTTAGCAGTTCCAAATATCTGTGATGCGTAAGTCCAAATAGGTTTTAGTAAGTAATTGTATGTGTTCAATTTCTGTCTAAGTTTTAGTTTTGAATTTTTTGAAAGAAGTGAACTCAGAATTCTTAATCTTTGATTTAAAGTTTTTCGTTTTTTGATTATATGTGGGCCCCACGTCATTTTTCTGTCAAATGTCAGACCAAGGTAGTGAACGGTGTCTGTCTGTGGAATCTGTGTATCGTCAAGGAAAACTGGAGGGCATGTTTCATGTCGAAGCGTAAATGTGATGTGCTGTGATTTGTCTTGATTTAGTCGGATTTTCCAAATTTTGAACCAGTCATGTAATCTAGTTAAATACTGTTGTAGGGTCTGTGAGGCGTATGTTGGATTTTTGTGTCTTGCTAAAATTGCTGTGTCGTCTGCATATGTCGCTGTTAAAATGTTGGGACTACAAGGTATGTCATGGGTGTATGTGATATAGAGTAGTGGAGAGAGTACTGAACCTTGAGGTACTCCTGCTGAGATAGACCTGATGGAAGATAGTTCTGACCCGTGTCGGACCGAGAAAAATCTATCGGAAAGGAAGGATTGTAGAATTAGATAATATGTAGGTGGGAGTATTGTCTTGAGTTTAAAGAGAAGACCCTGATGCCAAACTCTGTTGAGCAACATCCAGAAATACGCCAGTTGCATATACTTTCTGCTCTAGTGCTGTAGATATGTAGTCCGTTACTCTATGTAGTTGGTGTATAGTTGAGTGATGTGCCCTAAATCCAAATTGATGGTCAGGTATTATTTGGGTGTTTGTTAGTATATCAACAAGTCTTTTGTTCAGTAAGCTTTCAAAAATTTTGGAACAGATAGGTAGTAAGCTGATTGGTCGGTATGAGGAAGGTGAGTTTTTGTCCTTTTTAGGCTTGTGAATCATTATTATATGTGAGTATTTCCACTGTAGGGGAAATTTAGTTGTCCTCAGTATTGCATTATAAATAGTTGTCAAAAGCACTAGAGCTTTTCTAGGCATTTGTTGGAGCACTTCAGCGTTAATCAAGTCATGTCCAGGAGCTTTTCTTTTAGGCAACTTTTTGATTTGTTCAGCAATCTGTGAAGGTGTGAATGAAATAGGAGGTGAAGTTAGTTGTAAGGGCATGTCTAAAGTGTTTAGTACATTGTTATCGTGCACAGTGTTAGTAAAGTCTGTGTGTGGTACAAAAACAGAAGAAAGATATTCGGCAAAGAGTTCTGATTTTTCTCCGTCCGTCACGGACCAGGAATCATCTTGTCTTCGAAGGGGTGCTGACACTTCACGATGCTTAATAAGGTTTTTAGTATGTCTCCACAAGCTTCCATCGTCGGTTGAGAGATTTCTGATGTAGTTGTCATAGGTTGTTCGTTTGAATTTTCCAATCTGTCGCTTGAGTTCATTATTAAGTCTGTTGTAAGTTCGTTTATCTGATGGGAGTCTGTCAGTCTGCCATATTTTGCGAGCTCTCCTCTTCGCTCTGATCAAGTCCTTTATGTATTGTGGGTACATTGGTAGGAACTCATATTTTTGAGGTTTTGGTACTGATGAAGACCATGCTGCTTCTTGGATATTTCGTGTGAAGTATTCAACGGCATCCTCAAGTTCTTCTTCGTTTTTAATGGATAGAGGAACAGAGAGAGCAGTGTCCAATTGGTTCCTGTACCTGTCCCAATCCATTATGCCATTGATCAGGGACAGTTTTTTTGTAGCTTCACAAGGCTCTTCAAACAATACCAAATGCAAAAGGGAATGATCAGAGCAAAGATCTGAACTCGTTGTTATAGGGTGAGGTGTTGTTCGGAGTCCTTTAGTTATGAAAAAATCGAGTAAGTCTGGTGTTTTCCGTCTAGAAGTTGGCCAGTACGTGGGTGAATTAGGTGATATTGTGTCTAATGAAAGCTCATAAAGAACATACCTAAGATTCCTTCCTCTTGGAGTAGATAGTCTGGATCCCCAGTACTGATCTTTGGCGTTGTAGTCGCCTCCTGCAACAAAGCATCTACCAAGACGTTTAAAGAAATTACTAAACATCATGGGTGTCAGAACATACCTCGGAGGGCAATAAACCGCAGCAAGAGTAATGTTTTGTTGTTGTGTTGATAGTGTAATGGCTGTAGCTTGAATCTCTGGCGTTATGGGTAATTGTAAAGGATTATGTTTTAGAGTTGTTTTGATAATTATGGCAGTGCCTCCATGTGAAGTTCCATCTGGGTGGTCAGTTCTGTAGATTTTGTAACCACGGATGTAAAATTTAGAATGTGGTGTCAGATGTGTTTCTGTTATTAGTGCAATGTCAATGCGTTTCTCGTGTAAGTATATGCCTAGTTCGGTTCTATGTTGATTCAGTCCGTTTGCGTTCCATAGTATAATAGACATGGAGCCCACAGTCGTCTGATTACGGGGCATATTTTTGGGTAAGAGCGAGAGTAGCCTGAGATAGCTGTTGTAGAAGACTGAAGAGGGGCTGTATGAGGTTATTGAGACCGCTAATCAAATGTATGATATCACCTGAGGAGGTTTCAATAGTAGGGAGCGTTTGGGCAATGCCCCTACTCATACCTTTAGGCCTTTGTTCTTGGTTTGTTGCCGGTGCTGGTTTTCGTTGCTGTCTCTGCTGCTGTTGTTCTGGTCCTGAGGGAATCGGATGAGGGTATTGAGGCTGATGCAGTGGTGGGAACTCGTGTAGTTCTGGTGGTGGGGGTTGAACTCTAGGAGGCCTTTGCAGAGTATGGTTTCTTGTGCGGGTCTTTCTAAGCTCTTTCAGAGTTTCGCAACCTCTGTAGTTAGCAGGATGTGTCCTTGGCAGTTGGCACATTTTGCGACTGTTTCTCGAGTCTTTGTACAGGAAGTGCTTTCGTGACCCATACCACACCTTACACACCTCGGCTGGTGGTTGCAGTACGTCTTGGTATGGCCATAATGCTGACAACGTACGCACTGCGGAATGATCCTTTTTTTCCTTGGCTCTTCGATCTTCACGTGTGTGTAATACAGGAATTCAATGTCGAAAATTTTATCATTGAACGTTGCTTTGGACACATCAACGAAAAACATTGGCAACGGTGTTTTGAATCTTGATATAACATTTACGATGTTGGTTGCCTCGTAACCATAGTTGGCAAGTTCCTGTTTTATGGTCGCTGGAGGTGTGGCGTGGTGTAAATTTTTAATAACTATTCGAGGCGTTTTATCTTCCGGGAGTTGATATGTGTGAAAATCAGCTCCTCCCCTTCTAAGACTGGTCACTAACCTACGGTATATTTCTGCGTTTTCAGGATACACGCTGACTCCTCTCATAGACGTTTTCAACCTGAAACTGTTAGGGCCACCTTCATTGTGAAGATAGGTTACTAATGCCGTGTAGTCTTTCACATCGTTTATATGAATAGGTGGAGGTCTAATAATAATGGGATTATTATTTGCTGGCTGTCTATCTTCCGGAGTATTTGATAAAACTTCGAATCGATTGTTAGTAATAATAGTATCACTAACCTTTATTTGTTTGTGACGTGGATCTCTGTCTGAAGCTACATGTCGTTTTCGTCCAGACACAACTTCCCAGGACATAGCTTCTGGTGCATTATCGTGGTTGACTTCATTTGGTGAATCGTTTGAAGCCGAAGTTTCCGTCATTTTTAGCGGAAGAATCCGCTGCACCAGTAATTTTACTTCAATTGATTGCACTTATTTAACTCACGAATATGGAAGAGATAAAGGAAATCAACATGCAGTTAATTGACTTAAACTTGTGATAATTCAATAGAATTTGGAGAGAGAAATAAATTACGTTTGTAACCTTCAATCAATCCTACATGCACATCAATCAATATATCTTAAAACACAAAAAAAAAAAAAAACATATTTTATATTAAGCTAACTTACATTCATTCTAATACACATACAGAATTTCACACAGTACAGAAAACGTCATAGGGAACCGCTTCATTTTTTTTTATAAGACAAAATAATCGAATAATGAAACGAAATCATACCAACTGACCGCTTAAATCACCTGTCATTTAAAAACTAACGGTGTCATAATTACTAATTTGTATGGTGTATTTAACTGAAGAACTTAAGTTTGGAACTCGGCTCAAAATAAGCAGCAATCCTAATCTAAAATAAAATTCGAGATGACTGACGGCGTTAGTTTTTGAAACTGACTTAATTTTTTAAATATGGGTTAAAATATTTCAACGAATTATCTTACGTCTGAAAGTGAAAGTGCGAATGCATGCCTACTGACCGCTCAAGTCGGTTGCATTTTAAAAACTGACGCACCCGATTTCTCTATATTTGTTAAATAAACTTAACTAAAGACTTACGCTTGGAACTGGGCTCAAAATACGCTGTAAAACAATCTAAAATAGAATGCGAGATCGTTGTAACTTCAAAACCGACTTGATTTTTTAATTTGAGTTGAAATCATTCAATAGTTAACAAATCGTTACTTCAATATACTTTAGTAAACTTTATTTATGGATACTGTTCGGAATTTTTTTAACCATGAACGTTTGATTTTTTTACGTTTGAATACAATGTGAAATGTATTATTTTTAATTTCAGGCGAAACAGCTGTTATAAAAGGTTTTTTAAAAAAACAAATGTTAATTATTATTAGTTAGAAAAAATTTCGTGTTTTGATAAGCTCTGCTTTGTAAAATTAGGTAAAATATGGTTTTGTGTTTGTTTTTATGAAATTGCACTCAATCACTACTTTATTTACAAGTTCCCATTGTTATTCATCTTATGTATTACGAGAAAGATACAATGTCATAATTATGAATATCTTACTATATACTAACTACTAAACATCTGGCGATGGAATGAATCCTCCCTTGGATTAGGAGACTTGTCTATCTAAGGAAAGGGGGCGGTGATCTGGATGATGTGAGAGGGAATCTGATAAGGATGGGAACGGCTGGCGTTATTAACATTTAAAAAGTTATTAGAAATTGATATTGTTATGCTTTAGTATTGATATGAGAGAAAGGGAACTTTTGCTGCAATCTGTTATTGTTCCCCAATATCTTATGTTGGTAATGGGTCTTATTGTGTCCAGTCGCCTTTGCCTTCTAGATAACTATTTCTAAGCTATCATGGATAGCTTTGTCCTTTGGGTTTTGAAAACTTTCAATATATAACAATTGGCACATTTAAGAATATCAATTGTTTAAGTAAAGTTAATAGTAAAGCTAATGTAATAAAGAATGAAGTTAATGTTATTATTATAATTGGTTATGGATTAAGCCGATTGTGTAACTAATGAAAAACCTTACGGCCG
Source organism: Nezara viridula (assembly GCA_928085145.1). Taxonomy (NCBI): domain Eukaryota; kingdom Metazoa; phylum Arthropoda; class Insecta; order Hemiptera; family Pentatomidae; genus Nezara; species Nezara viridula. The sequence goes on along the minus strand of OV725077.1, from coordinate 112,421,616 downwards.
AAAATTATCTCATTCGATAGATTATATAAAAATGAATCGAAACCATACCAACTTATTTATTTATTTGTTTGTATGCCTCCACCCGCTAGGGTCATTGGCAATCGTCAATTCACTCACACTTTTCATATACTATTATAAAACCCAATAATTGTTAAGAAGTCCAGTAAGTTGCTCGGTCAAGTAAAGTCTAACTGCCAGGGCTTCATGTGGGGTTGTAAGTGTCACCTTTTCGGAGAAAATATCTTCCCTTACCGATGTAGAAACACCACCCCAGGACTTGTCGGTACACGCTCTGTCTCTTGCATTTTGCATTCGATTTTTTTCCCGAAAGTGTTTTTATTGGCACAATAACTCTTTGTTGCTTTTTTCCATTTTTCTGAAAGTCTCTGTTTTCAGTAGGGTTAGGTTCAAAACTATCTTGCCTGATGACCTGCTTTTTATGTTCAATGCTTTTCTCATTTTTGTTCTCCTTTACGGAGGAGTTAATTTGGGAGCTAGAAGTATTTTCTGTCAAAAGGGGTGTCTGGTCATCAATTGTCATGTGTTCGTTGATGCGTGTATACAATGTTTCAGTGTTGTGTATTTTTCCATCTTCTGCAAGACCTGATTCTTTAACACCTACAGGAGGGTAACTAGTCGAGTTTTTTGCAGAATATTTTCTTCAGCGTGAGTAATCTTCTTAACAAGTAGTTGGTGTGGATTAGTATGCTTCTGTTTCTTGGAATCCGTTTGTAGATTTAATCTATCAATGTTTAGACAAATGGTTTTGTTTTCTTCAGTATTGGTTTGTGATTTCTTTGGCCCAACACACAAATTTCCAATGAGTTTTGAACTAGTTTCTACTTCCTCACGGGTGTGATTATAAGAATTAGTTGCTGGACCGAGGTTGGCTTTAGGAGTTTCTTCCGATATATCTGATTCAGGACAGTCTGCAGCAAAATGTCCAGGTTTTCTGTACAAATAACAGATCAAAATATCTTCGGAGAGAAAAAGACGAAAAGTAAGACCTTGATTGGACACTTCAATTGACTTCGGCAATCGTACAACATCCTCTGGAGCGATGAAAACTTGTCTCCGGAAGCTTAATATGTGGCTTGTCTTAGGCTCTATGTATCCTCCTTTTGAAGAGTTAATTGAGGATAGTAAGTTAACGCCTAATTTTTTTATTTCATTTTCATTGAGCACATTAGGTGCATAGCATACCATGCTGGGACAACCATTCGAAATAATAATGCGCTTAGCAGGATTAACTAAGCGTCGTATGGGTATCGAATATTCCCCAATGGTCAATGTACTATGTCTAGAAAGTAGCTGGTCGAATTGTTCTTTACTGTTGAGATGAACGCAAAAATGATTATTACATATTCGTGAAGCGAATTTAATATTTAGTGGGTCAACTAATTTAGCTAGGCTATCAATGTACTGTTTTTGCTTTATTCCTTTTATAGTAGGAAGTACAATGGCATAATCACGTTTACTTATTGGTTGATTTACTATCATCTCAGCTTATGTTGGCCGATTTAGATTATTTTGGTCTTGAATAATTGGTGGTACTCGGTTATATTCATTTAGTTATGTATTTCTTGCAGGGTATTTCCTTAAATCAGCATCGTGCTCAATGTTTTCCATTTTTGCCGAATAGTACAATGGTGGTTGCACCTTCGGCAAAACTTTAACTGTTTCGGTCCGAAACAGTCCCTAATGTTGGTGAACCCACAGCCGTGCAAACGGTAGAAGAGAAAACCCAAAACAGGCCTGCAATCAGCTCTAAAAGCTCATCTCTATTTCCAAAAATATTTTAAAATTTTTCAGAAATCTAGCTCCAGCTGTTCTTTCCATACCAACTTACCGGTCTAATAAATCGGTTTTGATTTACCAACTGACGCCTTCAAATTCACTCAATTCGCGGGATATACTTAGCCGAAGGATTTGTGTATTGTGCAGCGTGTATTGACCTAAAATTGTATTATCGATGACTGATTAAAGATGTTATTCACCAAATTAACTAAATTTTTATACAAATGTTGATACTATCCAACAATAACCCGATGCATTCCGTAGATTATATCAAAATGTAGCGAAACCATATAAACTGACCTCGCGATACATGTAGTTATTTCTGTTTTCTGAAACAAAAAAAAAATTCAAACCTGTGTAAATGATACATCATCATTTACACAGGTTTGAATTTTGCCACCTCATTTATAAAAATAAATTTCAAAAATATTTCATATATATTTATTTCGTATATATTTAATTCGTATGTTGTTATATTACTCTGAAACAAATTAACTACAGTTAGTTCATTTTGAACGATGCGAAACTTAAGGATTATTCAAGTCATCATCTGGTCCAATATCTATTGGATATTAGAATTCAGAAATGTTTTTGTTAGTTTAAAAATAAATGTTGATTGAACCTTATATTCCATAAATGTTCCTTTTTCTGGATCGTTTACTGGAGTTACTGCTTTCGACGATTTGTGTGTTTTGGGCAGAGCTGTATACTCTCTGTAACATTATGAATGATAAAAGTGATCAAATTCTTGGTCTGGGATACAATCTAGCACTTCATAGGGAATTCAAGCTCGGCGTATTTAAGATTTTTTTATTTTCTAATTTCTGACATCTCTTCATTTTGTCCATATAACGGGCTTAAATTTTTCGAGATTGATCTTATCAAGTCCACAGAACATACAATTTGATCTTGACATTAGTCTTTCTTTAAACGTATCAAGAAATAAAGAAACCTTTCTTATTCACTTCACTGGGATGAACTGATCACATTTCATCGTAAAGCTCCTTAAGAAAAAGAAAAAAAGAAGACAATTTCTTTGGGGGAGGGGGAGGAGGTATGGCAATTTCTTGGTAAAAGCTTGCTGGAATTCATATAATTCAATAGAGGGCATTGTCAACAAAAATACTTATCAGACTATATACCAGATAAGCTTAAATTAAATTAAGACCGTTATTATTTAATTAGGATAACAATGTTTAGTTTGTTTATTAGTCTTTTTGTAAAATTCAATAGAAAGAGCAGCTCCTTCTGCCAGTCACTCGGTAAAAAATATTTTTAATAGATAACCATTGTAATAAATTCGTAAGATAAGAAATTAATTATAATCGATTATATATTTCTTTTTTCACCATCAGCTTACAATAACATACATTATATTTATTTTTAAATACTTAAAATTGAAAATTTTGTATAGACCAATTGTTAATATTTCACTTTAACACACCATTTTTATAAATAGAAAAAAAAAAAAAAAAATATATATATATATATATATATATATATACATATATATATATATATATATGTTGCAATACTAATCAACTACTTTAAACCATGGCTTCAAATGATATTTTAACTTTTATGTTTAATTAGTTTCGGTACAACCTGAATCGTTATTATTTTTTTTCCTCGTTCATTCGGAAATAGAACTTTTTCTTTTGAAACTTTTTGATAAAACTTATTTAAGATTTCTGTTAATTTCGCTAAAAAGTCGATCTGGAAGTTATTTTGATTCTCAGCTACTCAAACAAACGACATATTAGAATCAATTATTTCTAATATAAGTTAAATAAATTATATGTATGTATTAAAAAAATAAATATAAAGAACGACATTCACATTCGAAGTCACAACAAGACGCTAGTTGGCGTAATTGAGTTATGTATTAGCTTACCGATTAGAATTCATTTTGTATTCGACATCTAAAACTGTTGTACAATTATATCAGGTTAGGTACAAAGATTATCTTCTAAAATATTTACTAACCTGTCCATAGGTCACGTTGGCAGGAGCAAAAAACGAGATGTAAATGGTTACCATTGTAAATTAAAAATTCTTTGATCCTAAGACCTTTGTCATTCTGAATGGCCTTCAGATCTAACTAATTTTGGAGCCGCTTGCGGTATTGATGGAAAGTTTTAGTCTGTGGGCCAGACCCCCTTACCGTGCACCCCCCCCCACATCCCTATAAATTGTATATCGTTATGTTCCTTGTAACAATTTATTAAAAAAAAGCCAATGTTCCCACAAAAAAAAGTGAACGCATTGCCCCAAAATGGCGTCCAAAGATGGCGGATTGACGACTTTGACTTTAGTTAGTTTTTTGGTCACTGAGAATCAGCATTTGGCTTAATTTCCTCATAGTTGGTCTTTTATTAAAGCTGAATAGTCATAGAATAATAAAACATGAAGAAATATAATAATTGGCTTAGGCTATGAAAAACACCAGTAAAGTCAACTTTTTTAACAAAAAACATTTCAAGTTACAAATCAAGCGTCGTTTGTAATTAAACGGTCTACAATAACGCAAAACGTGCTGAAATAAACCAACTGGAGAATATATTTCTCTTTCTAAAACGCTGATTATTTTTTAAAATATTTGAAGCAGTTCCGTAGAAAATACACTTATGCGGCAGAAAAGCGGTACTGGCGTGGGTGCCTACAGGCCTCTACCACACCATTCAGTGCCCATAAATGGCTTAGTTATAGTGATATAATAACATTTTTGGTACATTATATTGGTTTAATTAACGAACAAATATTAATGCAATAATTTAACTATAAAAAAAAAATTAAAATAAAAAAAAATTATTAATATTTTTTTTTAATTTAACCTCCTTTATTCTATACGTAGGTCGTTTAAGAAGACCTCAATTGTAAAAATGATATAATTATAATAATAAAACTTAATTAAAAAATATTTTGCTAAATATCTTGATTTTTTTTTTTATTTAACGTTTGCAATTTAACACTGAGTTTGGTATATTTACTGAATCTTAGAGGTAATTAAAATTTTTATATACTTCCCAGGAAATGAGTCATATTAATACCTGTTTTATAAACTAAAATAATATATACCTAATCTGAACTATATATAATGAATAGCTGGCGGGTTGTTTAGTAAAACTCATATATCACTAATTAAAAAATTAATTTTTATTTCCTTTATTTTGTGCGGAAGTTGGACTATATCATAAATAAATAGGAAATTTTATTATTAAATGAATTATTCTCTCTGCACAAAGAAAGATAGAAAGGGTGACGCTATAAGTTCTTCTATATACCAGAACTGATTGTTTGTTTTTGATCTCAAATTGAGGAAAAACGCCAAATTGAACCAGAAAATTGGAAAAATACATTAAGCGAACGAGAAAGGAAGTGCCAAAACCTCGGAAAAGATAAAAAGGACCAGTATCCATTATATAGCTAAATGAATCTATAGTAGACAGATGAACAGAATATTTCAAGATGCTGCTAAAAGGGGGTCAATTACAGTATGGATGATATTAAGTGGACGATGTAGGTTTATTATGGTGAAAACCACTTTATTTTCGATTGCTACTGAAGGTGCACTGGGACTATCTACACTTTGAAGCAGGATATAGAGAGGTATATCGAGAAAGTTATCGCTCTCAGCTCTCCTTCTGTTTGATGCATTTGCTAGAGATTTTTTAAGGAATCTCATATTAGTCATAGCTCAGTTTTTACCAATTTTATAGCGGAATCTCTCTGATTATTCACGTGATACAGTTAAAGTGTATATCAGAGCAGTTGATATTTACTGTTGGCATCTTTTTTTTTGTTATTTTAAGGAAAAAAAAAAAAAAAAAATTTTTTTTTTTTTATTTACTTATTTATTTTTCTCTTATGATATGCGGTATGATCAGCAAGTGATGGCCAGTAAGGTGCCCAAGAGGTCTCGGTCAGACGGAGTTAGCTCACCAGCCAAACAAAGGACTCGTCGCTGCCTACGAGAAATACCTCCAGTGACCAAAATGAACACTTCAGAACCAGAACCTCGACCCCAACCAGGTACGTCTGCACAAGAAACGATTGAAGAATCACCTTTCTTTACTCCAAACCCCTACCAAGTGCTTCAAAATGACAAAGAAGTAATGGAGTCTGCAGCAATACCCAGAGAACCAAAGCCTCCTCCGATATTTGTGAAAAATATAAAAAATTTCCAGATGTTCTGCACCCAACTAAATAAAATCTGCTCTGGCAGTTATTCATGCCTTAACAGGACCAATGACACCAAGATAACACCTGATTCTGCAGAAGCCTACCGAAAAATAGTGAAGTACTTATCAGAAACAAATGCGAATTTTCACACTTACCAGCTGAGGCAGGAAAGAGCTTTACGAGTGGTGATAAGAAATTTACATTCCTCAACCCCCACTGAAGTTATTAAAGAAGAACTAACGACGCTTGGTTTCAATGTACGCCAGGTAACAAACGTTTTGAAGGAGGACAGGGAACAGCCAGGATTACGAAATAGGATCCCACTACCATTGTTTTTCGTGGACTTGGAGCCATCACCAGGTATCGAAAAAATATATGATATCACAAGAATATACTATACAATGGTGAAAGTTGAGAAGCCATATCCCAAGAGAGACATCGTGCAGTGCCATAATTGTCAGACCTATGGCCACACGAAGACATATTGCCACCATCTGCCGCGTTGCGTGAAGTGCGGTGAACAGCACAAATCTGTAGAGTGCACCAAACCTATACAAGATCCAGCAGTATGTGCCCTATGCTTGGAGGGACACCCGGCCAACTACAAAGGCTGCCAAATTTACAAGAATCTCAAAACCAGACACCAGAAAAACCGGATTCAAGATGAAGCACTAAGAACAAGAAGAGAGAGAGAGCCTTCCAGAATTGTAAACAATGATGTATCATTCTCCCAACTACTTAGAGGTAAGACTTTAACCGATAAATGTCAAGCCCTGCCACAACAACAACCTCAAACCCAACCTCAAAATCCTCTTCATCCTAATATACCTAACCACCAACAACAAATTCCTCATATTCCTCCTCCTTCAAATGCAACAGATCTCACAAGTTTGTTAGCATCTTTCCTCACCGATTTCAAATCCCTTGTTACTCCACTCATATCACTCCTCACGAATCTCGTATCTCACCTCATCCCTCCTTTGAAAAATCCTTAAATGACTCACATCCCTAAACCCATATCCATTCTCCTTTGGAATGCGAATGGTGTTAGAAATCATACAGACGAACTATCTACTTTACTACTTGACAAGAACATTGATGTGGCACTAATTACTGAAACTCGACTAACCACTAAACAGCACTTCAATATACCACAATACCTGACATATCGTACTGACCACCCTGACGGAAAAGCACATGCCGGTACTGCTGTAATTGTACACCAATCCCTCTCCCATCACCTACTCCCATTACCAATACATGATTTCCTACAGTCCACCGCTATCGTGATAAAAACCTTCTCCTTTCCGGTCACTCTTGCATCAGCGTATTGCCCTCCTAACCGATCCATATCCAATGCCCAATTCAGTTCTCTCCTCGACTCCTTAGGACATCACTTCATCTTGGGTGCAGACCTAAATGCCAAGCACCAACAATGGGGTTCCAGAACCACGAATTCTCGTGGCCGAACCCTGCTGTCTGCACTAAATTCCCAACGTTTTCACCTCCTTTCCCCCAACTCTCCTACCTACTGGCCCACAGATCCCAACCGTAATCCTGATCTTCTAGATTTCTTTATCCACAGCGGCTTAAGTCCCCTCAATTGTTCCATTACACGTCTAAATGAACTTTCCTCTGACCATAGTCCTCTAATCCTTAATGTTTCACTTGAACCTGTTCCCAAACCTTCTCCACCGTCATTCATTAGGGGCCCAGTAAACTGGGACCTTTTCCGCCAAATAATCTCCGATAATATTGATCTCAACATATCCCTCAAAACTCCCGATGACCTTGATAGTGCCGTAAATTCCTTTACTACCACAATCCAACAAGCCGCCTGGACTGCCTCCTTTCCAAAAGACTCCTCCAGAATTCCTATAAAGACCATTCTACCCCAACACCTCCTTAACCTAATCCGCACCAAACGCCGTGCCAGATTATTATGGCAACGATCCCGACATCCTACCGACCGCTGCTCCTATAATTACTACTGCAAACAATTAAAACTGGAATTAGCCACCTTCAGATCACAATCCTTCAACTCCTACCTATCCTCCCTCTCTTCTCGCGACAATTCCCTTTGGAAAACCACAACAAAAATCCTAAATCCTCACCGCATTTCCCATCCTCTCCGACGAGGTGATGGCTCCTGGGCAGCATCTGACGAAGATAAAGCTGAGGAGTTCGCCATTCACCTATCCAATACATTTATTTCACATCCGGAATCCCATCCTGCCCACACCGTAACAGTAGAAGAACTCCTTACATCACCAATCCCACTTTCCTTGCCCCCAAAAGCTATTCATCCTTCCGAAGTAAAATTTCAATTAAAAAAACTAATCCTCCGTAAAGCTCCTGGACATGATCTCCTTACACCTCAAATCCTTCGACAACTTCCATCCAAAGCAGTCATATTCCTTACATATATCTACAATTGTATCCTACGCACCACCCACTTCCCTCTGTTATGGAAACACTCCACTATTATCCTTTTCCCAAAACCAGGAAAACCTCTCAATAGCTCAACATCCTATAGACCAATCAGCCTACTCCCAATCCTTTCAAAAATTTTTGAAAAGATCCTTTTGAAACGAATCCTACCCATTATAGAATCCCAAAATATCCCTTCCCATCAGTTTGGTTTTCGCTCTCAACATTCTACTGTTCAACAAGGACTCCGAGTCGTTGATCATATTTCCTCAGCCCTAGAAAACAAGGAATACTGTTCGGGTGCCTTTCTGGACATTGCACAGGCATTTGACCGGGTATGGCACTCCGGACTGCTCTCCAAGCTTAAAATCCATTTACCTCAGTCCTTGTACCTAGTCCTCCGATCCTACCTCTCTGACCGCTCCTTTCGAGTTCGCTGTGGAACAGAATTTTCCAATATCTACTCCGTTAAAGCCGGTGTTCCCCAAGGCAGCGTCTTGGGTCCCGTGCTTTACATCCTCTTTACTGCTGACATCCCTGTTCATCCCGATACTTTTCTTGCAACATTCGCTGACGACACCGCAATCTTATCATCCAACTCTGATCCCGAAATAGCATCCTTAAATCTCCAAAGTCATCTCACCTTGATTGAGCACTGGTGTAATAACTAGCGCATTAAAGTTAATGAATCTAAATGCCAACACATTACTTTTACACTCCAACGCAATTCCTGTCCACCAGTACTCTTTAATTCCATCCAGCTTCCTTATTCAGACACAGTCCGGTATCTTGGCTTTCATTTAGACCGAAGACTAACTTGGAACCCGCATACTAGACTCAAAAGACAAGAACTCAACCGACGATACGGCCAACTATACCGACTACTAAGCAGAAAATCTAAACTTTCCATTGAAAACAAGCTACTGATCTACAAGACAATACTGAAACCTATTTGGACTTACGGACTAGAACTGTGGGGATCAGCAAAATTTTCTAACATCAAGCGCATCCAATCCTTCCAGTCTAAAGTCCTTCGAACAATAGTCGATGCTCCTTTCTATGTATCCAACAAAACCCTACATCATGACCTTAACATCCCATTTGTCCTAGACCTTATCCCAGAAAAGTTCTCCAAATTTCACCAGAACCTTACTTACCACCCAAATCCTCTTGCACAATCCCTATCAAGCATCTCCCATCCCTATAATCCTCCAAGAAGGTTGAAACGGCAGTGGCCTCGCGACCTTTTGTAAATTATATAAATTGGAGTTCTGGCAATGGCCAGATTCTTCACTCAAGACATGTGTGTATGTGGCTAAAGTGCTCTCGACCAATCTCCGCTGGCTTTAGTACCAGTGACGCGGTTGGAAGAGTAGCGCAGGGTTCTCCTGGAGTTCCCTCGCCTGATTGTATATAGGTATGCATGTTATTTTTTTTTTTTTTTTCCTTAGTTTTAATTTTCTTATTTTTTAGGTTATTTTATTTTATTGTCTATTGTATATACTTTTGATTATTATTTTGTTCTATTTATTTTATTTTTTTGTACATATGGTGTGAATGTCATCCTACCTCACTATAACCAATGTCGAACAGACAGATTGTTATAATACTCAATAAAGAAATTAAAAAAAAAAAAAAGTCATAGCTCGTTATTGTTCAGAAATTTTGGAATAAATTGTTCGGAATTTGTACCATATAAAAAAATAGGAAATTTTAATATTTCAATTCATTATTCTCTCTGCACAAAGAAAGATGGAAAGGGCGAAACCCAACTGCTTCTCACAGTTTTGAGCGTACATAGGCAACAAGTATAATAGAAAATGATATGAAAGGACTGTATTTTTTATCTTTACAAGAAAGGAGATACTAGGAAATGTAATACCCACCAAGATCCATTCCTGTTTAGTGTACCAAAGAAATTATACTCAAGAATCGTAGAAGCTGGAATAAGAAATATTGTCAATTGCCAGAGCGATATGGATTGAGAAACTCAAGTTGCACATTGGAAGAGAAGTTGAAAATTGGGACTGTCTTCACTTATAGAGATGTCCATATAAAATGAAAAATAGCTCTCTATCTGCTTAGTGCCTCACACTTTGGATTATGCTAATATCTAATTGTCTTTCAGAAAAGCTCGTTTTCCTTTTAGATTCCTTAAAAAATCGTTTCCTTAAAAAATACCTCTCTATATCCTGCTTCAAATTGTAGATAGTCCCAGTGTTCACCTTCAGTAGCAATCGAAAATAAAGTGGTTTTCACCATAATAAACCTACATCGTCCACTTAATATCATCCAAACTGCAATTGACCCCCTTTTAGCAACATCTTGAAATATTCTGTTCATCTGTTTACTATACTTGGCACTTCCTTTCTCGTTCGCTTAATGTATTTTTCCAATTTTCTGGTTCAATTTGGCGTTTTTCCTCAATTTGAGATCAAAAACAAACAATCAGTTCTGGTTTATAGAAGAACTTATAGCGTCACCCTTTCTATCTTTCTTTGTGCAGAGAGAATAATTCATTTAATATTAAAATTTCCTATTTATTTATGATATAGTCCAACTTCCGCACAAAATAAAGGAAATAAAAATTAATTTTTTAATTAGTGATATATGAGTTTTACTAAACAACCCGCCAGCTATTCATTATATATAGTTCAGATTAGGTATATATTATTTTAGTTTATAAAACAGGTATTAATATGACTCATTTCCTGGGAAGTATATAAAAATTTTAATTACCTCTAAGATTCAGTAAATATACCAAACTCAGTGTTAAATTGCAAACGTTAAATAAAAAAAAAATCAAGATATTTAGCAAAGTATTTTTTAATTAAGTTTTATTATTATAATTATATCATTTTTACAATTGAGGTCTTCTTAAACGACCTACGTATAGAATAAAGGAGGTTAAATTAAAAAAAAATATTAATAATTTTTTTTTATTTTAATTTTTTTTTTATAGTTAAATTATTGCATTAATATTTGTTCGTTAATTAAACCAATATAATGTACCAAAAATGTTATTATATCACTATAACTAAGCCATTTATGGGCACTGAATGGTGTGGTAGAGGCCTGTAGGCACCCACGCCAGTACCGCTTTTCTGCCGCATAAGTGTATTTTCTACGGAACTGCTTCAAATATTTTAAAAAGTAATCAGCGTTTTAGAAAGAGAAATATATTCTCCAGTTGGTTTATTTCAGCACGTTTTGCGTTATTGTAGACCGTTTAATTACAAACGACGCTTGATTTGTAACTTGAAATGTTTTTTGTTAAAAAAGTTGACTTTACTGGTGTTTTTCATAGCCTAAGCCAATTATTTTTTTATATTTCTTCATGTTTTATTATTCTATGACTATTCAGCTTTAATAAAAGACCAACTATGAGGAAATTAAGCCAAATGCTGATTCTCAGTGACCAAAAAACTAACTAAAGTCAAAGTCGTCAATCCGCCATCTTTGGACGCCATTTTGGGGCAGTGCGTTCACTTTTTTTTGTGGGAACATTGGCTTTTTTTAAATAAATTGTTACAAGGAACACAACGATATGCAATTTATAGGGATGTGGGGGGGGGGGGTGCACGGTAAGGGGGTCTGGCCCACCGTGTATTTCTTTTGACTTGTGTTAATATTTAAAGCTTGAAACAAAATTGACAAATTATGGTGCTTGAGTTGCCTTCTTTGGTAGAACCAAATTGTAATTAGTGTTTAATAAACTTAAAGCTCCATAAAAAATTTCGCTTTTTTTTGTCCCACTCTATCCAGCATTTTCATTTTTTCATGCCTAATATTTTTATCTTTGGATGTAAAAAGCCTTACCTATGGCATCCGAAGTATATTTTAGTTCTCCCATACACGGTCCGAACTGGATTTAAAAAAGATGAAACTGTTTCATGCTTAATAGAATATTTTCACGGCAAAAATGACGAAATGATTGATGAATCTTAAATAACAGAGTTTACCTACTATTCTATATTAATTTGGACAAATCTGTTATTCGTTTTTAATAATAAGTTTATTTTGCATGCTTTTAGTTGCTAAAAAAAACCTACATAATAAAAAAAAAATAATATAAATAAAATTGACACGTTGACTACTACAGTACATTTCAGGATTCTTAAGTAAAATGTTAATATAATTTACTCTTATTATATTATTAACAAATTCTAATTGTAGTACATAATTATCAAAAATAATATTGAATGATATTTTTTAAAATAAAAGATCTTTCGAATTACTAGTGGTTTTATCTCAACTATTTCCAACCATGTTGGTCTGCTTGATTTGTCTCTGAAAGTACTGTCCGACCAGGATACAAAATACTAGAAGCTTTTTGATGTCGGTGTTGATATGTGTCCCATTAACAAACAACATCTTAGGGAATCCAGGGCAACATAATGTGAAAAGAGATCAAAAAAATTTGTTCCTGTTTCCCATTTCAAATTGAAAATATCGCGAAGCGTATTCAGTATCTTATCGGCATACTGATTGAATTTTATCTGGTTGGTTTAAAGGGTTTTATTATTTTTATAAGGTAATTCATGATTTGTTATATTTTGTAGCAGATATGATATGGTCAAAGAAGATTATAATAGCAATGATTGAAACGCTGATAGATGTCCCCGCATTGTGTCAAATGCAATGTGTATCGAAAAAGGAATAAAAATTTTTTATTAAACCTGGTCTCATTTTAAAACGAATGCGTATGAAATATCCAATCAAGAAATCTCTTCAAAATCATATCTCGTTAATCTGATGAAATTGCGGAACGAGCATTCATCGTTTTAAAGTGATTTCAATATCCAGTGTCCTCATGGCTTGTTCCATTTTAAAAAGTTTGCCACCACCTCCTTTTTTTTTTTTTTGTAGTCTCAATAAATAGTATAGCTTATTGCTTTAGAAATCAATATGGGCTTGTTGTAACCATTTTATATTTCATTGTCTCATTTGTTCAAACAATGTTACATTATAGAGAAGAGGCAAAGCGGGATTTATAAATCAATAGTCCGTGGTACAGACCTCTTTTTCTCAAATTATTAACATCTACCTCAAACTTCGTAAATTGCTTCATCTCATCGTAACATACAAACCTTTTAAAAAAGTATCTTTGCCACCACCTTCTTTTTTTTTTTTTTTTTTCTTGTGATCTCAATAAATAGTATGGCTTATAGCTTAGAAATCAATATGGGCTTGTTGTAACCATTTTATATGTTACATTATAGAAGAGAGGCAAACTTTGTTTATTTAATTAGGCACTAAGAACTCGTAAATACCCATTTGCTTTCCACTTGAATCGTAAGATAATTTGACCACAATATCGATAAAAAATGTTCAAAAATATTGAGAGGTTCTATGTGACTCAAACACCCAAAATGTCAAAATAACGAGGTAATATAGGCCAAACGGCCCAATATTTTTGCAAGCCACTTTTTTTCCTCGATTTTGTGATCAAATTATCTTACAATCCAAGTGGAAAGCAAATGGAAATGTATTTACGAATTTTTAATACCTAATAAATAGACAAAGTTTGCCGATCTCCAGATTGAAAATTCCAAGTGTTTTCGAAAATAAAATAGTGGTAGGTTACAATGAGATGAAGCTATTCACGATGTTTCAGGCGGATGTTAATAATTTGATGAAAAGGCGTCAATACCACGGACTATAATAATTTCAACCTCAGAGTTAAAGTGGGCTTAATAGATAAGTCAGCGATTTGATATGAGCCCGGTTTAGTTGTTTTCTATCTCCCTCTATCATTTTTCGTTCGTAGTATATAGAGGAAGACATGCTGTCAATGCAAGAAATGTAAATTCCACCTATCATGTACAGATGTATCACATGGACGGATGCTTAATGAGGAGTGATAATTGCAAATTCACAGAAGCTGGCCGGTGTTCAAACGTTGTTGATTAGTGCTCTGGCGTGGCAGTAGCTACTAACCTCGTGATTAATCAGTGAATTCAATGGAGATCATGGAAGTGATCATTCCACGTTCAGGTAACTGCTACCCCACGATAGGAAACAATTATAACAAATGATTGTGATATCCTGAACTAATGAAATAATAAGAGACCTATTTCCTTAAAATGTTCTTGATTTGGATTCCAGGCTTCTTGAAAGGTGGACTGATAAATATTGACTATAATAATGAGGTTTATCATTAGACTATTATACTAGTATACTATTATACGATAAGTAATTTGTTTTCAATTGAAAGTTTAGATTTTCTGTTCAGTAGTCTGTATAGCTGGCCGTATCGTCGGTTGAGTTCTTGTCTTTTGAGTATAGTATGTGGGTTTCATATTAGTCTTAGGTCTAAAAGAAAGCCAAGATACTGTACTGTGTCTAAGAAATAAAGTTGGATGAAATTTAAGTGTACTGGTTGATAGGAATTGCGTCGGAAAGTAAAGATAATATGTTGGCATTTGGATTCATTTACTTTAATGCCCCAGTTATTAAACCAGTGCTTAATCAAGGTGAGGTGGCTTTGCAGATTTTAGGATACTGTTACGGAATCAGAGTTGAATGATAAAACTACGGCGTCATCAGCGAATGTTGCAAGGAAGGTATGAACAGGAATGTCAGCGGTAAAGAGGATGTGTAGTACGGGAACCAAGTCGCTGCCTTGGGGATCACCGGCTTTAACTAGATAGATATTGGAAAATTCTGTTCCACAGCGAATTTAAGAATTTTTTGGAGGAATGATAAAATGTGATTTAGATGGTGAAATGTGAAGATTGGTGAGAAGGGATATCATGTAAAACAAGTAACAAGAGATCTGAATTTGGAGAGCAAAGATGTAAGTGAATTGGTGAGATCTTTGGTATTTCATTGATGAGGAATGTGAGGCATTCGGTGTTGATATTGTTGAAGATTAGGCGAAATTCAAGTAATAGGATGTTTATATTGTTGTTGCAGCAGGATCTCACATTAGTGGTTTCGTTCTTAACTCCTAGTAAATGTGCAAAACAC
Source organism: Nezara viridula (assembly GCA_928085145.1). NCBI lineage: Eukaryota > Metazoa > Arthropoda > Insecta > Hemiptera > Pentatomidae > Nezara > Nezara viridula. Next base: position 112,406,235 of record OV725077.1, on the reverse strand, counting down.
ACCGTTAGGTCTGCTAATGTGGAAGGTTCTGTTCTTAATCCGTCAGGTTATCTTTTTGATCTTATGGCTTCTTCTTTATTCCAGAATTCTTTTTTTTCTTTTTGGTTGTCACTACAAACCATGAAGATCTTTGACCGTGAGATTTGGTCTCCTTACAGACGTATGTTGCTTGCGAGAGCTCAGATAGCCTGAAAGGGATCACCAAACCTCACGGGCAGGCCACCCGTAGCTCCAAAGCCGATCCCTTTGGGGCCAATCTGGCAGTGTCCTTCCCACCGACTCATTCGGGTGCAAGGACAGTGACAAATCGGTCTAGATCCATGAATTATGACTGCTCGGAATCAGTTGGCGCACGTAGACCTATATTTCTTTCCCTGAAAAAGACTGTTCATGGACGGAACCTCAGGGGGAGCTACTAACATCTTGGTTGATCACATCCCGATTCTCGATTAAGTACATGTGGTAGGATCATCAGTTCTACGCCCGGTCGGTGTGAGTTGCCTCCAGTAGCAGTTCGCTGGATGTCTTTCAAGGCACAAAGTACAATCCACTCTAATTTTTTAGGGAAGTGGTTAGCCTTAGTCCTGTCATTATTATTATATTTATTTATTATTAGGTCACTTTATAGACATTGATTTGACTGAGATTCCCATTTTCCGAGACATGATTTGTTGTTTTCGAATAGGATTTCTTCTGATTCGAGCAGCTACTGATCTAACTGCATTTATTGTGCTCACAATGCGGGGACGGCCCGGTCGAGGTCTGTCACATACACATAGGAGGGCCACTAATGACCCGCTCGGGTAGATGCGGAATGTAACAATAAATAAATAAACATACACATAGGGTCTCATTATATCTATTTATAGTGCGATACACGAACATACGGCTGATACCCAAAGGTTTCAAAGTGTTGAAAATTCCTGACCTGCATTTTCCAACTTTGTGTAAGGCGATATCTCCCCATTTCATGTTAACTGAGATACAAACTAATTGGGATTATTATCCTGACATCTAAAGAAAATAACCTGATGGAGCTAAGGATTATCTAAATAATACCCAAGGATGTAAACAAAGTTCAACTTTTGTAACAATATTTATGGCACAACTAGGTATATGCAATTTATTTTCCTTACTCCATCATTCGAGTCAACACTTTTATAATAGTTTCTAATTAATTTATATTTTACAATATTATCTCTTTTATATTTCATTCATATTATACCTTTAAATTATTTTAAAATAATTATTTTATGTTGGGTTTATTGAATTTATCTTTTATCGAACAATAATATCATTTTTAGTTCAAGAGGTTCCTGAAGGTAAATCTTAAACTACGAAGGTCATCACGACATTTCTACAAGTCGGGATTAATAAGATTTGTTTACAAAGGCGAGGAGATAAATAGGGGCATAGATTAGTGAATTATTGTTTGATATAGCTATAACTCTAAAGCATTGTATCATTACATATGGACCGATAATATATTGTAATTTTGATCGATTTTCGTGATTGTGATACTATTTCAAAATTTTCTTGATTTATAACTTGTAGCTTCACAAATTAATTATCTCTAAATTGAAAAGTAAACGCAAATTGTTGGAAGATTAGAGGGGATGCTTCATGTGGTTGGTACAACGATATTATTTTTTTATTTATTTTTCCTACCCCCCAGGAATTTCTTTATTACAAAATACAATATATATAAATGTGCAACGATATTAATAGTTCACGGACAAATAACAAATATTTGGTTAACTAGAGTTGAAGGGAATCTGTGACTTGCACAGGTGACGACAACGATCGCTGGAGATCGTAAAAGAACTATCTGGATCACTCAATAAAATAGCTATAACTCTAAAACATTGTATCATTACATATGGACCGATAATATATTGTAATTTTGATCGATTTTCGTGATTGTGATACTATTTAAAAATTTTGTTGTTTTATAACTTGTAGATTCACAAATTAATTATCTCTAAATTGAAAAATAAACGCAAATTGTTGGAAGATTAGAGGGGATGCTTCATGTGGTTGGTACAACGATATTATTTTTTTATTCATTTATTTATTTTTCCTACCTCCCAGGAATTTCTTTATTACAAAATACAATATATATAAATGTGCAAAGATATTAATAGTTCACGGACAAATAACAAATATTTGGTTAACTAGAGTTGAAGGGAATCTGTGACTTCAAGGTGACGACAACGATCGCTGGAGATCGTAAAAGAACTATCTGGATCACTCAATAAAATGTCCAATGAAGAGAGACGGTGCCAGGTGACTGACTGAAAGGTGAAGGTAGTGGCGGTTTTCCAATTGGGTCGTTCGCACTTCCAATTCTCATTTCTTTATTATTCACTGATACTGTCATTTAATCCCTATCATAAATGACTCGTAATTAATGAATTATAGAGAAAATATAAAAACGGGCGGAGTAAAGAAAAACGATGGATTCTTGATGTAATAGACATTTTTGGAATTAACCTTGTTCACTGGAAGTCAGTTTTACTTTGTGAGCTAGGCTCCCTAATCGAGCTCTAAGATTAATGATCTGCGCCTACGAATCCACCTCTAAAGTATACCTCCCACAAAAGAGAAATGTAATTGACGTTGACAAATTGATGGGAGGCAAAATATAAAGAAAGAAGGTAGCAAGTGATATTCACATCAGATATTTATCTTTATATTTTCTCTTCCTTTTCCGTCTTTTATTCATTTTTTTTCTTTTTGTTTAATGGATTCTACAAAGAACAAACTGACTAGAAAATAAACGTAAGCTTTCTAAAAAAAAAAGATAAAAGTTGAGACTCAATAACCTAGCACTGAATTAGATTCCATTTCAGTTAGAATTTCAAAGTATTAATTTTCTCTCACAAAAGGGCTCTTATAAGTTTCCTAATGAATGTCAGTTTATTTATGTTCTTTTTCTTTAGTAATAGATGGAATATTGTGCTCACAGTATATTTCCTGTAAAATATTCTTCATAAATGAATAAAAAAAAAGTTTTGGTGTAAGAAACTTGACTAACTTATAAGGTTTACTCTTTTCTTTTTTTGTAATTTCAATTTATATTTTGAATTGAATATACATTCTAACAAAAACTATTAGTAAAGTAAATCGTTTCTCTATCTATTAATAATCTTGACAGTATTCACTGGAAATACATAAAGATGAAAAAATACAAAAATATATTTTCGACGACTTCTTCGATTTGGTCTCAGAAATATAAAAAAAAAAAAAAAAAATGCAGAAATTGTATTTCCGTCATGGAGACTTCAGGTGAAAATATAACGTTAATTCATAATTTACTTTTTCTAAAGATCTGTTTCTCCTCAGGTCTGTTGGACTAACTTTACTTTCATTGCACCTTCTAAAATATCACTCGGATGGTAACTCAAAATCTTTAGCTAAATATTAGACATATTAGGAAAATTAATAAATACAACCCAGCTATACGATCCTACGCACCAGGCGAACGTCTATTGTTTCGCACCAATGATGAATTTACCCAGATTACATAAAATATCAGACCTGGGGCTTATTTCTTAATCAAGCTAATAGTATTAGTAAAATGTACAAAACTGCAAGTACTAATAATTTTTATTTTATGGTTTGATAAGAAAAAGTACAAGTCATTAAGTAGGTTATTTTAGAGAGGTTAGTTTTGAGAAGTTTAATTTAAAAACAGGCTCAATCCATTGAGCAAGTGTTTGTTATCTACCACCGTATAGAAAAAAGATAAATCTATCCGGACTTTTAGTCATCAGTAGCTATACTTGTAAATAGTAATACTATCGTACTAGTGATTTGCATTCGTATCATGATAACATAGTACATAAATACAAAAGTACAAGTTACACTGTTTCATAAAAATGGTTAATAGTACAAATCATATGATTTAATTAATATTTTCTTGGGCTATTAGTACAAATCTAAGTTCACTTGTAATATTAAAATATTAAAAATAGTTTTACTGTGTAATATTAATTGTCTGTTTTTTACAACTGATAAGGGACATCTTAATAATTGTGCAAATCAATAGACCATTATATCTTGAAGAAAACATTCAGAATTACTAATAAATTTAGTTTGGATGTGGAATGAAAACATTTTCGAATGCCATCTCCAAACTCAAGACAATGATTTTGGAGATGATTAAAATAACATGAAGGCTTGAAAAAATCGGCACAATACTGTGTATTGCTCTACATGAGCTTGAAAACAGGAATAAATATTGCTAACTTTATTTTATTCATTTTACAAAAATGTCGTGGGGTATAAAGTTGTTTGGCGTTAAAGAATATACAGAATGTTTCGTAATTGCACGGCTCTATTTTAGGTATGTGTTCACTTACACAAAATAAACAAAAAGTTCATATTAACATATATCTCAAACCCATTTATTAAACAGATATCAAAGGTTAAAGATTTATTATTTATTATTATTACGGCGTTTAGAATTACTGTTCAAAGGGACCTCTGTTTTGTTAAATGCAACATTCAGCACGACGAACCCATGCTTCTCTGGCTCTTCGTATAACATCAGGATGGTGCTTGATAGTTGCTGCGGCTTCAAGAGTTTATTGGTGGCAGTGGCATGCGCAAATCACATGTGCACTATCCTACTGTCACCGAACCCCGTATGTCAGAAATGGCCGAGTAGGGGGATAAAAAAACAAAAAAAAAGTTGCTGCGGCTTCTACGACACGATCCAACTTCTTCTTGCTTGCCAACTGCCGCAGAATAAGCTATAGACTATAATTGCTTTCATTTCTTTATCAGACGATTAAAACCTGTTATTTTGTATTAAACGCTTTAAGCTTTGTACAGTCAGGCTTAATGTAGTAAATAAATAATAAATCTTTAACCTTTGATACCTATTTAATAAATGAATTGGAGATATAGGTTAATATGAACTTTTTTGTTTATTTTGTGTTAGTGAACACATACCTAAAATAGTGCCGTGCAATTACGAAACACCCGAATATCATTTAAATATCTTATCTCCAAAAGCTATAGCAATTATAACTTCATGTTTAAATCCCGATGTTATGCAGAAAATCTCGTAATTTTCAATATTAAACAACTCTTGGTCATTATATAATTCAATATATGTATGTACACTATATAAAGCAATGCAAACTTACATAAGTTGGCTTATACGGTAAATACTACAAATTTAAAGGTGTGATAGCTTTCTATATCTTTACGCTCTCTCTCTCTCTATATATATATATATATATATATATATATATATATATATATATATATATAAATATAATAGGTACAGTGACAATAGAAAATCATTTTTCTATTATATATATATATATATATATATATATATATATACGTTTTCTACCTATATAGGGCCTCTATCTGTCTTCACCTGGCCTTGTATCTGCATCAGGGACTTGTTCAATTTATAAGGATAAACTTTAGTGTAAAATAAGACATATTTTATGTAACGGGCTCCCGGACTACCACTTGCATGCAGAACTTGCATTAGGTATCTCTAAGAGATATTAATACAAATAATTTCTTGATTAAGTCTGGAGGGAAGCAGTTAAGGATTGGAGGGACAGTGAAGGGTTGGGGTACGCCAAAACATTTATTAAATATCCCCTCTCTCTAGAACCAAGTGGCTGTTTGTCCCAAATCGAAACAAACTTCAACTAACTATTAGAACACCTACAGGCCATTACATAATCGAAATACATTTAAAGATATAAAGGGTAGTAAGGGACGAAACCCACTATTGTGCAGCCGAAGCCGTCAGAAACTGTCCTAGATTAGGTAGCCGAATGTGACCGTTATGCGTCGATTAGGCATTTTAGGTTTTGTTGAAATTTTAGGAGGCTTCCTCCATTGAATGGTCGTCTCTTCCGAATTCGATAAGGAAAACTGATGGATTTGCGGTGGAGGAAAAGTAGTCACTTTTAGTATATTCAATTTGGGGTTGGCAAAAAGGAGCAAGTGACCCACTTTCCATATTTACTCCCCTCCCTTTCCCGTATCAGTACCAATATATACTGATTGGCAAATGCAGGGACAATTAAACATAATGAAATCACATTTTTAACCAGAAACGTATTCACTAATTAAATAACAGCATCCTTTCTTTTTTTTATTTTACGATAATTAGAAGTAAAGCACCCACCATATTTCAGTTGCAGATTTTTTTTGTATTCTTGTAATTTGTTTTTGTAATTTTTGTTGTGTTCCTGCCCCCTAACCTAGATGCTTGATGAGGTTGATTATAAGGTCAATATATAAAATTATGATAGTAAAATGATCCACTTACCATCGTAAATTTCCTGACGTTAGGCCTCCAAACTTCTCTAATGTAGCACCATTTTTTATTAGTCGGTACCACACCAATAGCTTAGCATATTCTCCGATTTCTCTCTATAATTTTATCTTTTCTATTTTAGTAATATTATCGGTAATGCTTCCGAACAAAGTCTCCTTGTTTTTTAATATGCGTGATAAAAAACACAAACGCGTTTTACGGTTGTCTTCTGTCTTATTCATTATGGTAAGTACGTTATAACCTCTAAGTAGATTAACTATAAAAAGAACCTTCCCGCAGTGTTACTTGTACTTTTTAAACCGTATGATATGACTTATAGTATTAATCGTGTAGTTTCTATTATGAAACAAAAAGTATTAGCGTTTGTACTTCGTACATCTGTATTTATGAACTAATACTATTTAGAAAGTTATAACCATAATATTTCAGGAAATCACTGAAATATCTAACACACGGCGCTTATAGCAAAATTAATTATATTATAAGCTCAGTTTATCATAGATGTTATACTCTAAGGTCATGCAACCAATATCAATGTGGAAAATATGGATGACAGTGAAACTATAGTTTTACATAATATTTTATTTATTTAAACCATGCCTTGCAGCAACATGGGTTTTGGCGAGTGTAGCATAATAAATGAAGCTGAACTACTTTTTCCATTTAAACCTCTGCAATAGATATTCTTGAACTCTCTCTATTAAGGATTCGTCTGTCCTCCTACCTACCCTCGCCTTCGCCAAGATAAAAGGTTACTTAGCATTGATGCATCATGCCAGAACCAGGGCAGTTAAGTTTGGTTTCCTTTTTGACAGTGTTGGTGCTGTGTGGCTGTGCCTTACAAATGTTAATTGAATAGTTAATACAAGAATTTTGAAAATTTCGGATTCTGTATGACAAAATCACATTTTAGATATGTTTTGGACAATCCTGCATAGTAAAAATTAAGAACTCAATAAGATTTAAGTATAAACTTAGATTATTTTAAACAAACAAGGGAGAACAGCTACGGCCATAGTGATTTCACTGAAACAGTACTGAGATACCGCCGGACGCGGTGCGGTCATGTGAGTCCCAACTAAATGGGCAGATCGAGCTCAATTCCGTTAGTCCGCCAGAAAATTAATTTTTACTCCCCCAAGCAGGATTTAAACCGATCCCGCTATACTCAAAGTTGATCATTTGACGCCATAACACTTTCACCCATCACGGACGAACGATTTTAAAAGGATGAGGATGACTTTTACAAGGATGAGAACAAGAAATGCCAAAAGCAACAGGAACCAGGGAAAAAATGTGAATCTTTAACATAGCGCCCAAGGAATGAAACAAAAAATAGAAAAGAATCGGTGACTAATTTCCGTATGACAACTGGACATGAGAACCTACAAAGACATTTGCATAGGATTGGATTGATTGAAAGTCCTGTGTACCCTCTTTGCCAAGAGGATGAGATGTACGACCTGCACCTCCCAGTATACCCCGCTCTGTCAGATGTCCGAAGTAATCTTTCTGATGGGATGGGCACAAATATAAGCACTGGAATCAACAAATTGGAGAAATCCGTTATTGCACAATGGCCTAATAGCCATCGGCAGAGGCGTTAAATAAAAAAAAACTTTAAAAATTAATTAACAAAATTATGCTAAATACTTCCATTACTACAGTCGACGAACTTGACAATGCAGTAAATGACTTTATATAATGTATACATAATGCGGTGTGGCATTCGACTATAACGAGTCATCAACCAAATCTGATACATTCCTGCCTCTGTTTATTCTTAATCTCATAAATAAAAACGCAGAGTCAGAGTTCTAAGGCAATGAACTGAATACCCATCACATAAAATAACTTTTAGCTGACAAGGCTAAAAACTTCAAAAACTACTGTCAACATTTAAAAATAATAGGTACAGTGACAATAGAAAATCATTTTTTTTTTCTTAACCCCATATGATGTGGTGTTGAGAATAGGGTGGTAGTACGAGGCTTAAACATGAACTCTAGTAATGCACAGAGTGCATTTTAAGAGGAGGATAAAGAATTGGGAGTACTCTGGTTGTTCATAGTTATGGTTCGTCTTAGTCTAGTGACGAGGCTCACTAGTGTCCTGTAAATGTCAATTTTTCAGTCTAGTAATACATTTTTAATATATGTCTGCAATCTCATAGGTTTGTTAGTAAGTGGAGTAATTGTTTTAAAAAGTGGGTTTGTCGAGTATTTGAGGCTATCAAAAAATTTGGTATGCCTGCGTGTAATAAAGTCGCCCACCTTCGGTAATTCGAGGGTGGTATGTAGTAGGTCCGTACGTGTTTTTTGTAAAATCGTGTGTCTCACTATTTTTCTTAGCACACCGTTCTGAAACTGTTGGAGCTTTTTCGATATTGCCGGTGATACATTGGTTAGGAGTGGTGCTCCATAAAGGAGTGCCGGTCTTAAAATGCTCTTGTATATTGTTAATTTGAGGCGGAGGGATAAGTTACGAGAATTCAACAGATGGTTGAGCCTTGGTCCTTACCTATTTCAATTTCTTATTACAGTGGCGAGCCAGTGTAGGTGCATATCGAGGGTAGCACCTAGGTACACTATACTGCTCGCCGGTCTGTTCTCACTACCCGCTACCTTATAGACCTTAGGGAGAGGCCGCTTGTTCTTTTGAAAGGAGAAAATAATGCAGTCTGTCTTCTTTTGGTTGACTGCAATATTTAGCCCTTTCAGTTTGCGAGTAATTTTTTCACATGCCTCCTCCGCCTGCCGTAGAGCTGTCTCTGCGCTGATTGAGCTACTGTAGATAGCGGCGTATGCCGCTACAGTTGCTTTCTTGTACGTTGCTCCAACAGTTTCAGCAGTATAAATTGAAAATAGTACTGGGGGATAGCACAGACCCTTGGGGGACTCCGCAGGTGAGTGGGATGTTACTAGAAACAGTTTCACCGACCTGTACCTTAATTGAACGTCGCTGCAGAAACGATCGCAAGACTGTAAAGAGCTGCTCCCGAAACTCGTTATCCAAGAATGTCTTACATAGAAGTCTGGGATCCCTTCTTCGCGGGTTTCAGTAGCGGGAAGAAGATAGCTTGTTTCCATGCATCAGGGAAGTACCTCAACCTGAGGCAGGAGTTGTAAAGATTTGTCATGTGAGCTATTCCTCTTCTTGGTAATTGTTTTAGTAATATGGTTTGTATTCCATCGTGGCCGGGAGCTTTGTTTCCCTTCGAACGACGGAGTATGGCCTTTATTTGTTTTGGGGATACAAACATGTAATTGCTCCCGATATCTTCCACTGGAAGAGCGGTTAAAGTCCCGGTTCTTCTGGTTATATTATCACCATAGAAATCAGCAAATTTAGCCGCCTGTTATTCTGGTGTTAAATGAATGTTGTCGTCCAAAATTTCTTGTAATCTCCATGCGTGGACCGTAGCTTCTCATGCCACTGTGCAGTCCCCCATTGTTTCATGAGGTTGTGAATCTGAGTGGTAAGGGAATTTACCACCGACTTCACGTCATGATCTCTGGTCTTGTACCATTTATTCTTCCACTTATTACGCAAGTCAATAAGTTTCAGAATATGATCTGGAAGGGGACGTAGAGCTGGCAGAAGTGGCGTGAACTTCGGTATGGCTATGTCGGCTGCATGTCTGATGTTCGTCGCGAAGAATTCCAGGTAGTTGTCAATATTATTTCTTGAGCGGTGAACAGGGACAGTGGGCAACTCTTGAAAGACCTGTACCTTATATAACTCCCAATCGGCTTCAGTTTACTTGTATTTTGTAGGTGGTGGTGCTGGAGCTTCGCAGTCAATCAGGTAAAGAACAGGTCTATGATCGGATGTTATAAAATCCAGCGTAGTACAGTCGATAAAAGAGTGTGGCTGTCTAGTGAGCAGGAGATCAACAGTTGAGGTAAAAGCTGTATTAGCCCTGTTTCTGAATGTGTGGGTATTTGGATGAACCACTGTATAAGGGGTCTTCGGTATTAGTTTCCCAGCTTTCGTTATTTTATTGTTGTTCCATAGAGTGTGCCAGGCGTTTAGGTCACCTATTATCCAATGATTGGTCCTCTTAGCACACTCTTGTAAAATCTGGCAAAATTCGATTAAGGAACCCATAGGCCTCCTGTATAGCCCTGTGATGATGGGAGGCTTACCCAAGAGAACCTGCACTGTTTTTTGATGTATTCTGGGGTCCTTAATATCTATTGGTGGTGAGAGTTCCCTCCACATGATTCCGTGGCGTATAGCTATTAGGACTCCTCCTACGTTCTGTGTTGTTTGATCTCCTGTTAGATCGTAACCTGGTAGTCGTATGCGCTGGAAATTTATTCTAGTATCTGTCAGGACTACTACGGTGGGCTGGGTCTGTGCTATCAAGGCATATATCTCCGTTATCTTGGGCATCAGTCCATCTGTGTTGAAATTTAGTACTGTCAGTGGTGTGTTCATTTTGTCATCATTCCCGCTTATAAGTTAAGGAGTTTGTTTATAGAGTCTGTCGATGTTTTATGCTCGTCATGATGTTTTATACTCATGGAGGAATGGCATCTTGGCGAGCTATGTTTGCGTATGTCCGTTCGGTTGTTTGTTGGGTTCGGCGGGAAGAGGGGTGAGTCCAGTCTGTTGTTGGTTGGCTTGTTGACGGATTGGGTCCTAATTGGGTGGATTGTTTAGTCCTAGTTGATGTTACGGTGGGCTTCATCAGTCCAATTCTTTCTTTTAATTATTAAAGCTTTTCCTGGAACACTTGCCGCACTTTGCACCCAGAGAACGATGCAACATGTTCCTCACTGCAGTTAACGCGCTTAACTGGTGTGGTCGTCCTGGGGCAGTGTTCAATGAGATGAGGGCCAGCACAACGAACACAAACCACTGTTCCACAATGATCTTTTGTGTGACCGAACTGCTGACATCTGTGACATTGGACGATGCCTCTTCGTCCATTATAAGGCTTAGCGGTAAAACCTATTCTGTTGATGTGTTGTATCGCTAATAAGTCTTTGATGTTAAAATCGATGCTTGTTGTTATCAAGATAATAGGAAGATCCGCCTTCCTTCCATCCTTGTCACTCTTCCGTAGTCGGCGGACGTCAAGCACTCCCTTTAGTTGCTGGTGCAGACATAACTTGACCTCATCTATATTGTAGTCTACATCCAGACCATAGATCACGAAATTCTGGACAGGCGTTCTATTTTCAGTTGCGTAAGTATGAAATTGGCTTCCTGCCCGGCCTAGATATTCTTTAATGCCAGAATGGACCTCCAAGATTCTTGGAAAGATCTTAACTCCATCCTTGATTTTTTGGATTTCAAAAGAGTGGAAACCAGCGGCCTTTGGGTCCACGACTGCTTGTGCTGCCTGAAACGCCACTGACCACAATGGGGGGAGGATTTTTTCTTTTCTTTGTTTTGAGATGCCGGAGCAGTTTGAGTATTCTCGGGTGCACTTTCACTTTTTTCATCAACACTACTACTTAAAATCGAGAAAGTATTTATCGTATTTACGGAAAAGTTCAGTGTTGAATTCGCAACCCGACACACTTTCTTTGGTAATGTCGAATCACTGTTCGTGTTCTTCAGCTTCCCAACGGCTCCCTGTGAAGATCCTGGTACCGGAAGGGTGCCTGCTGAACGCTCAAGTTCTTCCAGATCCATCTTGTCAGGGCGACGATTTTATCCCAAGAGATAAGTATGGGCCTTGACAGCTTACAGGCGCTTACCTAAACAAGTTGCAGGAGCAATCTAGAAGGTAACAAACTAATGCTGGTCTCACGTCATGAGTCATGATTAAATAAAAAATCGTAGTATATACTGAAGATGTACGAGTGTTTTAGAGAAGAACACAATATTTAGAATATTTAGCATATCTATGAAAATACATTTACGCGTGCGCAAGCGGAAGTGGTGGGTTGAATTGGAAAAATTGATATGGGACCATCTAGATATCAACCCGCATACTTCTGAAAATTTCATGATAGTCGGATGAAAGTTAGTAGGTGGTATGCCCGTCACATCGATTTGACTACAGACAGACAGACGCCGTACCAAATTTGATCCTTGTCTGAATCGTAAAACGCGAGTGGAAATTTTCGATTCTGATCATCAAATTTTTTTTAGCCTCTAAAATGCTCCTCTACCTTCAGTAGTATAAAATGAAATAAATAAAGTAAAATAAAATGTAAAAAGTAAAACAAAATTTCTATTTGTCTAATGAATAAATTTGGGCGATATTTATTTATAGGAAAATGATAGACGAATGTTAGTTGCAATATATACTTAATAGTAACAGCCGCTGTGGATGAAGAAATCGAGTATTATGGTTAGGAACTGTGGGCCAGTAGTATTAATCTCTATTCCATTAATCTCCGCTCTCACCCTCCTGGCCCGTGGAAGCCTTAAAGGCGAGGAAGCGAAGAAAAAATAAATAAATAAAAGTAAAATAAATCATTTTTTTTGTCCAGGCTCGGATCAGAATAAGCCTAGGATATCTCCTGCCAATCGTAAAAGGCGACAAAATGGTGCATAATGTAGGGCCAGCACACCCACCTGTGTAAACATTAAGCTAAAAAACAACAAAGAACCTCGGATTCGGACTGATAAATGGTAAATGACCTGGAACGGACAGGAAATTAAAATTAGAAACATGAAATGTACGTAGTCTTCTGCAAATAGGAAAGAGTCAAACTCTAGAAGACTATCTAAGCAAATATAGGATCGACCCAAATATCTATCCGTTTCAGGATCCCTAGAATAACATATTTAAATTTCATATTTCTCGAAATTGCACGTTATACCATTTTTGGCTCAAATTGCACGATTTTGATTTTTGTCGCATTAAATTGCACATTTTTACATGATTTATAAATATAAATATATGTTCGTGTGTAAATATTTACTTTTATATTTACTTTATTTTATTGTCCATATTAAATTTATAATTTAAGAAAGAAAAATATGAGGAAGTTGTATGATTCTGTGGCGCAAAGATTCTAATTTAACGTTACAAAAGGACGAAGTAAACACAAGTGCAGGTATACTATTCATGGAAGAGAACTTGTCTGAAATAATTCAATAATAAAAACTTCCTTCCTTGTTTTGACTCGAATTCTCACTCTTTTCTCAGTACCCCTTTCGGCTCTGAAGTGAATCTCTAACTATCATGAATTCGGAATCAATAACATTTATTTATCTTTTTTCTCCTCAGATCTTCATCTGCACCTGTCATGAGAGTGACTATCAGCAGATTTGAGGAGGATATAGACAGTAATGGCATGAGTAATATCTGGTTCGACTTTCATGAAATCACATTTGTCAAATTTTTTCGCAAACATTAACTTAACTCAAATCTCGAAATTTGTCACTTAATAAACAAATTGAAATTATAGAAACTTTTGGAGAAAATCTTTAAAAAATAAATAGAGGAATAGGAAAAAACATATCTCGAATATTTTACTGTGTAATAGTAAAAATACAGGTTACGACGTTACTAAAAAAAAAGTATATATATTTAATAACTGCATTAACGGTATAAATGTTTATGTTGATAAAGAAGCAGCAGTGGTTGTTAAAAATGAGTCCCCTTACATCAGTTCATGTTGAACGCTATTTTTATCAATTAAAAGACCTATTGAATAATGAAAAAAAACATTTTTCATAAACGAATTTCGAAACCTATAATATTGTAAATTTTAACTCGATTAAAAAATAAGATTATTATTGTAATGTGGACAATTTATAATTATGTATGTTCATATATTATTTTTAATTAAAATTAAATATCTTAAATCAATTGGTCTGGTATTTATAATATATACTTATCCTTCATATCTTTAATCATTTTTAGGTTCCCCTACATCACTCCATTTCTTGTATGTGCCAGTCAATTAACCAATTTAAGGGACACTTAAACAAATGTATTTAATTATTTGTCTGTTAATTATTGAGACCTTTTGTATTTTTTTTTTTTTTTTGTGAATTATCTTTAAATTTTCTATTATTTATGTTAGTCCTTCTTTTTATTAAAATTTTTCTTTCTTCAAGAGTTAGATTAATTTTAATTTATTGTGGTATGAGGTTGTGTATTGTTGTCGTTAGTTAATTGTAATATGGATTTTAATTTTCAATGGTGCATTTTAATTTTTTTTGTGTCATTTTAATTCAGAAGCTTAACATTAAGTTTGGTAGGATTTCGATGTATTAATATTATAAATTAAATAAAATAGATGATTTTTACACGTTTCATCTGTAAATTAGGCAATTTTACATATTTGGGATTTTTACTGTACGATTTTGCACATTTCGAGGTTTTTACAGCACGTTTTTCGGATTTTTATTGCTCGAAGATCCGGTCTCTTATCATTATCAATACTGGGCATGAAGAGAATGTATTCGGAACTTTCTTCATGATAAGAAGGAATACTAAACACGTTATTCTGGGATTTGAGGCTATCAATGAAAAAATATGTACATTAAGATTAGAGGGAAAATTCTTTAATCTTAATATCTCTAGTAAGTGTGCATGCACCCACGGAAGAAAATACAGAAAAGAAAGAAGCCTTCTATGACCAGTTAAGAATAGCTTTTGATTAACTTCCCAAATACGATATAATTTTTTTTTTCCTACCCTCCAGGAATTTATTTACTATACAAAATACAATAAATAAATACATAAAGAAATATGTATACAATAATTTCTAATTATCTTTTATTGCCCAAGGGCATTTTAAGGTAAAACTGCTATGCAAGCTTAATGCGTACTTAAGAAGCTTGAGAAGCTACTTGACTTTTTTTTGAGAAGGAATTGAGTAATTGAAAAAAGAGGGTTGTGAAATATAGTGAAAACGATCTTTGATTATTTTGTGAGAAATTTTGTTAATTATTTTTGGTTAAAGTTGTTCCTATTGTAAATAAAATTACTTATTATGCATCAGTTATCAATTATTGAACATCACCTGGAAAGAAGAAATAGCCTGTAAGGAAGGGATCACTCTCCCTCTACTGTGTAAGCCCTTATAAAAATAATTAATTAATAATTATACAATTATAATTTTATCATTCCTTTAATGTTCAAAAACACGTTACATTGGTTTAGCAGCATTTAAGAGAGATATCTATGAAAGAGAGGGAGGTATTGCTCTTTCAGCTTGTAACATTAATACGACAAAGCTACTAAAAGACGAGTTTGCTTATCAACTTCAAATTCGGGGGCTTTCCGATATAGGCGACACTAGGAATGTGAGGAAGAGACTCGTGAAAGCGTTTACTGAGAACGTTCAAACACTCGACGAAATCATAGCTTCATTAAATGTGGAGGAAGAATTAGATATGTGTACGGATAACGTTGCAACACTGGCTAAACGTTTAGAGGAGCTCTTGATAGATGATGTTATGGAGTTAAGGCGTCTTGACTCACGAGTGGGGCATCTTCATAGTCGCTTAGGGCGGGTAATTGTTCCACCATAGTTACAAGAGCTGTGGAAGCGGCAGGGTGATCGGGTTACATTTTTAATAGCTTAACTTTGGGAAAAGAAACCTGTGATTAAGCTACCGTCTCTAACCACAACAGATACTGTAGCTATATCACGAACGTCAGTCCGCCATTTAAAGGATAACTCGTTAGGGATATGAAATATATATATATATATATATATATATATATATATATATATATATATATATATATATATATATATATACATATATATATATATATATATATATATATATATATATATATATATATATATATATACATACTCGTTTTCCAGTCAAATATTTTACAAATTTTCATTTAAAGTATCGTTTCTTTACATTTTGGAAACTGACTTTAATCTTTTCATGATTTGATCATTATTAACCAATTTATGGGTGTTACTGCAAAAAAAAAAAAAAAAAAAATTAAACTGAAAATATAATGCTCATAGAACAAAAAAATGTTTTTGTAAATTTGTTTATTTAGGAATATAATAATTTGTCACGTGGACAATAATTATAGTGATATATGAACGCATTCACACCATGTATACAGAAATTATAAAATTAACAAAAGTAGAATAATAAGTAAAGAATAATCAAAAACTATGTACAATAAATATTAAATAACCTAAAGATAAGTAAATTAAAAACATAAAAACACATTCATACCTATCTTCATATATCATCATAAATCATAATTGATCATAAATTTTCACTAGAACGTTACCTATCATCCATATCCCCTTGCACAATCACATCCAGAACCACCCATTCCTACAATCCTCCTCGAAGGTTGAAGCGGCAGTAGCCCAGAGAGCTTTTGTGAATAAGTATACATAATATACATTGGAGTTTTGATTCTCCACTCAAGCCATGTATGTGTGATTATAACACCTCTGATCAGCCCTTAATACCAGTAATGCAGCTGAGTGAGAGGCGCTGGGATTTTCTCGAGTCCCACCTTTCCTTCCACGAGTGGGGAGAAAGGCTTGGCTCGGGGATCTTGAGTGAATGATTTTTTATTTTTTTTAAGATATTGTATGTGTATATTTGGGTAGTTATTTTTGTTAGTTTAGTTTATATACATTTACTTTCAGTATTATTGTTTTCTGTATTATTTATTGTTGATAGAGTGTGAATGTGCTCTCTGAACACTATTATAAATGTCCTTAATTGTTGCAGATTGTAATATCTCTCAATAAATATGTTTTAAAAAAAATAAAAAAAGAACAAACGCCATACAAAATTATACAAGAGTTAATTTTTATCACAAAAGCACATGTTTATTTCTTCCTTTATCGGCTCTAATTTTGAGATAGGATAGAGAGAAATATTTTCATATTTAGCAGTTTCGGCTAATTTGAAACTAATAATTGGTTGAATGGAGGAAAGATTTGTTTTTAAGCGCGGTTGTTGAGTTTGAGTAACGGAAGATGGTAACATCGGTGCAGACAATGGTAAGACAATAGACCGCCGATTTATGTATTTCCCACCTGCGAGGAACAAAGGACCAGCCCGTGGATTTCAAGTGTGTTAGTAACTTCCGGGAACCGAGGCTTAGGGCTATCCTGGCACTTTGATGAATTTTCGTTAACGTTTTAGTTATAATTTTCTCATTAAGTTCGTAGACATAAAAACTGAGCATTATATTAATTACAGCTGTGTACTTCCTGTTTCCATCTTCATCACAGGATCTACCTAGATATCTAGCTGGATATGGAATCTCAATAACTTTTCTCAGATGAAAGTTGCTTTCCGAATGGCTTTAGAAACTGATGAAAAGAATTATCAGATCATAGCCGGTATATTTTTTATTTGGTAGGTCTTTGATCTTGTCAGAACTTTATGGTTATCTTTTGAAGTTCGTTGTGAGGAGAGGAAAGTCGTTTAAAATATTTAACACAAAATCATTTATAAAATTCCTCCACCTTGATTTAAATATTCACATTTTATTCATATTATGTTGGAATTGGTACTTTAGTGAATTTCTGAACAAAAAACTGAAGTGTGTGCTTTAGACCATACGATAGAAGTGAAAACAACAACAAAGCGAGATTAATAATATGAAATATAAATTATAAATAATAGCTTATTATAAAGAGGATGAAATACTGAACATTTCTCTCACTTACATTTGCCGGAAATCTGCTGGCTCAATCTAATCACTCTCCACAAACAAATGCAAACGCGCCTAAAAATGTTTCACTTCAAAAATATTTGAATGAAAAAAAAATCTACGAAAATTGGGGGATTCTATTATACATTCAAAGGGAATAGTAGTCGGTTGCCTACCACTCCCGAACAAAGCTCAAAACTTGGGATGTTTACAAGCACATACATAGGACAAAGTGTACTCATAGTGTAGTGGCTGTAATAAAATGGTGAAGGTTCTCGGTTCAAGACTGATTCCATCATATTCATTATTGCGAACGGGTTGGCCGAATTGGCTAACGCGTGTGCATATCACCGCGAGTTGCCCGGCAACCAGATAACCGAAGTTATGATATTTAAAAAAAGCATAAGTTCGCTTCCTGGTGCCGAAGGGGATTTTTACTTCCTCGCCATTACTCTCCAGCCCAGGAAAATTCCGTATAGCCTAAAAGGCGTTGTAGGGAAGAACAAAAAAAAAAAAAAAAAAAAAAAAAAAGAAAAACAGACATTTATTTGCCGTAATGTATAGTAAAAGGCATCCAACTACTATACCGAGTTTAATTATTCCTAGATGTTGAAGTAGATATGATATATACCCTTAGGTTGAATAGAATTTCTCAATTTCTTTTGTCCGCTTTTTTTTTAAATTCAAATTTTTTTTATTTTCCATTATACCCTAGAATTTCGGCTACTATTATTGCTTTAATATTCTTAATTAATAGTATTTTATTAAGTTTAATAATTATATTATATGTATTCGAATATTCATTGACAATACTCTCAAGATTTAATATATTGTTGTAACCTCTCAGTTTGTTATTGCGGAATTTTATAATTAACTTTTATTAATGCCAGTACATTTATTAACTGTTCCCTACAACAATTATCATGTATACTATTTCTCTTCTTATTCTCACTGCGTAACTTGACATCCTCTAATTACAATTTAAGCTTTTTAATTTGGGTATGCGTTTCTATTGTATCTGTATCAGTATTTTTAATTATTTTTATTACATCTTTCATGTTGATATTGGTAAGTACATTTTCTACATCTCAACAGACCAAACAATAATTACCCATTATCTATTTTATTTCTTCTTTCAAGCATTTGCTTGAAAAATGTGCTTAATAATTAATAATTTACTTATTTAAATTAGTGATATTTGCTTGATTATGTTGTATCCAACGACTGAATAATATTTATGTGAAAATCTCTAGTTGGAAGGTGGTTATGGAAGAGTGTTACAGATGGATATTTTAATCCATATTTAAAACCATTTCAATTAGTTGACTCTAGCCGACTGTGCACGAGCGTTAACACTTTAAAAATCTGACGGATCAATCTAATTCATTCTACACAAAAAAGTGCAAAACCAAAGAAGTTTTTACTAATAATTACTAAAATAATCCCAACAGGGAACGTTCAACCTCCGGGCAACATAAACATGATCAGTCTTGAATTTCGTTAGGGCTACCTATTGAATTTTATTTTGGGTTCGGAGGGTACCAAACAACCACACCGCGAGCAAATATTCATAGTTGCCAATTTTACTCACTATCTGCCTATGTGTTTAATGGGATATGCAAATAAGATCTCTTTACAACGTACCTAAAGGATCATACTGTAGTTTTTTAAATTTTTTTTTTTTATTACTTTCACTTACGTATATATATAATATATAGTAAGGGTAAGTATTGCGATCGTGAAAATTTTCGAATCTCATTTTTCAACGGAAATACATGTTTTGAGGTCCCCTTAGTTCAAATAACCAAGTGTCGCAAAATGGTCTGTCTTTGTGTGTGTATGTATTTGTGTGTTAACAGTCTAGCTCATGAACAAAAAGTAGTACGAAACTGATATTAAGTTTTTAAGGTTTGTATATGAGCCGGATGTGACAGTATCTTTTTCGTTAAAATCGGCTAACCGGTAGTGCCACTTTATATGAACGATGAAACACATTTTTACAATTTTCTCAAAAACGGCTCTAACGATTTTGATCAAACTTGGTGTATCATTGTACAATTAAGTGGTCTTTAATATCATTTAGGTCTTATCCCCGTTGATGTCACTTTACAGGGCTTAAATGCCCAATGTAAAGTCTTTCTCTAAAGTACCTTTAATATGATTTATTTTAAAAAGTTAATCATTTCGCATTATTCAGAGTTACGAAAAAATGTTACATATAACTTTTGAAAGAATTTGATAAGTTAATAAAGGAGAAAAAAAAATAAAAATGCAGAAAAACCTGCGTTGCTATAGACTGTAGCGCCTAAACGAATGTACCAATTTCAATGAAACTTCGCTAAAGTCATTTTCTCGACACCCTTTAAATTTATCTATATAACATACTTCAACGGAAAGAAGCTGGAAAAAAAGTTACGAGGGATAAAAAAATTAAATTCCGAATAACTCAAAAAGTATACACTTTTTTGTGAAAAGTTAACCATTTCACATTATTCAGAGTTACGAAAAAATGCTACATATAACTTTTGAAAGAATTTGATAAGTTATTAAAGGAGAAAAAAAATAAAAATGCAGAAAAACCTGCGTTGCTATAGACTCTAGCGCCTAAACGAATGTACCGATTTCAATGAAATTTCGCTAAAGTAATTTTCTATCTAGATATTGTTTGGGTTTTTAAAAGTTTATGGAATTTCCTAAAAAAAAAAAAAAAAAATCGTTAAAATCGGACAATTAGGAGGAAAGATATGGTCTCTAGTTTTTTTCCCTGAAGAGGTGAACATTTGGATAAATTTAAAATATATTTTTTTAATTGTTGAGACTAAAAAAAAACTTTGTTCTACAGATATTTAATAGAGTGTCTTTCCTATGAACATCTTTCATAAGAAATAAGTACCTAAATTTATACCTTTATTATCTATTCTATATCTCAACACTGCAATCACCACCTCTGGAATCAACTTACTCATTGTCTGCATAGATAACTTTTTCAACTAAAAATATCACTAAAATTACATTGTGGTTTATAAAAGCAAAGAAAGTTGTGTGGTTTATAAAAGCAGATGGAGTGACTAGATTTTTATTGGCTGTCGTCGATATATTAAATAGACATTTTGTAATTATAATGGTCTTAATGACTTGTTATCTTTAAGCTTTAGCTCCGTTTGAAATGCACTTCAAAAATTTTTATAGTAGCCCAGCATTGCCAGAAAATAATTTCTATTCAAAGTAGATCGGTAAGTGAAAGTTGTGTGTTGCGCGCACCAGATTTTTTTTATTTTTATTGTGGATTGATTGTTGACTGTAGTGAGTAATTGAAGAGAAGAATGGTTGGCTTGACCAGTAAAAAAAAGGTAAAAAGAAATAATTTAAAAGAAATTGACCTATTATTTTTACCTTTTTTTTTACTTATCACCCTATTCTTCTCTTCTCTTTTTTTATTATTTGAACTGAGGATTTAAATACTACTAATTAACGTTATTGTTAAAGATCACGATATCATATTTAATTTCTTGCAGTATGGCTTTCATAACTTCAAGAGAATTATTTATTTTTAGGTTATTTTGTTCTTATTTATTGTATATATATATTTTTTCTGTATAATTTATTTTATTGCACATAGATTGTGAATATGATCTCTGAACACTATTATAAATGTCCTTTGAGACAGATTGTAATATTAAAAATACAAAAAAAATCGAGAAATGAAAGATTTATAGCAATGAGATCCAAGAAAATTAGGATTGGTGAAGAGCCTCAGTTACTTTGATCCACCTAACACGTCGCTATTGGCTTTGACCCTTCTTTATTGTCCTCTCTTCTTTGTACTATCGAGTCCTTTCCATTCTCGCTTTTAATGTCTTTTCTGGAAATAGTTCGATTGGTTTCCTATTCCATACAAGTTTCTCCGTAAAAAGATTCCAGATGCTATTGGTTTAACTGTATTGAATTATACTTTCACAAATGTCTATTTAGTTAATTCTCATTCTCACTTAAGTATACTAATAATAGCTTTATTTCTCATAACCTTACATTTATACAGTGTATATCGACTAAAAGCTAAATACATAAAAATATAAAAGACAATTTTTATAAAAAATAAAATAAATAAATTAATGACTTATCATTATATAAATATGCAAACACAAAACGGTTCAGCCCCTTTTACTATCCCTGTTCCTCTATTATTCAACCGATTTTCTTCCTTATTATTTTGTTTAATAGTTATTGACGAGGTTTAGTGTTATCAATAAATAAAAATATGAAATAGTATATAAATGAAAACATAAAATTCAATGGCAATGGGCAAGGCTGTTTATTAAGATAAAAGCCTGGCGAAACCAGTTATGTGTTTCTGCATGTATGCCATGATAGCATAACTCGAAAGAAATATTTTTTTTTCCCATTAACATTTCCTTGTTTGGCCCACTGTTCACACTATTCGGCATTTCTTTAAAATGTCTAACCACCAAGTTTTAATCGAGTGACTAAATTACGAATACTGAGCTCATTATGAACATAAATTTTTCCTTGAAATTTAACCGTAACCATGTTGACATATTACAATCAAATCAGTGGGAATGGTAACAAAGGGTTCAGACTCTCAATTCAATTTCAAAACATGATTCCCTGTATATCTAATGAAACCAAGCGATAATAAAGCGAATTAATGTTCTCAGAATATGAGCTACAATACTTGCGTACAGTGATCCCTAACTGAATTGTTTTGGTCATAATTCTATAACTCCATTATTTTTCAAAAGATTTCCTTGTTTATTCGTTTTATAACAACACTACTGTATATACCCTGTTATGTGACCAATGAATATATAATCAGAAATAAAATATGAAAAAATAAATAAATGACACTGTGATAGATGACGTGACATATATTATTATAAAATTCTATTTTTTTTTTTTTTTTCGAGAATTAGTAATTCTTGTTTTATTCAGCTTCTAAATACGTTATATATACATCAAACAATATATACTTTATGTTATTTTTTATCTTGACACATTTGAAAGTTTATTTTACTGAAAAACTAGTTTCTCGTAAACTGATAAGATTTTTTTTATTGTAAACTTTAGATAATGCCAATATTATTAGACTTTACGTAAGCAAAATAATATTTTCATTTTTTTAAAAAATACTTATACATGAAACAGGATTCAAAACTTCAACATAAAATTTAGTGTCAAATTATTTTATCTTACCTTATTTCTTAAACGCTTTTGTGGAATCCTCGTCCATAGATTGTTCTTAATTTTCCTTATAGTTCTTCATTCTTATAATTGATAATTTTTTCCTGCACTTCCTACTGATTTTTTATCTTTTCTTTTTTATTTTATATGATATATAACGTATTGTTGATCAGGCCATAAAACTTATTATCATGTTTACCTTCGCCTAACAGGTATTGAGAAACGTCGACAAATATTATTTGCAAAGGGCCTCGAGTCAACGGTGGCCACTATTGTTTGTTCATTATTTATCTAGACATCTCAATAAAAGTTTTCGAACAATTTTCAAAGAATGGATGGAATCGAAAAATTTGCAATAGAGGGAATGCACAGAATTACTATGGAACTTCCAAAATTACTTATAATGTGAAATGGTTCCCGATGAGCAAAATAAATTTGATTTTTTTGCTCAAATGGACGCGTATGTCGGTCCTTAAAACAGTGGAAAATTATTTTAGTGGATATCAACTAAGATTTTATAAAAATTCAGTGAAACCTGAAATTATTGGTGAGCCAAATTCATCCTCTATTGTACTTATTTTTTAATAATTTAATTAAATTCAACTACGTGCAATTTAACAAAAAGAAAATCTGGCTCTGGATAGCTTAGACCTGATTGAGTATTGGTAGTTTTAATCCAGAGAAGAACGTAAAAAGTGTCATGTACATTTCGTACCACTGGACTGCGTGCAGTCCATTATGGAGAAACTTTTCAATCAAAATCTAAATAGCAAACTGAAGAACGTGAAGGACGCGTGGCACTCGTTTATAATCTCTAAGTATCTAAAATAATATTTTCGTATATTTAGTCCCCCAGACCATCCATGAAAAAAAAATTATAAAGAAAAGAAAATTGTTTTTTTGGGGGGGGGAGGGGCTTACTCACCACGTATAGATTCTGTCGGTTTTCAACGGATCTAAACTTTGCTGAGTCTGTTTTGAAGCCCATTTTTTGAAACGTCATTCAATTTCTGACAAAAATCATCTGAATCGGACCAGTTTTAGCAAAGTATATTTTTTTTTATAGGCTGATTTTAATGTTGGTTGGCTTGCCCGTTTACATAGCTTGGTTCATCCAAGAAATCGTGCGCTAATGATTTCACTGATAGGTTTTTCGGAAAATGTATCTAATTCAATTATTTGTTTTTTTCTAATGGACACATTTAAAGTTATATTTTTTTAAAATAGATAG
Source organism: Nezara viridula (assembly GCA_928085145.1). Taxonomy (NCBI): domain Eukaryota; kingdom Metazoa; phylum Arthropoda; class Insecta; order Hemiptera; family Pentatomidae; genus Nezara; species Nezara viridula. The sequence goes on along the minus strand of OV725077.1, from coordinate 112,381,902 downwards.
TAAAGTCATGTAACTGGACACACCCGATTTTTCATCAAAATTAATGGTAACAATATATAAATTGTCTGTATTCTACAACTCTTCCATTCCATATAATCGGAGGGTTATCGCTATCTTTCTTAATTCTTAATTTTATTGATAAATCAACTATGTTGGTCTATTCTATGTTTTTGTCAATAAAACATCAAAATGTACTTTTTTTTTAGCGTTTTTTAAAATTTAAAATAACATATTTAATAAATAGCAATAAGCTCATAGGTAACTGCAAGACTCTTGCGCAAGACAAAGTTTGTAGACGCAAGACCAAGACCAAGACCACCTCGTTCTTGTCTTGGTCTTGCGTTTGAGCAACACTAGTTGCTTCTCAGAAAAATGAATAGGTAACGTTTAGTGGTTTAGGATTTTTAGAATATAAACCTTTCATGTAAGCTCCACATCGCTTCTGTTGAATTAACGTATCTGCAATTTAGGAATTGCTACCCCTAATCAGGAAAATTTTCATTATTATCATTATTATTATGATTGTATTTGAACAGTTCAACAGTCGTGGCCTTTATACATATTACTTGTACTGGTATTTGACTGAATAGAAGAGCAAATTTTAATGTGTGGGTTAAATCTTAACAAGTTTGGATTGTTTCTTATTGGTGACTCATAACTATTTAAAATCATAAATTTCTTTCTTGTTTACTAATTATCTTACTGAATTTTTGGATTTTTTTAAAACATTAATTACGTGACCTAACAATGGACGGTACTGATCCACCCAGCCCACATTCAAAACGGCGCAAAAGAGGCAGAGTAAAATCTATCCTCGACAACTTTAATCTATCAGATAACAATCGTAACAATGGAACTCCAAGTTACTTAGTAATGAGTATGAAAGGTTAAAACAATTTCAAAAATATTTCACCTTTTTTTATTAATAAGGTTATTATTAACGCTGTTGGTAGTAGTAAAAAATAAGAAAACTTAGAGATGGGAATTTGTTAATTGAAACCATAAAAACAATCAGAAACATTATTGGCCACTAAAAATTTTTGGGGTCAATTTGAAATTGAGATTAGTCCTCATCGTATCCTCGTCGTTCAATGCCTTTTGGCGAAGGCATTATCTATTGTAAAATGTAATTTGTAAAGTTGGACATGAGAAGGACCATCCTTAATTGAGCGGAATAGTTGAGCATATGGGTTCACAACATCTAAGTGATCTGATAACTTCATGACTTTTTGTGAACATTGAACCTTAGTAGAATGGGCCAGTCTTAATTTTGAAGGCTCACTTGAATCAATAATAAATAGAGACGAATATGAATGAATCTCATCTTCTGGAATATTTAAACTTCCTACATGATGGTACACTTGACCTTGAATTTTAAATCAATGTGGAGCTCTATAATTGAGTGGAATAGAATTTATTTTTCCTGTAAAACGAAAGCGGAGAGCAAAATTCGGTAACCGACCGTTAAATTCTGAATCCAATGATACCCCATTCATAATATTTGAGCATGATAGGAACTTATATTTGGCACAAAACCGATTTCGAGAATTACTGTAAAAATATACATGTGAGGATAATAACATTATTTGATCACATGTGACATCGAGTTAGCAATTGATATTGATTGTTGATTTAATAAAATAATATGTTAGCGATTATTTTTTTTGTTTAGTCCAACCCTTCCTCACTTTTTTAGGCTATACGGAGGTTTTCCCAGAGTTATAAATCCCTTCGGTACCGGGACTTTAGTATCTATTATCGATTGTTCTGCTCCTATATCTTCAAATACGAATTTTCATAGCAATGGAAAAATATAAATCTTTTATTCTAAATTTTTTTCATAGCCTCTCCCTTTGGATTTTTCTCTCTAAAATCAAAAAAATTGTGATAACTTCAATATTCTTTTCCACCTATATACACTTGAAGCCAACATAAATTACATGAAATGACTCTAACCGGACCCCCAATATTTCATGCGAATCATTCGTACGGTGCAACTAATGTCATAAATTTTATAGGATGCTAATGTTTTCCTAACGTTGTGCTAAAGTCGTTTGTGTCGGTTTTTATCATAAATTGTCTCCATGATATCCAATAATCGCTCAATTTTCCAATTCCCAAACATCTTAAAAAAATGCAACCATTCCAAAATTAACAACTATTTGATATAATAATGGGCGAGCAACAGTTGAAGTAAATGTATTTAGCGCACAAAATCTAACCTTAAGTTCCTCCAATCTACATTTTTTGTATCTTAAAAAACTTCAAATATTAATTAAATTAGGGTTCCAACCTATTCGGCAACATTTTTGCAAATGACGCCAGTCAACGTTTCCCTTAGGCTAACCTCAACCTTAACTGTTCAAACTCAAGGTATATAAAATTAACTAACTTAAAATCAAGTAAAACTAAAATCATGTTCAATAAACTATAAAACAATAAAATACCATAACATTGAAACAAACGATCCAACAAAAGTAAATGAATTCACTTGAAAACTGCACAATATTACTGTTTCCTTGATAAATAAGATCCTCAAAAATAAAAATATCCTTAGTTGGGGTGGTCAGTCAAAATGAAAGCCCTAAAAAGAAAGCTCTGATGAAGACCTGAACTTCAGGTCGAAACGTCGGCATATGTAAAAATAAATATTATCATTTATTTTTGCCTTCCTTTTTGACTGACCACCCCAACTATTCTTCTCTTCATTATTCACGACAGTCAACCAATTACCAATTATAAAAATATCCTTAATGTAAGAAGTAATAGGTAAGTCAGAATATTTGTTGTTCCTCGGCTTGAATTATTCACATTCAGATGGTAATTTCTTTTTATCATTTTTATTTAGTCGCCATGTTGCGGATCTTTTATGTCTTGCAAAAATATATAAACGTAAGTTATTGTACACAAGAGAAAAATTCTACTAAATAACTGTAGGTGGGTACAGCGGGATATGATCTATCTCCCCTCAGCAGATGCGTGAGCGGGCTGGATAATCCCAATCCATTTGGCCATAGCTCAATCTAGGGTCACGGCAGACAGCACAATAAGGCTTAGGCTAGTTTTTAGGAAATTGTCAATTTCCTAAGGGAGGCACGAAAGCCGGAGGGGTAATGGCTAGGGCGTAACGGCGGCGCATCCTATCTTTCCTATCAATCTAATATTTGCACTTTATTTATAGAGGTTCCTGGATTTGTACTTGTCTACCCCAATTTCAGTTTGACGCTTGATACAGTGGATTTCTAGAGTGGAAGACTTACTTTTCCCCTTGTGTTTTCTCTCTTAAGGTTACAAAGTAATAAAAAATTAAGAAAGGTTACAAATATGTCTTTACCTTATAGCAAAGAGGGAAAATGCCCAAAACGTTGATATTTCAATAAACTGTGCTAAAAAAGTCAGATTAGGATTAATTTTTTAATCCTATTAATTTTTAAAAGAGCCTATGTACCTTACAATATGATTATTATTAGTAGTTTTATGCTGAATAGTGGGAAAATATTGAACATTTTAACAATTAATTTATATTAAAATCGACAGAGCAATGTTAAAAAAGTTGTAATGGACTGGGTGATTGCTTTATACGAATTTGGCCGTGATTCTCCGATAAATGTATTAATCAGTATAAATTTCCAATCTGAAAAAAAGAAAATATCTGTTTTTATTTTCGTTTTTTTCGTAATTCTACAGATCTTGAAATCTAATAATTACTACCTCTTCCCTTTTAGGTTCTTATGATATCTAACATCTCTGCAAGGCTGAACCTTAGATTGTTTTCTCTTAGATTGTATCAGTCCAGATATTTTGTTACCATAACACTAACTTTTCATTAATTACTGATACTACTGAATTGAAATATTTGGTCATAGATCGACTTTCTCTGATCTGTACCATTCTATCTGTGTCATCATTTTGCCAATGATTTTTATTTTTTTATTTCATCTTATTCTATTTTTGTAATATTACATCCAAGGACATTTGTAATACTGATAGAGTGGCTCATTTACACTATTGGTTCCTTTAATCTGCATGATATATCATACTTATCCACTCAGAGCCATCGACGGCTATTTTTGTTGTCCGTTTTAGTTTTTATTGGCAACTACCAAATTCATTAGAAGGACACATTAAATTGCATTGAATTTACCTACAGGCCAAAAAGAAACCAAAGACTGAGGAAATGACTGCAATATTCTCTTTTTTGTGGCTCCTCAAAATCCATTAGAAAATAAACGGAAATTTTATGCAACTAAAATCACCGATTTAAGGTTAAGCAAAAATATTTCTTACTAAATTATAATACCTTCTCGAAATATTAAGCCTTAAACAGATGCTTGTTATAATCTAAATAAAATAAAAAACTCAACACAAGCAATATACTAACAGCCAGTGTTGGATACAATATACGGATTCAATATATTCCCTTCTATACATCACCAACTAACTCCGTGAAACATTATTTCAACAGATAGATAAAATAAGGATGTTACCAGCAATAAAATTAAATGATTTTCTTTTTCGAATGATGACATTCGAGTCAAATATGAAACTGGTAGGATACTCTCCATCCCAATACTTTAACTTCCATAACATTATTTTCATAAAGTTTTGTATTGTCATTGTTCTTCAAATTATGATTTTAATAAGAAAAGTAGATGTCTGGTTATTACTTATTACTGTTGAGGTTAGGGGTCAAAATATAACTAACCGTTATATCTGATCCCTAGGTTCGAAATAGAATAAAGTTGAGAACTCTGTATTTGAAATAAAGTCACTTTTATTTCACTACAAACTTTAAACAGATTTTAGATCTTTAGACTTTTTATAACAATTATCCACATATGCATATTTTTAACAATATGTGAAACTTTTGTTATATAAAATAAATATGTGAACTTATATAAAATAAATATCACTTTTAATTCCCTAACATCTTCCCATCTGAGGAGTTTTGAATTGTTTCAATTCAAAATTAGTGATACATAATCAGAGGAACACTCTTCAGTCTTCAAACCCTAGAGTTCCTGTTTTTTTTTTTTTTTTTTTTTTTTTTTTTTTTTTTTTTTTTTTTTTTTTTTTTTTGTGTTCATCCATAACTGGTAATTTTCTATAACTTCAAGTGAGAAAAGACGACGCACTGGTCTCATCAGTTGTCCTTTTGAAGTCTTTAAGCGGACTAGTCTCGTCTCTCCATCTTTTACAGGAATCAGCTCAATAACTTGACCCAATGGCCACTCATTTCTTTTACTACAATCGTTTCCTATTAAAATCACGTCGCCAACATTGACGGAACGAGTAAGTTTTTTTATCTTGAAATTCCATCAGCTGGCCTAAATCCTGAAACGTTGTCTAAAAGCCTGAAACGTTGTCTAAAAGCCTCCCTTAATCTCTGCAAATGGATAATTGTCTTTTTTAAGGAGTTTTTATCAGAAGCACCACAGTCAGGAACTCCTATCTCATTAATATCTTGAAGAAACATAGCCGGAGGTAAAGGGACTAGATCAGCTGATTCGTCGGATAGATGTGTGAGAGGTCTTGAATATATTGCAGCCTCAAAATTCAAAACTGTCATCAACTCTTCATAGAAAAGCCCGGCCGAGTACTTTTCTTAAAATTTGTTTTAATATTCCAATTAGCCGCTCCCAAAATCCACCCCATCAAACAGCTGTTGGCGGATTAAATTTCCACTGTATACGTTGTGTAGAACTAAATTAATTTATCTTGAGCCAGTCAAGTTTAGCAAATGCGTTTTCAGTCCCTTGGAAATTAATGCCATTTTCACTATAGATGGTACGAGATCTACCTTATTTTGCAATGAAGCGGCAGAGAACTTGCATAAAACCAGATGTTGATAAAGTAGTTGTGAGTTCCAGATGTACTGCATGGTGAACCGCACATGTAAAGAGACAGATATATGCTTTTTTATCCGATCTTAAATAAAGGGAGCCAGAAAAATCAATTCCACAAACTTCAAAAACTCTAGCTTCTCTGACACGATCAACAGGAAGTGGAGCTGTAATTACTTTGAAAGGTGTTTTCTACAAGCTACCCATTTTGCAATTACAGACCTTACAGTTCGCCTCCCTCCAATAATCCAAAAACGTTCTCGAAGTAAACACAAAACTCCCAGAGTTCCAACATGGCAAGAATTTATATGGACGTGTAACACCAGACTCTACAACTAGGTGTTTGGATGGCAACAAAATCGGATAAAGAAAATCTTGAGTATCTTTCCTAAGAAATATACGGGTTTTCATCCTCAATAATCCTTCTTCATCTTTAAAGGGGTTCAAACTCTTAATTTTTTCATAGTTATTGGAGAAACCTGTAGCCTGGATTATTTTAAAAATAAATTTCTCAGCCTTATCAATTTCACCTACAGATAAGGTTTCTCGGTATTTTTCATCAGGGTTTTGACTATTGTGAATAAATCTAAATATCCAAGATATCATTCTCACTGTCTTCATATACTTAGAAAAGTGTTGTAAATGCCTATCAAAAGATTCTACATTTATATTATTGCAAATTATCCTTTTCTTACTTTCTTTTAATATTTCTTCCTCATTTAAATCAAAAACTTCCATTGGCCAAAATTCATAGTTCTTAAACAGACACTCAGGACCCTCCCACTATTTCGTGAGGAACAGTTGCTTAGGAGTACAACCCCGCGAAGGCAAATCAGCTGGGTTAGAAAAGCCAGGAATATGTCTCCAAGCTTCTACAGGAGTCAAAGAACGAATTTCTTGAACCCGATTGAAAATGAAATTAGACCATTCTTCAGTACGTTTTATCCACGACAAAACTGTTGACGACTCACTCCAAAAATAAAAATCAATAATATTGAAATTTTTACGAATATTACTAAATAATCTTGCTCCAATTGTTGCAGCTAATAACTCGAGTCTTGGAATGGATGCTTTATGCTTTATAACAGGTATGTGAGGTAGATAATTAGCTCTAGGTGAACTGATTAAATCATCTATTTCCTCGACGACCCCTTCTTGATTTCACTCTTTAAATATATTGTCATATTCATTGTATAAATTTAGGGAATTGAGTTTTTCAGAGCAGATTCGAGCCTTTTCTTGGCGTAGAAATATCTTTTCTTGGGTAAAGGAGGGTGTCCATCTATCCGTGGTAAAGGCACTTCATATCGTCCCTCTTCAGTAGTCTCTACTGTCCCTAAAAAGAAATCTTTGGCAGCTGAAGCTAATTCTTCTCTAGATGTTTTTTCAACCGATTCCTTGATCCCCAGATCATCCAATTCCCATAAATTGTTAATTAATAGGGAAATAGACATGGCAGACATACTGTTACTAGGAGCTTTCCTCGTTCACTTTACCAATTAATGTCTAGCCATAAATGGTTTCTACAGCCACCGAACCACATTTTAAAAACTGACATCTCCCAGTTTCTAAAGTTCCCAAAACATCAACACCAAATAAAACTTCAATAGCCTAATATTGTTTCCTAGAGCCTCTAACTCTTCCAACCAGGGTCCTGAAAAAACAATGAACGGTACCACAAATTTTATTCTCATCTAACATCTCAAAACAATGGAATACAGAATCTGGAGAACATATTTTAACATCATAGCAGTTGTGGTCTTTAATGTCAGAACTAACCCCACCAAACAGGACAGGTGAAATTCTTTCTTTTCTTTTAGGAATAAATCTAAGCTTCTCCGCAGTAGAACTTAAAATATAAGAATGCTGTGACCTAGAGTCTATTAGAGCTCTGATTTGTTTGGTCGAGTTCCCATTAGTTAGCTCAGAGTTTATACATTCAAAGTATAAATAAATTTCTCTATCTTCATCCTCAATTGCCCTAATACTATCTTCATTAGCATCATCTTTAGCACACAAGTCTTCATCTTCATCTTTAAATCTTCTAAAGCTATCTTCCTCAGCATCATCTTGACCATAGATGTTTTCATCTTCATAGTCAAATGCTCCGAGACCGAAAACCTGGCCATGGATTGATGATGTCTTTTTATTTTCACAAACTTTCAAAGGAGTTTTAAACAAATCAAATCTTCTTTTGTCAAAACCCGAATTAACAAAATGTTGATCGTTATTTCTAATAGAACGTTTAGTGCCGTTCTGGTACTTAATTTTTACAATCTCATACCTTTTCCTATATACATCAGCCACTTCCTCATCTGATATCATTTCTTCATAGGCTACATCATTTTCTATTGAAAGATCTAATATTTCCTTCTGAATCAATTCCAAAATCTCAAACTTCTCGTTCAAAAGCTCCGAGTAACCGTACACTTCTTCAAAATTATCACATTTAATCAATTTTTCCAACTCGTTAGCGCAGCTTGTTAAGTCAGCTCGGAAAATTCTTCTTATCACCTTCTTGCTTTCCATTTTGAACTCAGTCAAACTAGCAAACAGAGCGCTCGACAGGTCCTGTCACGGTCACCACTTATGTTCGGATTAGGGGTCAATGGAGGAATCTTCATCAATTTTTTTGAATTGATTCCAGAAAGGAAGCCAATCTTTAATATCCCCCGAAAACTTTTTAAATTCAATATTTGGTAACTTCAACCTTCTTTTACTAGAAATTGACTCATCACACGTATGTAGATCACAATTTCCAAGAGTAATTTTATTTTCTTTAAGGACATACTGGTTCTTAGTTTGAATAAGCTCGTACCTTTTCCTATATCCATCAGCCACTTCTACTTCCGACATTATTTCTTCTTCGGATACATCATTTTCTATTGAAAGATCAAATATTTCATTTTCAAGTGACTTCTTTCTCAGAAACTCTGAGCAAGCGGATATTTCTTCCAAATTAGCAACTGTCCGAATTCATTAGCGTACCTTGTAAAGAAAGCGCGGCAAATTCTTCTCTGCATTTTGAAACTCAACAGGTCCTGTCACGGTCGCCATTTATGTTGGAGTTAAGGGTCAAAATATAACTAACCGTTATATCTGATCCCTAGGTTCGAAATAGAATAAAGTTACTCTGTATTTGAAATAAACTCACTCTTATTTCCCTACCAACTTTAAGCAGAGATTTTAGATCTTTAGTCTTTTTATAACAGCAATAACAATTATCCACATATGCATATTTTCAACAATTTAAATATTTATAAAATAAATATCACTTTTGATTCTCTAACAATTACTTTACTTAATTATTAAGACTGCTTTATAGTTACAGTCTATAGAAATACAAGTTTGATTTCGTGTGATCTTTTTTATTTTCCTTATTGTGGAAAATTAAGAAACCTTATAAATCTACGTCTGTTATCAACCATACATTGTATATTCTTTTGAGACTGAGATATGTGCTGGTAAAATTTTATTTTCTTCATAAATGTTTTTATTTTTTGGGGGAAAGGGTGTGGTTGTTTTTCGGCAATAAAAGAAAGATAATCTTTCAAAATAATAGCTCAATTATTGGGTTTGTATAATGTATTAAAAGAGTAACCAGTAAAAAATTAAATTAATTAATAAAAAAAAAATTTGAACAAAAATGTATAGTGGCTTTAGGAAATCGCAGAAATAATTTATTGATTTTCGTTCTAAGGACAACATAATATGTATAGTTTCATTTTAAGTTTTTTTTCCCGCTTCGACGCCACTATGAACAGCTTAGTTATTTTCCAGAGCTAATATTCCATACGCTACTGATGAATGAAGATACTCCTTAATTGACAAATATCGGCTGTCCTTGATAAGGTGCATTACATGGGTCTGCTCTGTATTCGGACGGAGTACTGCGGGAGTGGCTGAGGCTGTGTGCCGACGGGGTCATTCGGTATGCAGGGACCAGGCCCAACTTGAGTGTGTTAGGGGGCTCACGGCATCATTAGTTTCTCAACAACTTCCCAACTCCAAACATCTTTAATATTACATTGAGGCTGAAATTTTAAATAGGTTCGGGCTACAACGTAAATTGTTTTCCCCGGGCAATATCGGAACAGTTTTCATTTATTAGCAATCGTCGCTTCGTCATATTTCAAAGCTGGTTGAGCGATGTATAACTGGTTAATTTATAGCCAAAGTTGCTCGAGGTGAAATTTTTCGATGCTACTTAAAGGAAAGTTTGTGAATTTGGCAGCGGTTGCTGCGAAAGAATGGAAAAAGTTTATTTCTGTCAAGAAATATTTTGTTCTGAAACAGAGACTATATATTTTGATGATTTGTTCTAATAGCCCATCAACCTTTTAATATTTGTTATCATTACTCATAAGGACTTAGTTTGTTATCATTACTCTACTTATAATCAACATAAATCATAGAACGTATCAGCTAAATAAATATTACAATTCGGTCCTAATTTTATCTGTTGATCTAGTATAAAAACTATTTAAATTATCTACATCTGTTTGTTGATTTATCGATTGTGTGAAGTTTTTAGTAATAAATATTGATTCAATTATTCTTAGTTCAAATTTATGTCCATTTTTTGTGGTATGCTGCGATAATCTTGTGGCTAATTTTGATTTTGACGTTTTAGCAGTTTTGTTTATGCTGTTGTATCCTATGTTCAAACCATTGTGAGGTTTGTCCGTAATATGCTTTATTTTCACAATCCTTCATTGTATTTTATAAATAATAATAGTTAATTTTTCTTTTGGAATAATAATATCCTTAGTTCTACTATATAATTTATCTAATTAATTAATAGGTTTTCCCCCAAATTTGAATTCGTTTATAACATATTTTTTAAAAGTTTTTTCTATTTTATTAGTTTAATCTCTAATATAAGTGAGCGAAAAATATTTTTTGAGGTTGGGGTCTGCGTTAATATTTTATAATGTTTTAAATGAATGAATAAATTTCACCTTTTTCCTTTGCATCATTTCAAGTAAAGGTTTTACAGAACTTTTATTGTATAAAACACTTTTATATATATATATATGTATATATATATATATATATAAACAAACACGCATGTACATATGAATATACATTAATATACAGGCATTTGAGATTAAGAATCGTGTCTGTATATTGTTTATAATAAGAATATAATAATTAATAATAATAGCTAAATGCTTCGCTATTTTCTGGCAACAGAGATAAACTAACTGTTATGATGTAATCAAATATCAAAGTAGACAATTATGTTTTTTTGATGTTTGCACAATTAAGTACAAAGTATCTGACTAAATCATACTTACGCTTCTTCACTACCGAAGTTTCAGAAGCTTTGTATTCTCGCGGGAGATTAAAACAATAAATTTGGTTCGGTGTCCGTCTGAAGCCAAATCGATGTAACAGGCATAACGCCTACTACCGTTTATGAAGTTTCCAGGGATCCTGAGGATTGGTGCCAAGATGGTTCCATATCAATTTCTTCAAATTCCATCTAGTACTTTCGCTCACGCACACACAAATGTATTTTCTTTGATTTTTCAATATTTCAGAAACGGCTCACTCGATTTGACTGAAAGTGAGTTGAAAGGTGGGTGTAGGGAAACCAATATATGTTGGTCTAAATTTTGCAAAGATCAAACAACATAATAGTTTATTTCGATATTTGATTACATCTAAACAATTAGTTTACCATTGTTGCCAGAAAATAGCACAACATTTAGCGTTTTTCTAATAATTTTATACTAATAACAAATAATATTTTATCCGTTATTGGTTATTAGATGAATTACTAATATTTATTTAAATAGAGTATATAAAAAAAAAACTTTTTGTCAAAGTCAAGATTTCAAAGGACTGTAAATATTTTAATGCTATTTAATACTTATCAATACTTAATAATCCCTTTATAGCATTCTCTAAGCTTGTTTAATCCCATTAGACTTCTTCAGAAAAAGCTTCAGTCTTGTTATTTGTTTCAAAGAAGAAATATGGCAGTGTCCTACGAAATTCTTGTAATTTTAAGGCATTACTTGACAAAATAATTTCACAGCGGCTGAAGAAACTCATGAAATGTCCTTGACTGCGCGACGTTGGTTTGAAAAATGTGGGAGTGGAGATACGACGTTGAAAAGGAAGAAGGGCTCCGGGCGACTATTAATGGATATTGATGACGTTCTGCAGTAAGCTGTTGAGTCAAATCCGTACACGAGTACTCGCGAACTTGCCAGGGAGTGTGTTCTGTTGAAAGATTCTATTAGTCACCATCTACTCCATGGGGAAGGTGAAAAGGGGCAGTAGACTGGTCCCTCACGAACTTACTCCTCAGCAATTAGCTAAGAGGCTAGAAATTTGTGAACATTTATTGAAAAATCCGTCTGATATGAGACTCCTGCTACTGAGACAATCACTCAATTGAATGTTATCAGCGTGGGATCGAACAATTGGCTAGAAAGTGGCTAATGACGATGGATAACAATAGACTATACTTTGAGTATTAATTGTATTGGGTTGACAAATAAGTCCTTTCGGTTTTTCTGTTTATTTTTATGTCACTATGATACACTTTTTATCTGTTAAATTAATCCCTAAGGTGGATTGTTTATCCAGTTTTTAACATGCCATCAACTATATCTGTTAGCTCTTGTTGAAACTATTTTAGTTGTGTTTGCTATTGGACTGTGAATATGGAAGAAAATATCATTCATTATCGGCATATTTTGTTGTATTATTTTAAAAAAGGTAAGCGTGCTGCAGAAGCTCATAGGAAAATTTTCTGTGTTTATGGGGATGATGCCTTAACCGAACGCAGCTGTCAAAATTGGTTAGCCAAATTTCATTCAGGAAATTTTGACATCAATGATGATCAACGGTCTGGTCGCCCACATGCAATTAAAAAAAGGCTAGGCCCCACTCGCAATAAATAATTGCGGATGGATGGGACCTTTGGCCCCACCCTCCCTAATCATCAGACCTAGCTCCAAGTGACTACCACTTATTCCGGTCTCTGCAGAACTCCATGAATAGAAAGAATTTCCAAAAGGAAAAGGTCATTAAAAACCACTTGGATCAATTTTTTAACAATAAACTCCAGACATTCTATGATCATGGCTTTATGCAATTAGTGGAAAAATGGGAAAAAGTTATACTAAATAATGGTCAATATTTTGTAAATTAAAATAAATTTTATGTCTATAATACATTGAGTTTTATTTCACCATGAAAAATCTAAAGGAGTTGTTTGTCAAGCCAATATTTTATATCAAAGAAATAATGTTACAAATATTTGGTTGAAAAACGGTAATTTTTTTTATACACCTTATTACTCATAATAATACTCTGTATTATCTAATTATTTTTCAGTCTTTATTCGTTTTTAAATGTTTTTAAGTTAAAAGTTAAAAAATATGCTAATTAACTAAATGTATAAACATTGTAAGACAATGTTTCGTCTCCTCGTATAAAAATTTCACTCCCTCCCCAATTGATCCAACTTAAAAATTTCACTTCATTCGTTTTTTAGTCAGGCTCGTTAAAATTAATTTACAATCACCCAATTCGGATTTTTATTCGAAAAATTTGAATAACGAATGAAAAGATAAAATGCGTCATATTACTTGTTTTTTAAGATAACAAACCTATACTTTATTCGTTATAGAAAAAAAATATTTCATTCGTTATTTATTATTTGTTATACAATGATTTTGCCCTACAATGATATATTTATGATCGACTCGGTTTTTTTAGCTGTTCTCTCTGAAATTTTTGAAATTTCAAGATATTAAATTTTTGATAAGAATATAGTTTAATAATATTCCTGTCTGGATATTGGTGTGGCGAAATTATGATATTACAGAGTCTCTGTTAACCGAAGCAGAAGAATAGGGTCAGATAATAGAGCTAAGAGGATAGGGAGGGATTAGGTATATTACATATTGTAGTTAGTATCGCCTAAGGCCATATTGGGGATTCTCAACCGTAATGGGCCTGGGCTATGGAGGAACAGTCGGCCGAGTTATTATTATTGTCGTCAATGATAGGAGAAAGTCCCAGTAGATATGATTATTATATTTTAAATACCAAATGAAAAATTTTCAGAACCAAGAAATGTAGTAGCATGCTTTGGAAGAATTTAGAATAATCATATTTCCTATATAACATGTTTAATTTTTCCTGATTAACATGAGAAAATGTCATGTGATATATATTTCATATTAGTGTTGCCCAAATACGAGACTAAAAGGAGTCTTGGTCTTGGTCTAGCGCAAGAGTCTTGGAGTTGCGCTAGCAACTGTTTTGGAGTTACCTATTAGCTAATTACTATAAGGATATTACTGTAATTTTATAGATAGGAGAAAACTAACTGATGAAAAAATATAAGAGTTAAATGCAAAAGTATATTGGTTATAGCAATTCTTTACATATAGTAACTAAGACCGATTGGGCAACATTATTTCATTTACATAGAACCAATTTTCATAAAATGAAATGGACTTCTGTTCTTACTTTTACTTACTTATATATGTTATATATAGTAAGGGAAAATATTGAGATAGTGAAAATTTTCAAATCTATGTTTTTAGCGAAATACAAGATTTTAGTCTAAATAACCATGTCCCACGAAATAATATGTTTGTGTATCTGTTTTTTCTATTTATTTATTTTTTTGTGGGTTAGGAGAAATCTTTGAATAAGGCCAACAAACAAAAAGTCACACAATGCGAGATTCGTACTCACTAAAAAACCACCTTCCAATCCTTCATCACTACCCCGCAAACTGCTGTCAAGCATTACTTCGCGTTGGGCAGGACTATATAACTACTTATTCTCTGGACATGTTATTTAAACTGAGCCATTAACTGGCCTCTCCTTTCTTGCTGTATTGTCTCCTGCAGCTCTCTAATTCCAGCAATCATCAAACAATTAATTTCTTTCCAAATTTAATCTTTATCTCTTTCTTTTCTCGGGCATAACCTCAACAGCAAAAGAAAAAAAGTTCCACTGTTTTATCTACGGTATCACAAGTTGGGCACGATATCTGTCTTCTTTCTTGAAGCTGGCTAAATACGTCCTGAAGCCCTTCTCTCCCTTCATCTAAAGTCCATCCATGTCATATAAAGATATCCCTGGCTCGCTTAGTACAGGACGTCGATATCCTTCTCACTAATAGATTGGCAGTGAAAAAACCTTATTTTCGGTAACTTCAACCGCTCGTTATAACTTTAGCAGATCCTTTTGATTTGCCCTAATGTATTCGATTCTTGGTCCTTCTACCTTGATACAACTATCTACAACATACTGTTGAAATAGTTTCTCAGAGGCATGCAGTAAACTGAAAGTTTACCATCTCTAGTTGTCATTCGAAAGCAATAATACTGTAGCTGTGTCGTGACGTTTCTGATGTTTGTTCTGTAGACGTTAATATGCGGCATATCGGGCTTCAAACCAGACTCGCCAGTGAGGATTCAAATAAGAAATTCTTGTTAATTTCCCTGAGCTCTTGGAGTACATGATAAAATCATACTTGTCAGGAGGGACTCCACTGTTGCTAATAAAAACCGCTGCTATTTAATTTACATTGGGTAAATTGTAACGTCTTTCATCGAATGCATTGTCGGTGCAGAATTTCAATAGCTCCTCTTCGCTGATATCCTTAGTATATTTGTATAGCTGAACGCATGAATTGTGCTTTTCTATCATTCTCTGAAAACCATCCATTATTCTATCACACTCCTTATTCTTGACATTTGCTGTACGTATTTGAGGCGCTTCAGCAGAATCTAAAATGAAGAGGGCAGCATATGAAGGTGTAAACCCTACAGCTACTCTTACATGTCTTACATAACTATTAACATAATGATAAATTTGCCCATGGCCTTTATAACAGAAAGACCCACTTCCTGGCAAATTTAGTCTACCAACTGGTATAGAGGCAAAGGCCAACGTATTATTAAATTGGCATATATTTTTAAATAATGTTTTGTTTGTCGATCGTTTGGTTCTGTTTTAAATTCTCCCAGGTATTCTACCGGTGATAGTTGTACTTTACCCTTGTAGCATCATAAAGAAGATTAGTCGTTAATTACTTCTCCGCAGAAAAGCTTAGTTCCACAATACATATTGGTCCATGCTCCCTAAATCTAAGTTTTCCACTTGGGAATCACTTTTTAAGAGTCAGCCAGAGCAGTATGTTGATAGAAAATTTGCTTGAATCCTTTTCCTAATGATGGATGCATGTAGCATGCTTTCTGATGTTTGTGAACTTCGATCGTTTACAAACATTCTATTTCTTTCAAAGATTTCTTGTCTTTGCATTCATCTTCGTTGTTGGTGTTCGCTGAATTAGTGGGTTGCTGTACCCTGTTTCTTAAATTGGCCAGAAGTCTCATCAGCAGAACCTTATTGCCTTTTTCGCTTCTCAGTTCGAAGGGACAATGTTTTTCTGCGAGGCATCTGCTTTTAACATGAACAAAGTTTGTCAAGATTTAGTAACAAAACATATTGAAACCTTGCCTTAGTTGACTATGTTAGAAATAAATATGAGATTTTTTTTTTTGTCAGTTATGCAAGAAATTTTGGGTTATAATAGGGTATTAGTTAATGTATTTATCGATACATGAGGTGACTGATGTACTCGACATTAATTATTAAAATGTAATTAAATTAATTAATTAAACAATTTACAAGGAAAAAGCTTATTTAAGCTTTAGAACCTCATCCGATCGGCAGGACTGATTGTATTTTTATATATTTTTAAGCAGATTAGCCGCGGTATACGAAGTCCATTTGGTGTCTGGGTTAGATTTATTTTTTAAGCCTCCTACGGAAATATCTTGAAATAGGACCCCAGATGAGTTTATTTTTTATGTATATTAATATATGTGTGTGTTTATATATATATATATATATATATATAATAAAAAAAAAATTAAATAAAAAATCTATTGTTTCATCATATTTATCTATTTCTAATATTCAGTTAAATCATTAGATTTAAATGATTTAAAGCTTACGGTAGTTAATGAATTGTCATCTATTAGTAAACATCTACATATAAGATTAATTAAATAAATACGCTAAGTAAAATAAAAAAAAATTGTTTGATTAAAAAGATCATTTAAACTGAAGTTATACATTCAATTTTCAAAAAATCCCCTGCCGCAGGGTTCTTTTAGAAAGTGGGGTACGGCATTGCACATTAATGGGTTGGAAGTGAAATTTCCATTCATATAAATTCACTATTTGCATTAAAGTCAAATGAATATAGGTGTCCATTGACGATAAACATCGGGCATTTAGTAGATATGGGTAATTTGGATTCATTTTTCTAAGAATTGAGAAATCATTTTTCGAAGAAAGAGACACTTATCCACTTTGTCTTACTGTTCAGGGATCAATCAACAAAAAATAACAAATGAAAACAATTGTACAATTTATAACTTCACCACCATTTTATGACCACCTTCTGCTGCAAACTATTCCTGTTGAGTTAATCCTATTCATTGGTGAAGTGTGCACACTCCTCAGAAATCACAAAGAAAGTAAGAAAATGAGTTACTAAACTCAAGAGAACAGCCTGGAGGAAGAAGTATGGGGAGGAAGATGAGGTGGCCAAAACTATGAAATCACCCATGGCCAAAATCACTTCTACCATTACAATTCCATACTAAAAATTGTAATTTCACAATCAGTAATATGTACTTATTCTGTCAAGAACCACAAAATTGTACTAAGGCACAAATTTTATTTCTTTTGTTTTATTCAATTATATGCAATATAATCATGTTCTCAATGTTCTCAATCATGTTCTCAAGTATCAAATTTCTGTGATACAGTCCACACCAATTTTCACAATCACCAGCGCAATATAACTCAATTACAGATCAATGGGTAATATTTGGCTCACACCAAATTATCTACAGTGATCAAACAATTTGGTCCTCCTGCCCTTGGATAGATCAAACAATATGGTCCACGGATAGATTATTAATTTCACAATTGCAGTAATATAAAACAAAATTAAAATCAATATAATTGCCAGTTCTATTCAGTCACTTTTACCAAACTTATTTTGCCATAAGGTCACTAATATGATCTAATTCAATTAATGTAAATAAATTCTTTAAGTTTTCAAAAAGATTTATTTGTATCAGCATATTTCATGTGATTCACATAAAATCAATTCACCATCCTAGCAATGAATTATTTTATGTTATAGAATTATTATAAAGCCTGTTCAATAAAAATATTTAAAGTCATATATAGTTCATTATCATTATCAACATAATATTGATAACAAAATAATTCAATGCATCTTAAATCAGTGATTTTATTTTTATTTTGTTTCTGGAACTTAACCTTGCAAAATTACTAAAATTTCTGCAATCGATTACAATTTAGCATTAACTTACCATTGGATCACTGAAGTTTAACATCCTTATTGATTACACCGGTTATATGATAAAAGTTAACTTTTATGATTTCACACTATACATGAAATTAACTTAATCGTAACATATCATATTGTTTAATCATTGAATAATACTAATCCTAAATTGTATCTTCTAAATTTAGTTGCCTTTTTTGTTATATTTTAATGGTCATTAGTAGTTTTATATTTATTGACTACCACTATAGTCACTAATAACTCATTATTTTCTATGCTCATTGACCATTATTTGTTTAACTATTTATTCATATTATAATTCCCAATTGTAATAATTCAGGTTTTGTTTAATTGAAAGGAAAAGGCATGTATTTTCTCACACTGTCAATTCATCCATTTATTGATCAATGTATAATATCAGTTTTAAAATTTCGCTTTTTCTTCATTACATTAAACTAAATTACACTATACACTATTATAAATTCACTTGTCATATCATTTAATTTCATTTACCACACAATGTTGGTTAACATTTATTGAATACCAAATGAACACTGTTAAAAGATCAAGGAAGGTTATTCACTGTTTAGTTCCTAAATAAGAATGGTTTTTTGATTTAATGTCTACATAAGAAATAAATAAACAAAAACTCCTTAGAGGTTTTTATTTTTTATCTCCACTTGTAGTTTGTTCCCGAAGGTCCTGTTGATTTCAGTTTGTGTCCTTTATGTGGTCCTAAATTCCTGCTAAATTTCTCGTAGATAGCTAAAGTTGTATTGAAGTCATAACATTTTTTGTTATTCCCAAAAAAAGTTAAATTTAAAAGTTAAAAGGTTGGAAGTTAAAGGTTAAAGTTAACATATTTTTTGTTTGCTATGAAAATTTGTGTTTAGTGGTTTTCTGAGATGCGAAATACTTACTTGGTTTCTCCTTAAAAAAATATTTGAACCTATTCTGCTCGTTGGCTTGGTACGAATTGTACCATTTCAACATTTTATTCATACTATAAAAATATATTTCAGAATGTAAACAAAGAGAATTGTCCTAGTTATGTATTCTTGTAAATTATCTTTCCAAATAATGTTCTACATTGATTGATAATTAATGTTTACAATACAATTAATTATAGTAAATAGACATGATGCGTAGTAAAAAAATATTAAATTTTTGATAGTATCTTGCACTTATAATATAACCATAAACATAACTGTATCTTTTTTTTTATAGTAATTTCTGATATATTCTGGATGTTTATATACATATATAAATGCAGGAAAGTTACGTTTATATGTTGACATTGAAAGTGGGAAAAATGAAACAATCGCCTAAATTTTTCGTAATAACTTTTTTACTCTCTGGTTTATATCTACCGAAAATAGAGTAAAAGTATCAAAAATGGGTGACTGGAAGGATATATGTGTAAGTTAAAAACAAGAATGTTAATGTTGCCGTTTTTGTGTATGAGATAGAAATATTCTTAGCAGTAAAATCTGTTGATGTTTTTTAATGTGTTATGTGACTAACCAAGTTAGTTTAGTTTTATGGAAGTGTAAAAAACTATATGGAGAATGAAAGTTGTTTATAAATTTCTTCTCTTGAATGAAATGAACAAGCATTGTCCTATAAGAGTATAAAATTACCGAAATATTTTGAGTATAAAAATAAAATATAGGAATGACCCTAGTAGTTTTCTAATTTATCAAGCCCGCTTAAAAAGTATTCCATTTTCTATTGCTTTAACCTCAATTAATTCTCATAGAGTAAGTACGTATTGCAGTAAATTACTTTCTTTTTTTTCAATCTGTTTCAGTGAGTAATTATTAGTCATAGATGTTATTTACCATTAATTTTTGCTTACTTTTACAGATAATCATTGACATAATTTGAAACAAACTTGTTGCATTAATTTTGCTTTTATTAATGAGAGGTAAAATATATGAATTAGTAGATGTGTATTCCTGTTGTTCCTGTTAAGGAGAGTCTGCTATTTCCAATCTAATAATATCTCACATTATGTCAGAGTTGAAGAAATAAATGTAAATAATACTTAAGATAAAATAACTCGATTTAAGGGTCATTTAACAAAACAATACGTGGAAATAATCAACCTTTCAGACGCTTAGAATTTTACCGGACGTTAAAAAAAAAGTGAAGTTTATAGTTCAATGACGGATCGAAATGAATCGTAGTTTGCTTACGTTAAGGATTTTACCAAATCGGTTTACCGAATGGTTGTGACAGTCGAAACGTCTCTTCTAGAAATTCGAACGGATAAGTTATTGTTTCAGTGTACTATTTATGTTGCTGATTTACTACAGAACACGTATTATTTATTTACATCAATGTATTGATAGTATGTCTGTGTTTAAGATTTTTATTTTATTTGTTAAAATGCATTTTATTTTTTTAATTTATTTATTTATATTTTTTCTCTTTAAACTATTTTATTTTGTTCTTATTTGTGTACATCATATTGTTATTATTTTATTAATTTCTGCATGTGTAAATATGGTGTGAATGTGGCCTCTGAACTATATTATAATTATTCTTAATTGATACATTAAAATATAGTTCAATAGAAATTTAGTAAAAAAAATATTTGTTTGCTAATTCAAAGTTTCAGCATTCTGACTTAACAATGCTATGTACTTGATATGACCTAATAAGTTATCATAATATAAGTAAAACTCTCACAATATCCGGAAATTGGGCTTGAAAACACCCCCACAGTTAGTAATTCCCAAGAAAAAATAATACATAGCATTTATAGTGAAGAAATTGATTTATGAAAATAAAGATTCACTAGCTGGCCCGTGCGAATAATTCGCATAAAATATTGGTCAATGAATAATTAATAAAATAGTACTGAATATTGTTAATGAAATCCATTATTATGTGGAAGAATACATTTTCCTGTGTTAAAACAGTTAATTCATAATAATAAGCCAAAAGTTGTGTACAGTTTACTGTAGTCTATATCATTGCTCATAATGGTCCTATTACAAAATTTTTAATTTTTCTGGAAATTGTATTCACGGATTCAACCCAGTATAAATTGCATAATTTTTCTGTGATGAAGAAATTGTTACATAGTGTTAAAAAAAAAAAAAAAATAACAATTTGTTACCATTTTCATGTTATATTTACAAATTTCAGTAATATTATTTTCCATCTCCACTTCATTCCGATGTTCTTTATAGGCGCAACGTTTAGTCTAGGTGTGCATCACCTTGATATTTATCCCGCAGGAAAGAAACTCAGGAGATGCCCCCTTTGTCAATAGTTGTTCATGTGTTAGCCTTGAGTGTCCGATTCGTAGTCATTCTAGGCTGATCTCTTTTATTCTTTTCAACTGGACGTGCACTATATTTGTTAGTGAAGAGTGCTGATAATAGTAAGTTTTATATGGATCGGAATCCATGACAACATTGGCATCAAGATTTCCTATCGCAGGCATATGGTTGGGCTAAACGGTGCCTGGAAAAATGTACATTTTAGGGCTTTAAAAGGAAATTACTTAATCTTAAAAATTATCAGAGTTATCCTTTAATACATAAATATCAGAAATCATGAAAGTAGTTTTCGAAAACCGTACGTGGGAAAATGATAATTAATATTTTATACACTTCTTTTGAAACGATATTAGAAGCAATTATACCTAAATTACTAAAGGCTTTATCTTTGTAAATAATGGTCCGCGATTTCCTTGTTTTTTTCTTCTTCTTTTTGCAGAGAATTTACTAAATTTCCAAATAATAATGGGTCTAATAATAAAAATGTACTTTTTAAGTAACTCGAAAATAAATTTTCTTTTCATTGTATATTTTTTTCTTAAATTTCGGATGAATGTTACTATGACTCGTCACTACTCCATTTTTGATACCTTTCGTGTACCCTTTCGTTTGATACCTCATTCATCAAAATTCATCGCTCCTGAGAGTCGGAAAAGGGATCGTTACGGCAAAAAACTGTCGTGTTATATTATAAAGATAGAAAGTTGTGTTGAGGTGGTTACCGCAGCAACTGGTTTACTTTTCATTATATTTTTTTTGCCTGGAATTTACTAAAATCTTCATAACTCCTCAGGATTTTCTCCTAAATCAGTGCGAGTATAACCGTTGGAAAGCCGAATAATTACTCTTCAAAGCCGTAGAAGTAACTTTTTGATCTAATGCTGCCATAAGGTGCAAATAAATAAAAACTCCTCTTTCAGAAAGAACAGGTAAGAAGAAATAATTTTAACTCGGCTTAGAATTGGACATGCAGCCTTTACCCATGGCTACCTAATGAGAGGCCTGGAACCACCATTTTGTAAAACATGCAACACATCACTTACACTGAAACACATTGTAACAAGTTGCAGACTATACTCTGACACCAGAACAAAACATAATATACCTTCCAACATATCTGACGCACTTTCAGATGACGAAGAAAAGATACAAAAAGTATTTGAATTTATAAAAGATATTAAATTTGTACACCTAATTTGATTACATCTAAAGCCGCTAATGACCCGCTAGGGTAGATGCGGAATGTAACAATAAATAAATAAAATAATAAATAAAAACTCCTATCAAGTTTTTATTTTATATCTCAAGTCTTAAAATAATTAGTGGGGGGCCGGATTATATCATTTCGTGTAGTTTATGTAGGCCTAAATTCCTACTGATTTTCGGGTGGATAGATTTAGGCATTTTAAAGTTATCACACTTTTTGTAATTGTTAAAAAAAAACTCAAAGGGGGATTTTGTCTTGGTTCCAATTCATAAGAAAAAAAATAATATTTTTCGATTGCTACGAAAATTCGTATTTGAGGGTTCTTCGACATGTGAAATACATATGTCAACTCTGTTCCTCCTTAAAAAAAATATTTGAACCCACTTTGCTTTTAGGGTCGGTTCAAATTGTTTCTTATTTACAAATTTCTAAATGATTTTCACGATTTTTTTTCTCCTTTTTGCAGGGAATTTAGTAAATTTTCAAATAATAATAATGGGTCTAATAAAAAAAAAGTATACTTTTTAAGTAATTCGTAAGTCGATTTTCTTTTCGTTCATAACTTTTTCCTGAAGTTCTAATTCGTCACTGCTCCATTTAATACTCTTTATATGTTTTAGTCTGCTTACTTAAACGACCCACTGATGAATTTCGAAATGGTGCTCATTGAAAAGAGAGGACCAAATACGTAAAAGTTGCATTTTTTTAAGATACATTTTTTTTTCAACACAACATAAAACTGCACACCTTAAAATGAAAAAAAAAAAATCTTTTTTAAAGTTGTGAGGAAGCTTCCTAAGGACAGAAAAATTGAAAATCCAATTGTTAATTTTTGTTTCTCACTCAATTGATCTCTTTTGAAAAAGTGCTCTTGTGCAAAGAAAAACTATTTATACGGGAATAATTATCATGAAATACTTCGTACTCATTCCATTAGCTTCACATTGAGCCCTAATTCAAACGTTTTTACTAAAATTAACATTTTTTTTTTTAAACACGAAAATTCACCATTTTGGAATTTTATTTTACTAACATTTTTTCCTGAAATTCTCTGTGATGTGATTATTTTTCCCACCTGGAGGAAAATATTATCCATACAATATTGTTATTAATATTATTAATGTACCGATTCCCGAACAAAATAAGAAAAACTAATTTTAAAAAATCTTATCGGGTACATTTTAAATTTATTTTGATGATTTTAATAAAGATAAATCGATCCTTGTTTCTCAAATCATAAGTAGCCAACGTCTAGTTGCTTTGTGAGTGCAGAAAAAACATGAGAATTATAAATTTATTTAGTGAGGCGGATTTGACGTGGGTAGGTATTTACATATTTGGTGAAGCTGGTAATAATAGATTTTTAAAATATTGCAAATCTGTGAAAAAGGGATATACAGGGCAGAAGGCCGAGATGGAATAAAGGAGTAAATACAGGAGCCTGTTCGCATTAAATGGGCACACATGTTAACACATATGTTTGTTTTTTATTTTGTTTTTGAGGTGTAAGTTCCGTTATGTAATGAGTAAATTCTTCAGTCAAAGGTTGTAGAAATTTATCATTGCATAACGGGACTTGTGTTTGTATTTGTATTTGTATTTTTAGGTTAAAGTGTTGTTTCTTAATTCTATAATCTCATTATCAGGTGAATATTAAAAATCCATTGATTGATGCACAGTTATTATATGTTGTTTGTTTTTTCTCTTTCGATCAACAGTACTCATTTTACCTTAAAACCATTTACCACTGATTATTATTTTACAACAATAGTAAATCCTATTAGGTAGGGACATTACATTTGTGAATCTATATAAACATATATAATGCAAGTTCACAGTTGAGATAAACAGAAAATAAACTCAACAGTAATTAATCAGTCACGGTCGTAGGTTCCTGCATTCGCCGCATTGCTGTAGGCAAAGCAGTAGAACCATTGTGGAAATAAGCAGAGGATTGTATTAAATTTTGCTCTGGAATAAATTTAGCCCATTAAAAAATAATTTTTTATTTTATTTTCTATATATAATCTATTCTAGTCGGAGAGTTCCAGATTCACATCGAAATTAAAATTATTTATTTTTGATTTTTTTGCGAAAGCGCATCATGGCCCAACATCTTATGCTGTTTATAAATTTATTCAAATCTATGACCTTCCTATTATCCGTCGTGAGGTAGATTGTGACAATCTTTATTAAGTAATAACATGATGGAAAATATTGTTTATTTATTTATTTTATTTTTTTTATTAAAAGTCTTTATGAACACCTATTGGGAGAAATGGTAATCCTTATGGCTACCGACATTTCTAGTTTTGGGTGACCACTATTGACACTTGTATCTATCGTTTCAATTTAAAATAGATTCAAGTCAAGAGATGTTTTAGATTTTTTAATAATGAGCACTTTAGGTATTAATTAAGCACGTTAAAAGATAGCAGTACTATCTATTGGCCATCAGAGATGCATCCATCAGTGGGAAGAAGAAGAGGATCTGAACTAGAGCCCTGCCAAGCGATCCAGGGTCGAAGTACATTTCACCTGTAGCAGTGAGTCTACAAAATGGTCTTCAAGCCCTAGTATGCAAAAAAAAAAATCGTACATAGCTAAACCAATCTCAAGAAGTAGCCAGGAAGAGGCAGCTTATATGTCAGCATGCCAGAACCTCACTACAATACTCATATGAACAAGCAAAATCAATGCCTCGATGAGAGATTCAAGATTATCTCAGAATTCCATCGGCCAACATCTACATCTACCTGTTCAGCCCATTAATTACAAATAAATTCTAATTCTAACCTATTAACCTCCAATGTATATTTTGTTACTCCGCTCAGAAGCTAATATGTCTTTAATTTAATTTTCGTTTATTTTACAATATATTTTATAAACATATATTGGTATATATTTTATAGACGGACTAAAGACGGAGTTCCAAGCAGTCCGAGGAACGGAGAAGCCTCGGGTCAGTAATTGGATGTCTCCTCCACACTGCGACTCTGGATATCTGATATATTCCTGGATATCTGAAGAACGCTACTGTTTACAGCATCCTCTGGACATGAATGCGGACTCTCTTGATGGTAATGCTACATAAAGCGCCCTCCTTATATTTGATGGAGACAAATTTAAAAGTTTACAGCTCAGGATATGTATATGTATGTGTAGTATGTTGTGTGAACATACCATTGTTTTTTGTGTGAGATGCTATAAAAATAGAAATTGGTTAGAAAAAAATCAAGTAAATTAAAGAGACAACAGAAAAAAATGGATTTAATGGTATTCATGAGATGAAAAAAAAAATCGATAAAGAAATTTAAAGTAGGCACTTCTTCAGTGGTGCAATAAAATGAGTTTCACTTGGACCAGGATAATGGAGAATAATACAAAATAAATATATCCTCAATGATATCAATGGTGAAATAAAAATAAAAGTAAAAACCTTATGAAAGTAGAAAGATAGACAGATAGATGGGAAATAAAATGAATGAGAAAGAAAGCATAACTCCTCTGCTCGAAGAGCTTGCAAAATTGCATGTGAGCCACATCATTTGTCATCCACCCTGAAAACCCCTGGGTGAAAGAAAGGAGTAAACGCAGATTATTGGTTTTACTTAATGGTTTTACTACGGCAATTTGAAGCCCTTTGACAATGAATGTTAAGGTAGATCGAATACGATCCTTTTTCTGACTCCTCTAGGCCTTTATCGCCTTGCGTGATAGTGAGGCACTATGTCCGAGACTAGTACAAAAGGAGGAGACTTTTGCTGCTTATCAGCATATTCTTGTCTGAAATTTTGGTACCTCTTTAATGGATGAGTCTCTCTGCTCATTTTTCTATTCTCAGGGAAGGTCAGTTAGAGCCCATCACTTGATTACCATCAAGATAGTCCGAATTCATGTCCAGAGGATGCTGTAAACAGTAGAGTTCTTCAGATATCCAGGAATGCTTCTCAAAATGCCCGTCGTAGTGTGGATACATAGGGGACATCCAATCGCTGACCCGAGGGTTCTCCATTTCTCGGACAGCTTGGAATTCCGTCTTTAGTCCGTCTTGGTATTGGCTATAAAAGGATAGTCCCTCCTTAGTTTGAGGGTCGTTGGAGGTTGTTGCATTTGAAATTTGTTCCCCTTTATGATGGGGTACCTGCTTCTTTAGGTGTATCAAAGTGTGATGACTTTGGCCGCAATGTCGACCATTCTACCTGAAAGAGCCATTGCTAATCTTTTTGTATATGTCCCCTCAGAAGCAGATATGCTAATTTCGTGACTTCCTATAGAAGACTGTTCTTATACTCTAGCCTGGGACAAACTGAAAGAAACTTATGACAACCGACTCAGCCAATGTCTTCCTCCAGCAGATTCTGAACACTAATGTCACCAACATCTACGGACGAGTGACGGCAGTATGACAAGTTTCTTTCAGATGTTACCGATAGTATCGAAGATTTGTAACATACTGCAGCTAGAAGACACTAAGGATTTTTCGCTTGCAACATCGATTCTCCGCTTACTGAACAGCACAACACGAAAGCTATTTGGAAATGCCCAAGTTTTCCTTCCTGCGAGGATGTTGTCGGGTTCATCAGAAAAGGATTGCCTCGAAGATTTCCAAAGACATTGGAACTAGTACTAGTGACCAGTATCCTGTTCTATCTCAAAACCCATATCTTAATAATTGTCAACATTGGAAACAAAAGGAAGTACAGAACAGAAGTTCTGCAAATACATAGATGGCAGGTATCCTGGATCTCAAATCTAAATCAGGGTCTCAGTATCCCTTAAAATCAGGGTCTCAGTATTCCTCAAATCAGGATCTCAATATCCTTACATAAGCGAACGCACAAATACTATTGTATAGATTCCAAAATAAGAACAAATTTAGGCAAACATGTTCACAGAGTTTCCCTTTTCATGTCCAAAAAAAGAGAGATTACATATTCTGAGTGACTCACAAAATAGTTTTGAGCTTTTTTAAGCAAGAATAAAACATGTAGGCTAGAAGTTGCTATTGTGGAAGAGATTTCTAAAAACCATCCATATCCATCAGGATCCAATGTTAATTAATTAATAATTAATCCAAATGAATAAAGAAAAAGTAGTGTTCCGGGATAAAATTGAAGAACTATTTGAAAGTGTACAAAGTGATGAACATTTACAAATATTGTAAAATGCCCTTCAGGCAATAGGACCAACCATTGAAGCATAATCTTCCTCTTCGGCATCATTCAAGTACTTTCACGGAGATACAAAAATATTCAATTCATGTCAGAACTGATCCCCCAAAAAATCCTTTTATAGCAGAACGGAAAAAAAAAAATCTCGGAAGGGAGGATGAGAAAATCTGCCGAAGAGAGAAAGTGTTTTCAGCAAAAATGACTACAAGTAACTGACGCAAATCTTTTATTTTTTTTTCATCATGTAAATGAATGTCTATTTGAAAATTATGTGTAAACGAAACTAATTTTATCAGTTAAACTAACAAAAATTAGATATTTAAACTTTGTTAGAGAACATCAGGAAAAACAAATCGCTAATTGTATTAAACGAATTGTAATAATAAGAAATCTCAAAAACCCAATTTTTTGTACAATGAGGGATTTTTTTCATGCGGTTCACTAGAATATTCGTTCCTCGTCAAGATTTTCTCATAAGTCAACGTTAGAAAGAAAAATTATTGCTCTTTAAAACCATATCAATCGATTTTAAGAATTTACTGCTTTATAATATGACCAAAAAAATAAAATAAATAAAAGATAATAAAATCATTTTTAATAAATATAATTTTCCGTAGGAATTTTTATTTATTGGGCGCCTGGCTTACCAGCCTTTCATCTCTAACGAAATAATCTAGAAAACATAAGGTACTTACCCATTATTTTGCCATCATTAAATATTTACTCTACCATGCTAGCTCAGGTGAGAAGGGGTTAGGTTTTTTAGGGATTTCAAGCCAATTTTTGTGTGGATGAGTGGAGGCTTTAACTAGAAATTTTGAGCGAAATTTCTTTAAGTCAATTAGTTAAATTAATTCCACTGAACCCCAGGAGTGAGGCACACTTCTCACCTCAACCTTAGATTTCTTCCTCTGAGCTATTTTTGCCTGGAAACATTCCGTTGCCCCTGCCAACCAATAATTTTAGTGGCATGGGTACTGTTATCTAATCGGACTAAAATGGAACCAGCTTTGGTCGAATAATTTTAGCCTTAATATCAATTTCCCTGGGGTATGGTAGAGCATTGATGATATCGATCGGGCTCTTAGCGATTCCGCTTATTGTAATATATGCCGGTTTTAGGGACTCAGTGGGTTTTAAAGGGAAAGTTTTTTCTATTTCAGCCATAGACTTCGGCCGTTTTGGCCTGACCCTGTCAAAGATTCCGCCTCAGTCTTACGAAACGCAGTTTCTGTTTGTTGGCTTTCGGAACTTGTAAGCTTTTAAATCTTATTCCGGCTTCTTTTGCTCTTAACAACTGTGGCTGATAAAGAATCTGATAGGTTCACATTAGTCATGGATGATTTTTCATTGCTGTTTCCAGATATAACGAGGGGACAATTAAGTTTAACAGCGGTTCCTGACAGAGATTCTGTAACATTTGGCACTGTTTTCTCTGTTGTGATGCTAGATAAACTCTTACTCTTTTCTGTGCATTCCTTTGTACTTTCTTCTAATTATTCAACGGCATCAACAAATTTTGCCATTAATGTGATTTTGATCTTTATTTTTAATGCTTTTATCATGCTTGGTAAGATATATTAGGAGGTTTTCCTGGATTACCTTTAAAGAAGACCATTTGAGTTTCCTACCTCATAAGCTTCAGCGTTATCACCAAGGGAAACCTTTATCGCTCTTTTTGAGGTTGAACGTGAAACCCTTGGATCCTTCTTCTCTGAACCCTTCTCCTCTTTTATCCCCCTCCA
The DNA here is from genome assembly GCA_928085145.1 of Nezara viridula. NCBI lineage: Eukaryota > Metazoa > Arthropoda > Insecta > Hemiptera > Pentatomidae > Nezara > Nezara viridula. Next base: position 112,352,261 of record OV725077.1, on the reverse strand, counting down.
TGTTCTGTACAATACTACTCCTGGACATTTCCTTAAGGAATAATCACTTATTATCTTCACTTATACTAGTTAAAGTAATAATAGTTCTCATCACTTGACCTGGTTGTACTTACAATGTATTTTACTTAGATTCAGTGAAGTTAAATGTTGGATTCTTCCTAGGACGGTCTTTTAGAAATCTTCTACTTAGTTTGACACTCGGAACACACAAACACACTAAGGTGGAATCCTTTGTGAATTTAGAGCACGTAGTCCTACTTAACCTCTCCCGTCCAAATTTATCTATGTACACTATTTACTATTAAAACTAGTAATAAAAAAAATATCAAACACTACAAGATAACTGTAACTATTAGAAACAAAACAAAAACAAAAAAACTGGTGCGCGCAACACACAACTTTCACTTACCGCTCAACTTTGATTAGTATTATTTTCTGGCCATGTTGGATTGCTTTAAAAATTTTTAATTGCATTTTTAACCGAGCTAAAGCTAAAAAATTACAGCTAACAAATCATAAACACCATTAAAATAACAAAAGTCCTATTTATTTCTCACAGGTTGATTATGAATTGTAAGACTATTAATTATTAAACCGTTACTTTCCATTGCAAAGTTATTTAAAACGGAATTACGAGATTTGCATTGTCCGTCATAGAGAGGTCAAATGTTGCCACACTAATTGTAAGTGGATTCTGTTGGAATATCGCAAAGGGAAATATTTTTCAAATTATTAACTAATTTATTTTTCTAAGAGGTTACATAATATTTTTCGGAATAAACGGACGATGGATACCTAATTATTTAAATATATTATCAGATCTAGAGTTATTAAAGTACAGTAAATATATTTAAAACTTATATAAATATATATATAAAACTTAGTAAATATATTGTAAACTTATCCGTGAAATATTTTTATATTTCACTTCTTTTTTCACACAAGTACAATGAAATAGTATCTTAAACAATGCTATTGCCTTGATCAGGTAGATTTTAAATTCTTTTTACAAACTTGAAAATATTTTTTAAAGTCTACATTTAGTTAGTAAATTTCATTTTATTTCCTTGAAAACATATGATTTACATTAAATATTATTAGTTTTCAAAAATTATTATTTATAATTTTTTCGCAAATATCCGTTACCTTCTACAACTCAGGGTACCTCAAAACCTGTATTTCCTTTGAAAACTAAGGCTCGAAAATTTTCACGATCGCAATACTTATCCTTACTATATATTACATATATAGGTAAGTGAAAGTAAAAACACTGCCACAATAAATAGCTATATAGTCAGAGTGTGACTTATAACCTTAAGGAACCGTAGCTATCCTTTTACGTAGTTAGGATGAAAGCGAATAGAGATCCCTTGTAAAACAGACAGCCAAGTCGATCTCCAGACACTCCTCTTTAGTTGAGATCCTCTTCTTCTGCCCGCCGATAGATGGCGCTAGTCTGATGAAGCGTCATCTTCTATCTTTTTTCGTGTTTAAAATTATACCTAACGTGTTCTTAACAAAGTTTATCAAAAATATGGTGTAGATATAACATTTTATCTTGAATTTGGCAAATGATAGCATTGTACCGTAAAATATGCTACATTTGAGCATTGCTCCTTGTAAATATACGATTGAAGGGCTCTTCTAATGATTTTAACGTCACCAAAAGACCACTCCTAGTATAAAACATTTAATTAAAATGAAGATTTTATTGACTACTAGATTTTACTTTCATTTACCTATTTATGTAATATATAATAAGGGAAAGTATTGCGATCGTGAAAATTTTCGAATCTAAGTTTTCAACAGAAATACACATTTTGTGATCACCTGAGCCTAAATTAACAAGCCCCGCGAAATGGTCAGTGTGTCTGTATGTGTGTGTATGTATGTCATCAGACTAACTGAAAATTGAAAAGTCGTCCAAAACTGATATTACGTATTTAAGATATCTATATGCCTTGGTTGTGACTGCAACTTTTTCATTAAAATCGACGGACCGGTGCCAGATTAAGTGCCACTTTATATTAACGGCCCTACACATTTTTACAATTGAGAAACGGCTCCAACGATTTTAATTAAACTCGATGTATCATTGTATGATTAAGTGGTGTTTAATTATAAACCATTAATGTCAATTCACAGGGCTTAAATGTTTAAATCTTCCTCTAAAGTACTCTAAATTTGTTTATTTTATTTATATAATAATTAACTATCTCTCACCATTAAGAGTTACGAAAATATAACTTTTGAAAGAATTTGATTATTGAAAAATGGAGAAAAAAGGGAAAATGTTTATTTAGGTCGAAAATGATTTTCCGAAAATACTGGTCAAAAGTATACGTATAGTATATCGTTGCTAAGCGACGAATTTCAGAAAAAACAATCTCAAATATAGAAATTCGTAGAAATTAATGGGGATTGACGAAAAATTATAAATAGTAATTTTGAAAACTAATATTATTTAACGGAAGTCACATGATTTCAAGGGAATTAAATGCAATTTATTAACTTAATGTAAACTTTTAAAGCTTTTTTCCACGTTTGAAAAAAAAAGTATTTTAAATCTACCTAATCAAGGCAATGGCATTGTAAAAAAAATATTTCATAGTAGTTATGTGAAAGAAAAAGTGAAACATTAATTTATTAACCAAACAAAAATGTAGAACATTAGATTAAATTTTCAATCTGCAAATTTCTTTGCAATGAGCAAATTTTTTGGCAGCTTCCCTTCACGTCCGGGATATAAATCTCTTGGCCAACGCCTACGTAATCGTCTTGGGGGGCTGTACGGGTTTCTTGTACGTTAGAAGGGTTTCTGTCAAAGGATTCATGTCGTACATCAGTCTTTGGTGAAAGTTATTGTAGTTTTCTATTGCAGTATCTGAAATTTTAGTCACTTTTAAGTCTTTATGTAGTGTATCATTTGCGACATAAAACGGTGCGTCAACTATCTTTCGCAACACTTTTGACTAAAAGGACTCATTTTTTTGTAATGTTGAAAGTTTTAGCAGAACCCCACAGTTCTGTGCCGTAATTCCAAATAGGTTCAAGTAAAACTTTATAAAGGGTTAGTTTGTTAGTTATAGATAATTTTGAACGTCTGTCAAGTACTCTGGATAAAAGACCGTATCGTCTGTTCGTCTATTCGTCTATTCTATTCGTTTTTGTCTAATGTGAGTTCTCCAAGTAAGTCTTTTGTTCAGGTAAAAAAGTTAATATCTCTGTAAAAAATTATTAATTTTTAGAATGTCTATTCTCCAAATTGAGAATTTTAACCTTATATATAAAATATTGAAATTCAATATTATCGCTTCACCTCTGGTATACGCTTGCGGCACTCCAGATTGCCTCATCGCTCAGTTTGAGGACCCTTGTATTAGAGCAGTACATAAGAACTCTCTTGTAGGAGAGTTCAGTCACAGTCCTCTTTGCACAAATTGTACAAAAACAAAGAAAAAATCATGATTTTTTCATGATCTCTTCATACTTTCATCTGCATGCACCTGTTATGAGAGTGACAATCAGCAGATTTGATGGGAATGTTAATGGCATGACAGCAACCTGTTCCTTGGCCTTTGTTTGCTTCCGTAAATCAGAGAAGGAGATGTCTTCAGTCTACTCGTTATGGGCCTGCCAACGCTGGAATTTCGGTTATGAGTCTGTATTTTAACATGATATCGTGAGTAAAGAGTACGTATGTATTGATCGATAGTTAGTTTTCATTAGTCATTATGTAAAGTTTTGTTGTATACGTACCAAAGAGCTGCAATTAGCAGTTATAAAATTTTGGGCTGAAATGATTGTATTTTTTGTCATCGAGTCTTTTTTGCTGAACCGTATATCTGCGAAGCATATGTCCAAATAAGTTCAAGTAGGTATTTGTATGAACTTAGTTTTTGCCTGATTTGCTGTTTTGATTTAGAAGAGATAGAGTATACTATTTCCAGTCTAGGATAGTACTAATTTTTGAATTGCGTTTTTTGCCATTTCCTAGGAATTAGAGTATTGACATAATTAAGTAATATTTCTCAGATAGAAAAATATAATATTAAAGAAATAATTAAAATTAGATACTGAGAAAAGGAAATGATGTCTAAAATTGAAAATGAAGCAGACTGAAGAGAGAAGAAAAGAGGTAGCGGACCGAGATTATCCGAGGCACACACATAACGGAAGGTACAGTTCCGTGGCTGGACCACATTAATTAAAGAATCCACATTGTGGACTGTCTCAGCGCACGCTATAAAGGAGCGCTTTCATTTCCTCTTCTTTCCCCGCGTCATTTCTTCCATTAGCCTTTATAAAAGACCCTTTATTTGGCTCTCCCTCCGATGTAATATTTTACACCTCTCTGGCCATGGAGGTTATACAATCTCTCTCAAAACCCCCTTGATCTTGGTCTTTATCACATCTCCTTCTTCAATTTCCACCTTTGTATGTATACATTTCAGAGAGTATTTTCTTATTATACAATAACTTACCAATTTCTTAATATCATATATGTGTATACTTAATATTTAATAAATATTATATAGAAATATTTAAAGCAGTTGAAATTTGATAATTATAATAGGATGTTTTTGTTGTGTATATTCATTTTATGGGTATTAATGAACTTCACGGCAGCAAAAGAGCACGATTTTCTTCCTGTTTCTTTAGCAGGCCTCGCTTAGCCCTAAGATCATTACCATCAATTCTGCATTGAATGAACATTCCAACGTATGACTAATTTGCGCTTTAAAGTCACCAACTATTGCTAACGGCATTCTCACTTATGATTTGTCTGCAAATATCACCATCTCTTTCTCTCCACTATATCCATATATCCTCTATCTCTTTCTAAAGACTTATGACATTATTGTCCATTGAACATGTGGAAAAATAGTTTAATTCCTTCGTGAAGGTCTGAAACTTAGATCGAATCGACAAACACTTTTTTGTTTACTTCACTGAATGCGATTCTCTACCGATTTTGTGTTATATACATATTCTATAATTATTTTTTTATTATAGTTAATATAAGTACGTTAAAAGAAATTGGAAGTCACTCTTATTAATAGAAGATACTATTAGGAATTACTTCAATCCGAATGCATTAATATATAAGTTTTTTTTTTCTCTTCAAATATGTATCCGCACGTGTCAAGGTATTGATAATAAGCAGATGTATTGTGATAAACCGCAATTGACATTGTAGGCATGAGGAAGGATAACACCTAGCAGCACTTCTTCTTGGCCATTATTTACTTCCTTGATTTAGGTGAGGAGATCTCTCATCCAGGCTTCTTTTTAGTCTCCTCCTCATAGGCAGGGACAAGTTCGTTATTCAATCTGTTATATGTTCGTTAATCTGAAGGATGTCTGTTAGTCTGCCATACCTTACGAGTTCCTCTCTTTACCGTGATCAAGTCCCTTATATACAGACGGTTTAGGAAAATGCTCTGGCCTTGAATCTGATGAATTTAAAGAGCTCTGGATGACGTTGAAAGATATAAAGTCCAAGCAACTTTTTGTAAATTTGTTCTCTGCCTCATATAGATCTTCTTCAGTTTTAATTGAGTTAGGGATTGACAGTTCTGAATCCTGAATTGCCCTATAAGTATCCTAATCCATTTTATAGTTGATGAGCTTTGGGTTTCGTGGAAGGTTGATGGGCTCATCTAGAATAACCAAGTGTGTAAGGTGTAAGGTATGGTCCGTAGTCCTTTGGTTATACAAAAAGTCAAGTAGGTCTGGAGTTTTCCGGCGCAAAGCTGGCCAATATGTCTGTTTGCCAAGTTATATAATGTCTATTGAAAGTTAAGGGATAGCAGCCCTCAGATTTCTTCCTCTTGGTGTGCATAGCCGTGATCTCCAAATTTGGTGCTTTGCGTTGAAGTCACTACCCGGTATGAAGCAACGCCCAAGTCCTTGATAATAATCGGAAAACATCGAAGATGTTAATACGTACCTCGGAAGACAATATACCGAAGCAATAGTCATTGAGTGATGTTTGGTATGCGGTGTTAAGCCTGTGGTTTGAATATCAGGTGTCGTGGGTAAGTACAAGGGATTATGTAATAGTGATGTCTTTATTAGTATAGCCGTGCCGCCATGAGCAGTGTTGTCCGGGTGATCCGTTCTATGTGTAATGTAACCAGGAATATGATATTTAGATGGTAGTGTAAAGTGTGTTTCTGTTATCAATGCGTTTTTCGTGTAAATATGTGTCAATTTCTGTCCTATTGTTGGCGGAGACTAAAAAGGACTGAATGAGAGTAGAGTATTCAGACCTTTCAATAGCTGAAACAGTTGTGATGAGATATAGTTATCGGCTAAAGGTGGCTGAATACTTTCTTCCTGTCAACGGTCGCGTAAGCCGCTGATATTGCTTCTGCTTCTGGACTTGAAAGCTCCTAGATGGTTGTCGTAGAGACGAAAAATCTTGAAGGTTCGCAGGAGGGGGTGGTATCCTTCGATGAACGTGGTTTATTGTATTCCTCTATTCGCTTAGATCTCCAAGTGTCTGGCACCCACGATAGATAGTTTTTCGGATGTTTACTTTGACAGTTAGCGCACTTAGCCGGAGTATCTCTTATTTTGTTACACGTAGAGCTTTCGTGTCCCTGTACACATCGGACGTGAGTGATTGCCTGGTGTGGTCGTATTTTTGGCATCTTACGCATTAAGAAATGCTTTTTTCCCTCCTAAGTTCCTCTATCGTAATCTTCGTTTAAAATATTTTATCAATTTAAAAGATTTTATCGTTGAAGGTAGAATATAATTACTTACATAAACGAAAAATAATGGCAATGACCGTTTGAATCCTAAAATAGCGTTAGTTATTTCTACTCTCTGATATTTGTATGCTTCTAAATCTCTTTTAATGTCCTCTATTGGATTGTTGCTGTGAAGTTCTTTGGAATTTTAATACTCCTAGAGTTTGGAGGACAACTCAAGGATTTGTATCTTCAGGGAGCTGATATGTATGAAATTCAGCTCCGCTCTTTTTCAAACAGTTAACTGATTCATTTGGGGTCTTAAGGTGAAGAATTACTCCCTTGGAAGTTGTTTTAAGTAAAAAGAAGTTCGGTCCTGAATGTTTTCAGGTATGAAACAAGAGCAGCGTAGTTTTCTACGCCGGTTTTAAAGACTGGAGGTGGGTTGGTAGTTAGCGTAGGTAATGGATTAGTAGCTGAGGTTTGACATTGTTCATTTTGATTAGCTAGAGCCTGAAAACTATTACTAGTAGTTACCTCTACTTCATTTTTTTTTGTTTTCTAGGGTCCCTATCTCCAACCATGTTCTTTTTTCTGCTAGCAACAAGTAGTCATGCACCCCTTTCATTGCTCTTGCTTTGAACACTGTCCTGACATTCCATGATACTATTTAATATACATGAATTAAATTAAAAAACTTATTTAACAAAACAAATATACCATCAATAATTAATGTTCAACATTTTGCCTTTCTAAAAATAGTTGTGTTCGTGTTATTCAAATTTCTTATGTTTTTGATGTGGGACTTAGGTGGTGACTCATATATTCAGAAGTTTAGGCACGAATAGAAATTCTGGTTTCCCTGATTTTCAAAAAGTATAAATAAAAAGTCCGTTTCTACCAAACTAATTTTCAAACTTATTATATGTCATGAAATATATTTTTGGATCTATACATTTTTGTTTAAGGTGAAATTATAATTATTTATTTATTTGTTTTTTATTGTTGCCTCTACCCTGCAGGGTCATTGGCAACACTTCCTATTTATATTCTATTGTAGAACTTTATTATTTTTAAAAACTGTAAGGTTTTTTCCACGGCGTTTTCGTTGTCACTGAGATTTTCTTTTAGGCTCTGAGCCATATCGAGATTTTTCCTTACATTCTCAAATACTGGGCAGTAATAATAATAAAAGATCTTGGCCATTTTCAATCCACGTGTACTGATTAAAATAATGATGCTCGTTATGTTGTGCTCAGAATTGGATTATTATCGCTTGATTAGAGATAGTAATCCAAACATCTAGATTTTATTTATTAAAACGTAATTTTGACCTCTTTTTATTTACGTCGTATTTGTACAGTACATTAAAAAGAGAACAAAAACAAAAAGAAAGCGAAAAGGTCCATTTCTGTATGCATCTTTTCGTGTGTACCTTCTCTAAGATAAGGTTGTATTAGTCTAATGTCCAGGTAAGCATAATCAGGATTCCAGAGTCGACATCGTATGATTTTGGTATTTGCCATAATATTATATACCATACGATGAATCAAACGTTAAGGAAAAACAATGGTTAATAAAGTGTTTATCCGAGAAATGGCATGAAGGTAAACTTTGACTGTTCGGTAAATAAAGTGAGATGGAGGGAAGAAATCCGTCTGGTAAATTGAATAAGCAAACAAAGATTGGACGGAGCTATTTCGGCTAAACTTATACCACTCTTGCCTCCTTCGAGTTAGTACATCTTTTTACTCCTAAATTGGGGCCGGCTATTGATCACTTGTTCCGTAGGAAACTTTTGACGAGGCAATTATTCTATGACCATCATATTTCTTTTTTTATATAGTTTGTTTTATTTTCTTCATCTTGAAACTCGTAAGCTCAATTTGTAGCATCTTACTCAGGAAGATAAAATATTATTATAACTAAAGAATTCTGGTTTAATTTCAAAGTATTGCCGTGTGTCCCTGAAGAAATAAGCTTTATGAATAACATGCCATGGAAATACTTGTATTACGACACATCTTTTGTTTACAAAACTTCAAATCTCCAAAAAGGAGTGGCATAAACGGACTAAGAAGGTAATGGCTATTATTAACTGTATTATTAACTGTAGGCTATTAACTGTATTATTATGAAGGCTATTATTAACTGTATTTTGCTGAGCATAATCAAGATGTTCACTATATCATCGCCCATTTTTAAGCACTCTACCTAATCCATAAACAGTTCATTTATTCCTAATTAATCTCTTAATTATATATTTACTTCATTAAAAATAATATAGAAATTGGAATTTCTTTATTTATGATATGATATATATATATATATGATATATATATATATATATATATATATAATATATATATATATATATATATATATATATATATATATACATATATATATATGGGGAGTGGTGTTGCTCAGTGGTAGGGCACTGAGCTTCCAATGCAAAGCTCCCTGGTTCGAACCCCGGCTCATGACAGAAAATTGATTTATCTGTTTCATTGGCCGTGGGGCGATCCTGGGTTGGGAGACCCTCCTGGGGCACACCCAGCCTCTATAACGTGAGTACCCTTAATTCAATAATTAATTAAGGAGGAAAACCTGGCGGTTGAGCGTGATCTCGGCCAAATTAACTCCTTGCACAACCGTTGACCTAGAAACAGTGCTTTCCCTAAATAGTACTGAATCCCAGACCCTTCATGGGTTGTAGTGGTACAGGTATATATATATATATTTGACGCGAAACAGCCCTGAAGGACTACGCGACTATGAAACGGGTTTCTTTTTCAATTTCGTCTTTTCTGCCCATCTCTGCTTGAGGATCTCGCTAAATTTTTTCTTCCTCTCCTCTGTCCACTTCTTCCTGGAAGGAAGTTCCTTACTGTCTACCACATGAACCGCACTTTTCAGGAATTTCTTGTATTCTGTCATATCCTCACATAATTCCCGTGTTATCCCAAGCCTCTGTATTTTCTGTTTTATTTGTACCGTATATCCATGGTTAAACTTGTATCCCATATTCCTACTGAAAATCTTCTTGTTTAACCTCTTCTCGGTCATCCTTTGCATGTGTCCATAAAGCCTAAGTCTTCTTACCCTCATTTCCGTTTTCAGGTCAGAGGTTTCACTGTAAATATCCTTATTGGATTTCAGTCTGTGACCTTCTGGTGTTATTTTGGGCCCATGGATTCTTCTAAGAATCCTTCTTTCTATTTTCAGCAGCTGGGGAAGAACATTATCTCCGTTCCATGCAGTATACTGGCTTTACCACTGTATTGTAGTGCCCGATTTTGATTTTTTCGGAGAGGCATTTTTTATTATTAATGCTATATATATATATATATATATATATATATATATATATATATATATATATATATATATTACTGTGATGTTACATTAACTTGTCTCGTAAAATTGGCTAAACGGAAGTCCTCTAATCCTTAAACATGGATAATCTTATTATATATTTCCTTCATTAAATAGAATATAGAAATTGAAATTTCTTATTTATGATGGGTATATATATTTATGGGATATTTTTTTTTTTTAACTTTTATTGAGTATTAATACAGTCTGCCACACTGAAGGGCATGGGATATTATGTATGGGATGTTACAACAACTTGTCCCCTAAAATTGGCTAAACGGAAGTTCTACTCTTTATCACAGATTCAGTCCATATATCACTGGAATTGCCTTTAATAAAATTTAAAGAGTCGGTAGAAGTTTTTTGTTCCCTAATTTGGTATTTTCTATACATAGTCTTGGTTTCACTAATACTGATTTTAATTACATTGCCCTCGAATTTCACCTTCTTTTGTTATTTTTATTTAAAAATCCAGCCCAGGCGTAAACATTTTTCGCTTCCTGTTTTTAAAATCTTACTCGTTTTATGCTGCTCCAATTCTTAATTTTTTGTAAAGTGAAAATGTTGTTAATAAAAGATGTATCGTCTTAGATATCACGTATCTGGATCACGTAGTGAGGCTCAAACCAAAGCAGGAAGGAACTCCAGGCCCTATCATTGCTCGCTTCGTTAGGCAAACTACAAGAGCTGCAGCAGAGAAGAACGAAAAGAGACTTCTCTACACGTCATCTGGGCTGGGGGGACAACGATTCGCTCCGGGTTTACCTGAGCGAAGCAATGACCCCGCCAATAAACATCTATACTGGCTAGCCAGACAAAAAAAGATGACGGCAAAGATAAAATACCTGTGGTTCAGTGGTGGCAAAATTCGATGAAGACAGTCGGATGGATGTCCGGCGGTAGTTATAGGAAAAGCTAGCGACTTGGACGTTTTTATATGAATTTTGTATTCAAGTCTCCCAAAATTTGAATCAATTTTAGTCTTTCCTATCAAAAATATTTTTATTTTAATTTTTGTAAGTTACCTTCTTCATTATCGTTTTAAAGTGCCATACTCTATAAAACGCCTAAGCAACATCCAAAAATTCTCCAGTCGCATATAGTTTTTGTTCTAAAGCTCCAGCAATGTAGTCTGTAACTCTGTGCAATTGATGTGTCGTCGAATGGAATGTGCGAAAGCCGAATTGGTGGTCAGGTATTACCTGTTGGTCAGTCAATATGTCAACAAGTCTTTTGTATATTAATTTTTCAAAAACTTTAGAGCATATAGGAAGGAGGCTAATGGGTCTGTAGGATGAAGGACTGTTTATGTCTTTACGGGTTTGTGAATCATCTTAATAAGTGAGTATTTCCATTGTAAAGGGAATTTTGACGTCCTTAGTATACAGTTGTAAATTGTTGTCAGAAATACTAGAGCTTTCTTGGGCGTTTGTTGGAGTGCTTCGGCTGTTATTAAGTCATAACCAGGAGCTTTTCTTTTCGGTAATTGTTTGATTTGAAGTGCAACCTGAGATGGAGTAAAAGAAGGAGGTGGTAGTGTCAGCTGAAATGGGATGTTTAATGTGTTAAGTACTATAGTCTCATGTTCTGTGTTAGTGAAGTTTGTAAACGGTTTAAATACAGAAGAAAGGTGGTGAACTGAGGGTTCAGGTTTTTCTTCATCCGACACGGGCCAGGATCCATCTTCTTTTCTGAGTGGTGTTGACAGCTCTTGGTGCTTCAACTTTTTGGTATGCCTCCACAAGCTTCCATCGTCAGTCGAAAGACCACTGATGTATGCGTCATAGTTCGTCCTGTTAAATTTTTGGATTTCTCTTTTAAGTTGATTGTTTAGTCGGCTAAATGTCTGTTTATCTGATTTTTTTGGGGGACAGAATGTCTGTCAGTCTGTCATATTTTATGTGCTCTTCTATTTGCTCTGATTAGGTCTCTTATGTACTGAGGGAATTTCGGCAGCTGCTCAGTTGTCGAAGAATTGAATTTTGGTATTGATGAAGTCCAATCTGCTTGTTGGATATTTTTGGTGAATGTTTCCACAGCCTCCTCTAGTTCTGTTCAACTTTTTATGGACACTGGGATCAAAATCGTTTAAAAACTCGCTATAAGCATCCCAGTTAATTGGACCATTGATGAGAGCTGGTCTTCTTTGCACGTTTACGGCCTCTTCAAGTACAATAAGGTGTACTGTAGAATGATCAGAGCTCATACTTATGGAATGAGGTACTGTACGCAGTCCTTTTGTAATAAAGAAGTCCAAAATGTCCGGGGATTTAAGTCTCGATACAGGCCAGTATGTCGGTGTGTCAGGATTTATAGTGTCTAATGAAAGCTCGTGGATAGCAGCCCTCAAATTTCTTCCTCTTGGTGTGCTTAGTCGTGACCCCTGATGTTGGTGCTTTGCGTTGAAGTCACCATCTGCTATGAAACATCGACCTAAGCTTTGGAAGAAGTTGCAAAACATCGAAGATGTCAACACATATCTTGGAGGACAATAGATAGAAGCTAGCGTCAATGTGTTGTTTTCATGTATAGTGCGATGCCTATGGACTGAATGTGTAATTGGTAAGTGTAAATGGTTGTGTGATAATGATGATCTTATAAGCATAGCAGTGCCACCGTGGGCAGTTTTGTCGGGGTGGTCTGTCCTGTGTGTCACATAGCCAGAAATAACGAATTTTGATCGTGGTGTAAGGTGTTTCCTTTATCAGGGCTACATCTATACGATTTTCATGAAGATATAAGTCCAGTTCAGTTCTGTGTTTTGTCAGTTCATTTGCATTCCACAGAAGGAATGACAAAGAGCCCGCAATCAGCTGATCAGCGGCCATTTTGTGGATACATGGCTTGAGTCACCTGTGCAAGCTGTTGGAGGATACTATAAAGGGGCTGCATGAGGGAGTTTAAACCATTGAGTAATGGGAACAATTGGGGTGGGGCATTATTTTCAGCTGAAGGTGGCTGCTGGGTAGTTTCCCGTCTCATACCCGAACACAATGGTTTGTTGTGAGAAGATGCAGTGGTGTTATCTGTTCTTGTCATCTGGTTTTTGTTGGTGGTCCCTGCTGCTGAGCTGGCGTAGTCTTCTGCGAAGCATTTCTTTGTATTGGCTGCTCTTTTCGCAAGGGGTGCTGAAGAGTGAGAAATTCTTGGAAACTTGGAGGTGGAGGGAGAGGTGGGGATCTTGGAGGATGGTTGGCTCTTGCTGTTCTTCTATGCGCCCTCAGATCCTTCAGGACTTGGCATCGTCGGTGGTTTTCAAGGCAGTTTGCGCAGGTTGCCTTTGTCTCCCTGGTCTTTAAGCAGGATATACTTTCGTGGCATTGGCTGCAGTTAACACACCGTGGAGAATGATTACAATATGATTTTGTATGACCATATTATTGGTATGTTATACACTGATGTATTATTCTTTTTTTTCTAGGCTCCTCTACAACTATTTTTGTATAGTAAATTGTTGCGATACCATAAATTTTTTCATTATAGGTACCCTTTGTCAAGTCTATGAAAAATATGGGCAAAGGTTTTTTGTATCTGGAGAATACATTTGTGATATTTGTTGCAATATATCCATGTTTTTCCAAATCATTTTTTATTTCAGAGATTGGGGGGATGTTGTGCAAATTTTTAATCACAATTCTGCTATTTTTGTCTTCAGGTAGCTGATACTTGTGGAATTCAGCACCTCCATTTCTGAGACTACTTACTAGTTTACCATATACGTCTGGTGTTTTCGGGTAAACTGTTATACCTTTGATGGTTGTTTTTAAAAAGAAAGAATTTCTAGCTGCATCGTTTTCCAGGAATAGGACTAATGCCTGATAATTTTGAACGTCGTGTTTGTGTATTGGTGGTGGATTTTCGTTTGTTTGTGGATTTGCGTTATTAACTGCGGATTCCTCATTTTCTGTAACGGTAGTAATTACATCCTAAGAATTACTTACAGATATTGGCGTTGCATCTTCCGTTTCAGTTTTTTTGTGTTTTCTTGGATCCCTGGATTCAGTAGAAAGATTTTTTTTCCCGTTACCAAAGCCCAGGCATCACCACAATTAGCTTCAATTAACATGCTTTTCAATAATCCTTTCCTTCCTTACCTCAACATTTGACGTTGGGGCCGGGTCCATTTTTTCAGTGGATATCACCTTCAACCTCTTATGTTCACCCTCACACCGACTTCCTTCAACTTTGCAAGAGAAAATTTTTAAGAATTTTACTTTAAAATTCAAAGAACCTTTTTAATCAAAATTGTTTGTTTATAGGTTTCTAGCACCATATGTTCAATTAGAAACTGAAATTAATTTATTAACGACCATATAGAACATAACCCATGAAAAGTGGAATGGAACGCCTTCAATGCTCTTAATTTGTAGTCCAGCAACGCAATACGGTCGTGCGTTACCAGCAGACAGTGCACGCCGTAATCTCTACATATAGGTAGATGAAAGTAAGACCGGTTCTAAATAAAAAATCTGAATCATAATTTATTACATTGATTGCTACATGGGATAAAAGGTCTCAGATATGGTTGAGAAACAGGAACCTTGTCACTGCTACTGTCTGCTACCATGATGTTCCGTCGTACTGCCGCCTTGTAGTAAATTGTTCTTTTAAAAATTTGAATCTATCGTTTAAGTTCATTGTCCAGTTTACTGAAAATCAACTTGACAGATGGAAGTCGTTCTATTTGCCAGCTTGCCTCTTAGTCTTGATAAAAAATTTCAAATGTATCAAGGCTTATTGCTGCTTGACCTAGTTACAGGAATCCATACAGTCGTATTCTGTATACTGCTTTTAAAGTATAGATAACATTGTAACAGCCTCCTTAAAGCATTGAGTTTAAACATTATTATTCTTAACGATCAAAATTCAAGTTCTTTAATCTAATGTTTTTAATAAACATATTTCTAAACTTTTTTTTTTTAACACAGAGAGCCCTAAAACGAGCGAATAAAATATATTTTAAATAGATTTGTCTTGGACATCCTATATTTACTGAATAATTATTGATTTTTATTTTTTCTTAATTTTCATAGATAATTCTAATTTCGACGACAATTAGATGCATTTTATATATTAAACGGAAATACCAGTGTCCTCTGAGATAGATTCGCATATGGAGAATGAAACAAGGCTATAGAAGCTATTGACTGCTGAGGGACTCAAACTGAGAGTTTATTGGGCAGTGGAGTCCACAGCCTGCTATTTATACCTTATTTGTTCCTACTACTCCGGGAGGTTCCTTTATACATCTTTGTCATATTTTCCATTCAGGATGACCCTTCAAAAGGTATCTGCTTAGGACTTAGCTATTATAACGCACTTCTTAATGAGGTCCCGTGATTGTGGTCAGAAATGAGTAGGCTTTAGGATTACTCCTATAGAGGAAGTAGAACATACCCATTAACGGTAAATATCAAAAGCTGGACCCTAATTTACTAATCTGTGATAGATATTTAGTTTATGTGGACAGTTAACTCAAAAAACATTAACAGCATTAAGCATATATAATGGTAATAAACATAAATTATTTGAAATTACTCATTTTACTTTCACTTTTATTTACTTAATCAAAACTCTTCCCTGTCTTTTAGGCAATGTATGTGTTTGCCGCAGTGGTTAGCTACACATGGATGCATAACTATCCAATATTGCAATAAAACAATTACATTTTTTCCTATCTGTTCGTAGACATAGAACACAGTGGTGCTCATATCGCTTGCTGATATCTTGGTCTCGTTCTCTTCGAAACATAACAGTTTTTTTCTGCTACTTCTTCATTTCGGAAGACCCGTTCTTCAGCGGGTGATAGATAAGGAGTCATGCGTTGAAAAGGGCCTTCTCTACCGTCTGATCTTCGAAGCCCAGTGATATAGTTGACTGGACTCTTTTTTTCCAAAAACTGTTGATGGCGTATTCCAAGGTAAAATAAACTACTCCACAAGAGATTGCCCAGACCATTTCCTGATTTAACATGGAAGGGTCTTGTTCTAGGTTTAGTCTTCTCATGTTTTTCTTTTTAATTTTATTACTATTCTGTTTGTCGATGTACGCTTTATTTAGGTGGTTAGTAGATTCTTCTGGGAAGGCACCGGATCGGGATTTATTGCTGGGTGGATATTACCGTGAAAAGGTATGCTAATCACTCTTCCATATGTCAAGACGCATCGGCGTATACCCAGGTTCGCGATGGATATAGCTGTGGTAAGTTGGAAGGGAATAAGATACGTTGTGATATTTATGTGGCATTTTTTATACACAAAGTGGGCGATACGGTTGATCGAGGAGTGATTAAAACATTCGTTAAAAATTGTTAGATCAGTATGCGTTCTTTTTTTTTTACATTTTTTTTTATCTCTACTTTTCAGTTTATTTATTTCAAAATACTTATTATAAGATTGTGAAAATGCTGAATATCTCTAATAACTCCATAATGCTTACAGTTCACTTTATCTCGATTCAACCTCACTGAAGCGTGCTTTTAATTATTACTCTCAACTAAACTTTCGAATTAAATAAAAAATAATAGGATATATAGAAAACTATTTACATTTCTAACAACATTCATTTTGTAAAGTTAAAAATTAAAAGCACCAGTCCGTTAAATTTCAGGAACGATGACTGAAGGTATAATGGAATGAAAATCAGTTAGGTCCGCTTGTCAGAGACTGGGATATTAAAATTTATGGACAAATTGGCTATCGCAGATTTGTATTTGTTTTAATAATGACACCTAAAAAAAAATACGATGTTTCCGATAGGAACGCTGATGGAATGCATAATGAAATGGGTGCAGTGCGTTGTTACGGCTATTTGCTTAACAAACTGCCAACGGAATTATATTGAATTATCCCGTCCAAACCACAAAGAGAGAATATTCTAGCCTTTGAATTCGATGGAAAATTTGATATTCCAACTCAATTCAACTATTATCCGAAAGTACTGGAATATATGTCATAGCGAAAATTGGGTAAGCCTGTTGATTTATTTCGATCATTACTGATCCAAAATGTCCGTAAAAACTCCTTTTGAGAATGAAGAAAAAAGCTAATTGTAAATGCCCAGTACTCTCACACAGTCAGCCACATTTTTCATGACTGTCCCTATTACGTATCAATATTAGCCAAATTAGGAATCATACCAAAACTATCAGATATTTTAAATAATGGTTAAGTTAATGTAAGTTCGATGATAAATGTTCTTATAGTTAATGATTTGTTAAACAAATTCTTAACACATTATAGGTGGGGGATCTTGACGGAAGTATGCTAGGTAACGCGGTAATTACTATGACTCCTGGCTTTAAGCAGCAGTCGAGATAAATCGTAGTACTACGACTCCCGCCTTTAATGTGTTAATATTAAGATTTTTTTTTTATTTACTGCTTACGCTATTTTATTTATTTATTTTTTAAGAATAAATGGACGTTGATGACGTCAGAGCTTTACGCCTCTAAGCTCTAAACAACAACAACAAATAGAAAACTAATTGTTTTTGTTTTCACATCCTCTCTTTAAAGTTTTTAATGAAAATTTTTATTTTCAGTTCACGTTTTCAATTACTTCACACAAAATTGAATTGAGAAACACCTAGAAATAAAAAAAAAATATTGTTATGATTTGTTACATTGTTATACATATAAGTAAGTAAAAATAGAAATAAAAGTAAAATAAACATCTTAGATAAAACATAGCTATATACATTATTTACAATTAGCCAGGTGATCTCCGAACCAATCTTGTCCCCTCCACATGTGGAGGAAAAAGGGAGGCTTAGCAGATCCCTACGCTTCTCCCTCAGCCACTTCACTGGTAAGTTGAATATAAAAAAAATACATCCATGCTGTTTTGAAAAATTTCTTATTTATTTGCCATTATCTTTTTTTTTTTAATCTGTTTTCCTCTTATTGTAATCCTGTAAAAGATCCGTTTATTTGTTAAATTTTACTTGTTCTAGGCATTAAGCGAAATAAATGTATATATTTGGTGAAAAATTAAACATCTCATGTAAATTTGTAAATTACACGATTGTGGTAAAATTCATATTTTCTTAATTGAACATACGAGTAAAAAGAAAAGCAAAAACAAAATAAGGATACATAACTTTAAACAAAGATATTAAAATAAAAAGGATAACTATTGTAAAATTATTAGAAATTGATCTTTAACTTTTTAGAGAAGTTGAAGATCAACTTCAGTAGTAAATTCCCTCATTTCCTTATTATTATTTTTTTAAATGTTCTCTTCCTTCAGCGGCCAATTATCTCCTTTTAGAACTATACTTCTTATGAGGTGGTACCATTTACGTTCAAAACTAAGGCAGTCATATTGAATGTGATGGAATATCAGGAGTTTGTCCGTCGCAGTGACATATATCAGTATTTGCCAGATGAAAACGTTTTAAGTAAGATTTGCATTATCCATGTTCAGTTAAAAACTATGTCAATTTGTATTGTGTACTTTTGATTTTGCCATTGTTGGTAAGTGTTACTTTTAAAACAAATTCATAAAGCGGTTATCCTTTGGTTGTCTGTTGTCATTGTCTGTTCTAAGTATTTATAATGTCACCCAAGGTGTACTTTTTAATGTGGAATAGAGGGTTTTATCATATGTTATAGGTAAGAGACTGTTTCGCAAAGCAGATTTTGACAAGATATATGCTACTTCGTTTCCAGGGATCCTCGGAGATTTAAGATATTTTGCCTAATTGTTTTAGTCACTAAATAATGATATTTGAAATTTTGTATGCTGTTAATTAGAATTTTCTTGTCATTGTAACTTAGTTTAGAAGAGTTATAATCTACAGATTATAAGATATAATCACTGGCTTTTCGAACTGCTAACTTTTCAGCTTTGTTGTTTGAACAGTTTTTCCGCAATTCACACAAGTATTGAAACTGTCTGTCTTGTCGTATTTCAACGACTGTAATAAAAAAATACACGAACTGTATTTTCCTCAATTGTGCTTCCGTCTTTGGAGATGTCTGGTGTTTGTAGGTCGTCACTTATGATCCCTTCTAAATACTGAATTGATTTTGAGTGAATTGAGGGGTGGAGCCAGTTTTGTATGTTAATGTGTTGGTAGTCATGGGCTTGCTTAGTGATTTTGTAAAGAGTGGGCAGTTATTTAATTATGTATTTTATTGGTATGATCACAGGAAGGATACAATCAGCTTTATAAGAGATCGTAAGGAATGCCTTGCTAATCCTTATGCCTATTAATTTTTGTACCCTTTTCAGCTTTATAAAATTTTTAGTCTTTATAAAGCGGCTGATTCTCATACCGGTATTGCATAGATTGCATTCATATATAATTTTTAAACTCTTAGATTATTGTTCCCATTTTAGTTGAACATGGTTAACAAGTGATTGATTGTTTTTATAGTTTTGTTTATAATACCATTAATATGATTTATCTAATTTAACTTTTTGTCAAAATTGAGACCCAAATATGTTAAATTATTTAACTGTTCCAGATTTTTAGTGTTTATTTGAATGTTTAATTCAGGAATTTTACGTGTTTTACTTAAGATAATATACTTAGATTTTTCTGCTTTAAAGTAGAGTTTCTTTTCTTTAGTCCGTTTTTATAGAATCAACAAAGTTTGTTTAGTAATTCATTTTATTTCAGAGAATAATGAACTTATTGACATGACTATGTTATCAGCATACGGGGAAAAATAAAAATCACATTTTAGTGAATGTTATTAAGAAGTGGTAAATCAAAGATGGTATTTACATGTTTAACATGGCATTCCACAAGGTTGGGGAAATGCTGGATCTTTTAGGTGCCACTCTAGTCAGTAATTTAGTAAAAGAAAAGAAGTTAGTCCTTAATTTCACTATTATGAAAAAGGTTTGAGATTATATTAAAAATATTAACTTGACATTTATGAATTCTTAAATTTTCAAGTCGTCGTAAACCAACGACTTCCTGTCCTACTGCTTCCTTTAACAATACTCCACTTATCCCTGTTGAGCAAATCCGATACCTAGGACTCCACCTGGACAAACGACTAACTTGGAATCCTCATACTAGACTGAAACGACAAGAAACCGCTCGACGTTTCCGATTACTTCAGCACTTACTAAACAAACGCTCTAAACTTCCCATTAATTACAAAAGACTCATATACTTGACTATAATAAGACCTATTTGGACTTACGGAGTTGAGCTATGGGGCTCCACTAAACCATCGAATTCCTCTCGCATCCAATCCTTACAATCCAAAATCCTTCGTAAAATCCTCAATGCTCCTTACTTTGTCACTAATAAAATTATCCATAAAGATCTTAATGTTCCTTATGTTTCAGATCTGGCCCAATCCAGATACCTATCCTTCCATAATAAACTTCAGAATCATCCCAACCCTCTCGTTTCTAACCTTGCTTCCTCTTCAATTCCTGATAACCCTCCGAGGCGTCTGAAAAGAAGATGGCCCCGTGGTCATCTCCTAATGTGGTCATATCATTAGAGTGCTACCATTGGGTAGTTACTCAGCAAGTGTATTCATGTCATTATATCAATTATGTCCAAATTTACTTGATGTATTTATGTAATACAGTTCTAAATGTCATAAAGAAATAATAAAAAAAAAAAAATTTCAAGGATCATTGGCCTTCAGGAAGTATTGAATGCAGACGAGTGGTATCAAAATATCGAGTGATATCATTAAGACGTTTGACTTGGATTGAAAGGTCATGTTAATAATTTCGAGTGTTTTGAAAGGGGCATCTACAGAACTTTTTCTCGGCGTGAAACCGAATTGATTACAATTTATAATTCTATAATGTTGTAATTAAATGATATATTGTTTCAAATTGTATACAACATTTTTCCAATAATAGGCAGAATTGTTGTAGTTCCAAGTTTGTCAGAGGCTCGTTCAGATATAACTTGTAGAACATATTTTTTCCAAATTGTTAGCACCTTCTCCTAAAGCCAAATCATTTGATAAATATTGGTAATTGAATTCGGGCAGGTGTTTGTTACATGTTGTAGTACGTCTGTAATAATATTGTCGTGGCCTGGTGTTTTTTTTTCAGTTCGGTTGTCTTATTGCATTTAATATTTCTCCACTTTCTAGCGAGCTATTTTTTTCTGTTTTTGGCAGTTCATAGAATTCGACCTAGTTTTAAATCATAATTTGTTTTAGTCTTGGTTCAAAAGGGTATCAAGTATATCTGCATCCACACTGCATGATTATTTTGAAAGACTACTTGATTACCAAAAAATCAAAATTATTATGTGAGATACACGTAAACGTAATTCGATAAATGTTGAACGTATAAATGATGAACGTAGATAAATGTAATTCGTAAAGATTTCGGTTTAAAACATTAACGAAGTTTTATATTAATTTTCTTTTCCTTCGTCAATTACAATTGCCACAAAAATATGAATTATTTGTTTCATTTCATAATACGTTGAATTATTTAATTTCCTTATTATTTTGTCATTTTTTCATGGACCAGTATTCTTTGTAAATTATTCGCACGGGCCAACTAGTTTATAATAATTACCATTTGAAAATAATTAAAAAATTAAGAAACTCAAATAAATTAATCTTTTAATTTTTATGAGTTGTTAAAAAATGAATGTTATAAAGAATTTTTTTTTTATTGTACCTTTCGGTTATTTACTCCATCACTATTTTTTCAATTTTATTTTTTTATTTTTTTCTAATTTATAAATGATAAAAACATTGGGAATTGATGTTCAGGATGTTTCATGCCCTGAAGCCTTATGTAAAAAACAACGATGATACAGCATATAAAGGGCTTTAGAAAGAAAAGTTATTTCAGATAAAAAAATTAATTAAATAATAAATTCAAAAAATTGTTGTATTAAACTGATTTTTTTCTTCTTTAATTTCAATGTAATTGAAAATGTTTAAAAACTATTGATTTGATTATTAGGATATTATTTCTGAAAGACTACTTTATATAAATTTCATTCGTTTTTTTCAATTAAAACTATATAAATAATTAAATAATATACAATGCAAGCTTATATTCTTAAAATCAAGTCAGTTTTCAGTCATTTCCGCCCCTCCTCCCCCCATCAAAAGCCGACGTTTTATCTTTTTACTAGTAATTATGGCAAGGTAATAAACGATTTCTTACACATTTCATCTTAATATTTTTAATGTTGGGTCAATTTCTAATTGCACCGTACTAATAATCATTTTAATCAATTAGAGATGAACCTCAACTTTCTCTGTAACGAACATCAAATTAATATAATTTAAATTATATAAGATAAATTTAATATAATAGTTATATATTTAATAGTAGGCCGGTGCGAATAATTGGCACAATATATCAGCCAGTAATCAAATGGTATTATAATATGGAAATTAGTGTATATATCTCATTTGATTGTAATGGTTTATAATTAAAAATAATAATAAAAACGTATTAAAAAGGTTCAGTAGACTATAATATATATGATAACAGTATGCCGATAAAATACAGATTAAAAGAGCGTTGCCGATAAAATTAAAAGAGCGTTGCCAAAATAAATATGTAGATTGGTAAAAATTAATGTATTAAACAAATATTAAAATTTATGTTCAAAACATGCCAATTGAATTTGTTGACCGGTTGTGATTTTGAGGAATTTTTATTAAATTAAAAAAACTAATAATGATAAACAATAATTATAATAAGATAGGTATATATAGATAGCTGATTACAACAGTAATGGTAATGGTAATACAGTAATACTTTATAATGGCATTCAAGGTTTGATAAAATTATTAAATATAATAGGGAAAAAGAAAAATAATTTTATTCAATAACAGATATTATTAATACATACATAAATGTGAAAAAAAAAACAAAAAACAAAGTGCGAAATATAAAACTGTAAAGAATGAATTTGTGGAACAACTTATAGAACCTCTTTGAACACGACATTTGATGTAATGACTCCGTTCTTTGTTATTTTCTGCGTATGTGATTCTTCAATAGCAATCTTTACTTTTTTGAAAGACCTTACTCTCGAGAATACAACATATAGCTGTCCATGAGAAAAAACAGGATTAGGGATATAAATTCCTGTTCTATCTAAAGTCTGTCCTTGTGATTTATTAATCGTCAATGCGAATGCAATTTTGACAGGAAATTGTTTGCGACTCATTGTAAAGGGCATACTGGGATCAGATGGACTGAGAATGATTGGAGGGATTATGATAAATTGACCCGTATCAATAGTTTTTGCAATGATAGTGTGTTCTGTTAAACGATGAACAATCAATCTGGTGCCATTGACGATACCCTGACGTGAATTTAAATTTCTAATTATTATAATAATGGTATTATTTTTTAGAACTAATGCATGGGGTGGTAGTCCTGAAGCGTTTATACTGTTTAGAAATTCAGTAGGGTACAGTTGTTCATTCATAGAATCTTCACCGAGAACACAATCTAAACTGTAATATATCTTGCTTTCCCCTTTCACCAGATTTTTTATAATATGATTGTTAATTTTATCACAGTACTCGTTCTTTGGACACAGAATTGCACTTTTAACAAATTTATGGATATTCTTATCATCTATTACATCAGTGCCGAACGTGTCATTAATTAATTGTTCAAATGTACGATGGCACTGTTTGGGAATACTAATACTAATTGATGAAACATCTTGGTGGATTGGTAAAGTTCCTTCTCCTAATTTTAAAAGTTATTTGCTGAAGTTTTCATTCCCAGCTGCTCTCATGTTTTGTTCGAGTTTTCTACTGATAATGTTGTCCCAAAGCGGCGATTTCTTAATATTTGCTTCGACAATAGTTGTTCTATTTCCATTCCTTACCACTGGTAATATTTGTCGGAAGTCCGCACCAAACACTATAATTTTCCCTTCGAACATTAGTTCCGAATTAATAATGTCTTTCAGTAGTTTGTTTAATACAGTGAATGCATCTTTTGGTACCATCGAATCTTCATCCCAAACAATGATTGAAGCTGTTCTAATGATATCTGCTTCTTTGGAATTCAGCCTTATCGATGATGTAGAGTCTGGTAGTAAAGGAACAGGGAATTTGAAAACTGAATGCGCGGTCCTGCCTTCGTCAAGAAGTACAGCAGCAATACCCGTCCATGCCAAGACAAAACGCTCTTATTTAGTCCTCGAAGTATGTGTGTTAAAGTTTGGTAAATTAATGTTTTACCCGTTCCCCCAGGCCCATCTATGAAGAAGCATTGACTTCTGTTTCGTTGTAGGGTATCTAGAACCTCATTAACGATATTTTTTTGTTCTTTATTTAATTGCTCAAACATGCTGTTTCTCTGCTGTTTTTCTTCCCAGTTCGTTGAAAGTTCCCAATTAGTTGAACTTTCATGCGAAGGCTGTTCGAATATGGGTGGTAAGCCAAAAGCCCGTATGTTCTTACCATGTACCTTAAGAATTTCGTCTACTTCGCATAAAACCTTGTTATATCTCTCAGATTCATTGTAAGTGGAAAGTTAATCCTCGGAAAGGGAATCTTTAAAATCGTTCCACAGTTGCATCGCGCCATTTATTGAGAAAAAAATGCATAAGATTGCAAAACGTTGTCTTAATTGTTTAGGCACTTCAAAACTACTTGCTTCTTGAAGGCAATTAAATAAATATCCGTCATTTTGTAGCAAGTTCAAAGATTGTGCTGCCTCTGTGAAAGAATCACACGTCCTCCCATGGAACAGTTTTCAAATTATTAAAACTGATAGGTCCCCTTTTGTGAAGTAATAGTAACCTCAGGCTGAAGAGTTCTTTAACGATTGGATTAACTGTGTAAATTCTGCCAAAAGTGTTAGTATTTCTTTTACGTTGTTTCCACATTCCATTTTTCACGTGTAATGTTTAGGAATTTCAGCATATAATAATTTCTTGGCGTTTTCATCTTCACAACAAAGTTTAAAATAAGCTGTTAATTTTGCTTCTTTTTCATATTTAGGTTGTATAGGTTTGTCAGGTTGGAAGTATATGAATTGTTCGTTAAGCAAGTGAATGGGTAATCGTTCAACAGTATGGGATTTCCTGTACATAGGCCTTTCATGTCACCTCCACATCGCCTCTGTTGGACTAACATACCTGCAGTTTAGGAATTGCTGCACCACGTCAGAAAAATGCTCATTATTTGATTCTATTTGAATAGTTGAACAGTCTTAATAGAAGAGTAAATTTCAACATTAATATGTGAGTTATACTTTAACGACAAATATGGATTGTAGGGTACAATCCATGAATTATCAACAATATTGTTTTTTATTATTATCATAGTTCTATTATTTCTTCGCCTATATATCGATACCCATTAACGTTTAATGATGTTTCATCAGCGAATTCTTTTGGAAAACGCCTAGTACAGTGTTCGTCTTCCATGCAAGGCGATTTTGGATTGATAGTCCCGCATGGCCCATGAATCATACAGTTTTTGACAATGTTATATAGCCTGGAGTTAGTTTGTGGGTCAGGGATTTCCGCACTCACCAAAGCATCTACATCTTCTATTTCCCTGAGTTTATCAATATTTCGAAGAATTAGCAACATGTGTGCATGAGGTAACCCCCTTTTCTGAAATTCAATAACTTGAACGTATGCTGATACTACTCCCACAATATGACCATTCAAAATTTCGTTTAAAAACATTTTTAATTTGCAGTAAAATACTCTCTCTACTAAGTCAGGCTTGTTGTTAATTTCCTCAAACGGCTTTAAGTTTGAAGTGATTTCTTCCCATCGTGGATTACATGTAAATGTGATGAATAAATCAGGTTTGCCAAATTTACTAACAATAGACATTGCATCTTGATAATTTTGAACCATATTTCTGGGACTGCCGATAAAAGTGGAAGGCAATATTACACCTATCTCTGGTTGGAAGTTTTGTTCTTTCTTTTGCATATAATCCATCAAGCCTCTATATGTCTCGGCCCTTTATTCTTTTTGATGCGTTCTCACATATGCAATCCTTGCCCCTTCTACTTTCACATAACTATCTACTATATATTGTTGAAACAATTTCCCTGCAGAATGTATTAAGCTAAAGCCATCTCTTTGAGCCAATCTATAGCAATAATACTGAAGTTGGGTTGTGGTATTTCGCACATTGGTCCTATGTATATCAACATGCTCCATTCCAGGTTTCCAACCTGATTCTCCGCATGGAAATAAAAGTGGATAGCACATTGGGTCACAATGTGGATTGAGATCATTTATATTAGTCAAACCCTTGGTAGATTTGTAATAACCAACAAACTTGTAATTGCCAGGTGCCATCTGTTGTCGTGAAGAATGCAGCAATCTCACTTTGATCAGCTGGTAAATTATATCTCCTTTTGTCGAAGGCATTACCTATTGTAAAATTTAATTTATAATCTTGAACGTGAGAAGGAGCATCCTTAATTGAGCGGAATAGTTGAGCATAAGGGTTTAACACAGCCAAGAGGTCTTGCAACAACTTCATGATTTCTTTTGAACATTGGGCATTAGCAGAATGGGTCATTCTTAATTTTAAAGCCTTGCTTGAATCGATAATAAATAGAGACGAATATGAAGGAATCTGACCTGGAACATTTAAACTTTCTGCCTGATGGTACACTTGACCATGAATTTTAAAACAATAAGGACCTCTAAAACTCAATATAATAGAATTTACTTTTACTGATGCGAATGCAAAAGCATTATTGTATTGTCTTAGGTTATGTAGGAATTGTTAGGATATCTTATCATTTTTTGATATAAGTTCCTGAAGAATAGGTGGTACTTGTATGTTTTCCAATGAAATTTTCCCTTTTCCCTTCGTCTCTTCTTTCTTACCAAATCTGGCCTTTCAGTAGACAGGCTTCTTGTTACAATAATAAACCGTTGTAAATATGCAAGCACCCGCGGTTGTGTTTTATTTGAATATAATGAGTTACCTTGTAGAGTGGTTGAATCCGATGATGCAGCACTATAACAGGCTCAACCTGTATTGCAGATTTTAAAGCCTCTACTGGCACAGTGCCACCTCCTGTAATAAATAAATAGATAGATGGGTATATAGAGGTGATGTTCATTCAATATTTTGAAATGTATCAAGTTACCATGTTCAGTAACAAAAGAAGGGCCAGCCGTTGCATTTTTTCCTTCAGGGCCTAAGAAGGATGGTTCATCCCCTACAATAAATATTAGTTTAGTAATGATACACGCTTAAATCAGAGCTAATAGGTTTGAAATCCCGCATATAAAACATCACCTGCATTGTTAGTTGAAGAATATGTATCCTGATTTCTGTTTCTTTTGGATCTACGATAGCTCAAATAAACCTTCCTTACCATCTTTGTGTATAACTAAAAGTAAATAGCGAAAACAGATATTATGAAGCAATAGGTTAAAAAATAGACAGGAAGAAACTTATAGCAACATAATATCCTCACCTGGTAAATGGTTCTTAGTCTCACTTTCCCCGATTTAAAGGCTGTTTTCGCTGTTTAGTCACCAATCAAGGGCGAGAAATGCTAGATATCCAAAATCTATTTAAATTTGATTTGAAATGCTTCTAAATACAATAATTACTATCAGTATCTCAGTAAATTAGCTATGAAAAAATATTTGCTTCCATAGTAGAAATATTGTAACTTTATTTTTATTAAATATTGACGAAAATATAAGTGAAATATTACCATGAAACAAAATATTAGATCAAGTGATTATCTGTTTGCTTCTGGTTACCTTAGTAACCATTAGTTATTAACTTTAAATTCTGTTATAACATTGTAACGATAGAGTAGAAATGTATCCTTAAAATTAATTGTCTTTTCGGTGGAAATATTCTATGAAACACCTATTTTTTTTTGGTTATGAGTATAACCCTTAATACTATTAAACGTAATATATTAATAATAATATACTAATACACTAATAAACGTAACTATAAACAAAAAAAAATTAAAAATATTAATAAAAATAAAGATAATGCAAGATTTCTTTAATAAATATGAATTATATAGTAGAATGTAAGTGCAAATAGAAATGTATCTTTAAAAATACTTGCCTCTGCTATGAAAATATTTTAAGAAACACTTAAATTTTTTTAAAATATGGACAATAACTTTAAATGAAATATTAGCATGAAATAAAATGTAAGATCAAGTGATTAGTCTCGGTATCCTTGGTAACCACTGTTACCAATATAACCATAAACCATTGTTAAGAATATTGTGATTGTGAACTTTTCAACAGCTTTTTCGAGTTCCCCTTCGGTCTTAAGGGACATTGGAATTGATAGCGTAGAATTTAAGTAGTCGCTGTAAGCTTGCCAAATCGATTATCCTATCTATAAGTGTTGGTTTTTTTGATGCAGTACGAGGCTCATCGCATAGTACCAAACTGAGAAGAGAATGATCAGAACAAAGATCAGAGCTTGCAGTTACAGTATACGGAACTGTCCTGATTCCTTTTGTAATGAAAAAGTCAAGTAAATCTGGTGTTTTCTGTCTTGAAGTTGGCTAGTAAGTAGGTGTATCATGTGAGATCGTGTTTAATGAAAGCTGATCGATGGCAGACTTTAGATTTCTTCCTCTAGGAGTACAGAGTCGTGGTCCCCAGGACTGATGTTTGGCATTATAATCACCGCCTGCAATAAAACACCGACCGAGATGCTGCTGCGGTCTCACTTGTCTTTTTGCAGACGGTGCTATCATGTCCTTGGCCACATCTCATGCACTTCGGGGAGTGATTGCAGTAAGCCTTCGTGTGGCCATACTGCTCACAATGGGTGCACTGTGGAATCATTCTTTTCTTCCTTGGTTCTTCTATTTTCACTCTAGTATAGTATAAAAATTCAATATCAAAAATTGTTTCATTAAATGTGGCTTTAGAGATATCGATAAAGAACATGGGAAGTGGATTTTTATATCTGAAAATAACGTTCACAATACTTGTGGCATCGTAGCCTAGGCATCTTAATTCGTATTTTATGGTTTCAATTGGAATAGCATGGTGTAAGTTTTTTAATACGATTTTTGGATTTCTATCTTCTATTAACTGATCTATATGTATCATTAACCGTCTATATCTGTCAGAGTTTTCAGGATATACGGTTACTCCTCTTGATGTGGATTTTCGGTTAAAGCTGTTCAAACCTCCTACATTTTGGAGAAATGTGAACAGCTCGGTGTAGTTCTGTACATTATTCAGGTGGATAGGGGGAGGTTTTACAGAAACTGGTTGCTTAGTGTTAGCATCAGACCCGTAACTAATGTTAAGTTAAAACTTCAAAACTATTTGTGGTTACTGTTGTAACTTCGCTTACCTTTTTAGCTTTTCTTGGGTCTCTGTTATTGTCCATTGAGCGTTTTCTTCCTGTAACGAGTTCCCAATTATTTTCAGTAGTTTGGTTTGAGTTTAAAGCTTCCATATTTTCTGTAGAACTGCCAGATATCGACGTCTCAGACATCGTTTGCGGTGAAACCGCTACACCGATATAATCATGGGTATAACCCAGGGAAAAGTGTGTAATTTTTTAGTTATTCGCAAATAAAGTTTGTTTTCTTTCATAACTTGTTTGCCTGAATTTTCGGAGTAACTTGACTATTTTGCCTGCCTGAAGGAGAAGAAAACCTTCGAAATTGGTGGCTCAATCTTGAGATTTGGTGAAAAATTAACGATGATATTGCTTGACGATCAAAAACACCATCGATAAATAATATAAACTCCTCCTCTCTCGATCGTTTCCTTAAAAAAAATATTTGAACCCACTTTCCTCCTTCGGTCAGTACAAATTGTTTAAACGTCGTACTGATACTATAGCTATATGCCAAATATATAGTTATTTTCAAATGAAATAGGTTATAATAGAACTTTCCAAATGAATATTAATCGAAAGTAAGGAAGAATAAATAATAAAATGAAAAAAAAATATTGGAAAAATTTCTAATCGATTTCGATGATTTTTTTTTTCATTTTGTAGGGAATATAGTATATATAATCATGGGCATAACCAAGGGAAAAGTGTGTAATTTTTTAGTTATTCGCAAATAATGTTGTTTCCTTTCATAACTTGTTATCCTGAATTTTCGGAGTAATTGGACTATATTTCCCGCCTAAAGGAGAAGGAAACCTTTGAAATTGGTGGCTCAATCTTGAGATTTGGTGAAAAATTAACGATGATATCGCTTGACGATCAAAAACAACATCGATAAATGATATAAACTCCTCCTTTCTCGGTCATAGTGACCTCAAGTCGACGAAATGAGACATTCATTCAATGACAGTACTACAATTAATGTAAGATTGTAAAGATGCGAACCCTATGCCTTGCGTTATCTCGAAAATAGTACGTTTTTGGACTTAAAAACGCAGGATCCGATAGTTCCGGAGGAACTATCCGGGTCTTGCTGTACGCATAAAAATCTTCAAGACTGAATTTGTCCCGTATCGATCTACAGACCTATTACCGTTCCAGTATTGAAGCCTGGCAAAATGTTTTTATCGACTTTATTTATTTTAGAAAGAAAAACAAAAGTGGAGAGTACGATTCGCTAACCCCCCGTGAAATTCTGAATCCAACGATACCACATTCAAGGTATTTGAGCATGAAATAAGCTTATATTTGTTACAAAACCGATTTCGAGCCTTACTGTAATAATATATTTGGCGATCATAAATTAATATAATAAGTTAACAAATTAATATAATTATAAATTAGTATAATAAGGAAATTTTTCTAAAAGTGTGGTATCTTCAGTCCAGTTGGGCGATCATAACTAAAATCTTGAAGAAGTCTTGATTTGATAAAAAAAATACCCGTAATTTAATTCCTCTAAAGTCCCATTTATATGATTTTCAAAAAGACGAATTTGATTTGCTTATAACATAAATTTCATCTATTTTACTATGGAGTAATTGGTCGTCACCTAATTACTTTTACTGTAATAAAAAGCGTGTTTAACTTCAAAAATACAAAATTAATGATTTTAGTTTTTTCGTATGAAATCATTTCATCGTTTATAGTATTTTTGTTGTAGGTTTCAAGGTCTGCTATCAAATAGTATCAGTTATATGAAATCAATGTCAATATAAACTTCATATCAATATCACGAAATTCCCGACTGATGGATACCGAATACAATTTTCTTGTCAATGACTTTTTTGAATCATCAAAACAAAGAACCTTCTAATATTAATTTGAATTACCAAAAATGTTATAAAATGATTTAAACTTCAAAATGGTGTCATCTACTGTGAATAATATCAATTTCACGGTTTAGAGCAATTTTTGCTTAATGTGGAAATACAATAGATATAATCTCATAAATATCTCCGTACCCATTGATTTCATAAAACATGTATAGGATCATTTTTGTAGATTGCTTCTTGGTTCTAAAGCACTTTAATATTGTACTGAACAATCTTTGAGGATAACCTCATAACTTTTTAGATATCCTCAAAATATCATAAAAAATGTTCCAAAACACATGCTATCACTTTTATAGTTCCTCTGCTCGTCGCTCTTATCGTCACTGCATTGTGCGGTGTTCTATTAAATGCCTGTGTTTGTTTTCGTCGCTAGTATCGTCGCTACACTATGTGGTTACTCTAAAGCGACGTTACTTTTTTCCTTTTGCATTCACAAACGTCGTTAAACTAGATATTTTATCAATCAAGACTAGACTTTGGGAGGTTATGAAAGCTTTCATAATATGTGATATTCTTATCGTTTCAAATTTCGATAGATTGTTAGAGTAGACACCTATTATCACATTGTGATTCCTTAAATTTTGCAAATCTAATAGAAGTTTGGTTATTTCATTATTTCTTTCATATAACATTTATATATCATTATTTATTATCATACATTACATTTCTTCGTTTAGGCAATTGTTTATGTAAATTGGGCTTGTATTATTAAAGTTTTGGCCACTTTCTGCAATGCTGTAATGCTCCTAGAATTTTGGTAATATATTGCTATAAATTGTAAGGACCACATGTGGAATATTTTTAATCATTTCAAATGAATAAATATATTCTAAATAATAATTGCTAATACATGGGTGGTTACCTAAGGGAGAGTAACGACCCACAATTGGGTACAACCTTTTTTGAGGGGCAATACACCAAAGGACCGACACCGGTCATACGCGGTCATGTTCGGAGAGGATCGGAAGGCTTGTCTAAGCAATCATTAATAGAATCAATAGATCATTAGTAACCTTAATCATGCATATCCAAAATATCAATCTCCTCTATTATGATCCTCTAATCATTATTGTACATATATGTTTTGTTTAAGTTTATAAATATATTACTTATTAGATCATCTTGTTAATTTTACAATCTCCCATGCATACCACCAATTAGTTATAGATGCTAATAGTAAACTTTTAAACACGATACCTTTTGAAAAGAAATTCAATAAAATTTTATGATTCAATCTAGGATACTACAGTATGAGGTTTGTGGTATCTAACCTTTAAATACACAATACATATATTTTTCAGTTGATCGGCTCTCTTTTGGAACCGATATAAATACAGATATAAGTATCGATTAGATTTAATAGAAATAAATGCGGTTCCTGGAATCCACTACTCGCCGTAGAAACACGAAGTCCAGGAACACAGCAATATGATGAGTCTCTTTTAGATGTTTCATCCTGATCCACCCAAAATTAATTCATTTTCTCTTTTTTATATGAACTAGATAAACATTTGTTGGTTTTCACAGCTATTATAACTTATTAAATTGTCAACATTTACTAAGCACTTCTTTTTCGTGATAATCTCTTTGTACGTTGCAACTCCTGTTAGCCATTATCTTGAAAAATACTATAAACAAAATAATTGTATCGTTAAATTTCAAGGAGATTCATGTTAAAAGTAATATAGTTTTGGCTTTTACAAATAGAAGGAAATAACAATTTGGTGAACGAAAAATTGAAAAACATTTATTTAATATTTTTACTGACAATTCTAAAATATACCTTTTAAACAGCATGCGTTAGCCCTAGTTAAACGTACGTCAGGTCGTCTCTTATAAAAATCTCATTTATCAGTGGCAGTATACAAGTTTAATGTGAACAATTAGTGCTATCAGTTACATTAACAATTACGTTTATACTGGACAAAAAAAATAAGGTGAGTAATCACTTATTTACAACACAAGAGTGAACAGTGTAAATAGACCTTAGGCTAGTTAGATAACGGCCAGCCATAAGCTGCAACAGTCGTTAATACCAGTGGGCTAGATCCCTCCGTCGGAGGCAGGTCTGTGCTCTCCAAGAGCGCGTCTATATTTTCGTGTTCAATAAAATTTTTTTCTTTTTCCTCTCTTCACTTTTATCAATTTTTCTTTTAAAAATAAATATGAAATGCGATATTATCACATGCTAATGTCGAGTAAGGGCAAAAACACTAGGTCCAGGAGCCTGGATACTACAATTAGTTCTCCCATTAAAAAAAAGACGAGGCATTCGAAAAGAAACACTCCACCAGCCACACCAGGGAGCTCCATAGAAGAAGTGGAACCCCAACCTGGCTCCTCACAACAACCCAACAATTATGAGACAACTCAAGCTATGGGTGAAGAATCGCCGTTTTTCACTTCGAATCCATTTGAAGTGCTTTCAAATATAAACAACGAACAAATGGAAGCAGCATCCATCCCCAGAGAACCCAAACCCCCACCAATATTTGTTAGAAATATTAAAAATTTTCAATTGATGTGTAATCAATTGAATAATCTGGTAGGTTCAGGAAAATATTTATGCCAAAGCCGCACCAATGACACTAAGTTAATGCCCGACACTCCAGAAACCTATAGAAAAATCATAAAATATTTATCTGACACCAAGGCTGATTACCACACGTATCAACTGCGTCAAGAGAGGGCGCTCAGGGTCGTTATCAGAAGACTGCACCCATCTACGCCAACAGATGCTATAAAAGAAGAGCTCACGGGTATGGGATTCCATGTTCGCCAGATAGTGAACATATTTAAGGAGGATAGAGAACAGCCTGGAATAAAAAATAAAATACCTCTTCCACTATTCTTCGTTGACCTTGACCGAACACCTGATGTCGAAAACATCTACAAGGTCACACGCCTTTATTATACAAGCGTTGTTGTAGAAAAGCCCTACAGCAAGCGCGACATCGTTCAATGCCATAACTGCCAGGCTTATGGCCATACGAAACGGTATTGTCATCACATTCCTAGATGTGTGAGGTGTGGTGAGCAACACAAAACAGAGGACTGTAGGAAGTCTAGAACTTCACCTGCAGTATGCGCTTTATGCCACCAAGGACACCCAGCCAACTACAAGGGTTGTCAAACTTACAAAGATTTGAAAACACGAATGTACGCAACGCCTAGAGAAGAAGGGACATCCAGGCCACCAAGACAACCCTATAGAACAGTGAACGGAAGAGTGTCCTATGCTCAGATGTTCAAAGGAGACACTGTAAACACTCAATCTCAGGCCCTGCCACAAGAATCTAAACCTCAAGAATTCACACATCAACCTCAAGACCCATATCCCTCCATCCCTGAACGTAGATTAAATACTCACACATTCATTCCTCCTCCTTCCAATTCCACTGACCTCACAAGCCTATTGACATCTTTCCTTTCCGAATTTAGATCTCTCATTACCCCCCTTATTTCGCTACTTACCAATGTTATATCCAACCTCATTCCACTGCCAAGAAATCCATAAATGTCCTCAACCAAATTCCTCTCCATTCTCCTCTGGAATGCGAATGGTATTCGGAACCACATCAACGAACTGACAATCTTATTAGATGACAAAAACATCGACATAGCACTAATAACTGAAACTCGACTAACCAACAAACGACAAATCAACGTGCCCGGCTACAATATTTATCGAACCGACCATCCTGATGGAACAGCACATGGTGGCACTGCCATAATTATCCATCGATCCGTTTCCCATCATTTGTTTCCCTTACCAAGCCATAATTTCCTACAATCCACAGCCGTAATAATCCAAACACCCCTTTACCCAATAACACTAGTTGCGGCATATTCCCCACCTAAAACACCCATTTCCGAATCCCAAATAATTTCCTTCCTGAATTCCTTAGGACACCACTTCCTCCTAGGTGCAGATCTAAATGCAAAACACCAGCAATGGGGAGCCAGATCCACAAATTCCCGAGGCCGAACATTGCTATCTGCACTTAATTCCCATCGCAGCAACATCCTTTCACCTAATACACCCACATACTGGCCAACAGATCCCAACCGCAATCCCGACCTTCTAGACTTTTTCCTCCACAAAGGTCTAGGATCACTACACTGTTCTATTTCAAGGTTTGATGATCTTTCCTCAGACCATAGTCCTCTAGTCCTAACCGTTTCCACATCTCCCATTCCCAACTCATCCCCACCTTCATTTATCAGGGGGCCAGTTAACTGGAACCTTTTCCGTCAAATACTGGAAGATAATATTGACCTCAGAGTTTCCTTAAAAACACCTGAAGACCTCGACGATGCAGTGCATTCCTTCACTACCCTGATCCAGCAAGCAGCTTGGACTGCATCCTCACCTGATCGTCCCAAAAAATACCATAACATAAATCCTTTACCTCAAGATCTATTGGACCTAATCCATAGCAAACGTTGCTCTAGGACCCTTTGGCAAAGAACTAGGCATCCTGATGACCGGAAATTGTATAATTATTATTCCAAACAGGTAAAAAAGAAACTGGAAACTTTTAAAACCCAATCCTACAATTCCTACCTCTCCTCATTATCCGCTAGTGATAACTCCCTCTGGAACGTAACCAAAAAAATCCTTAAATTCCAGTCCATTTCCCATCCACTTCGCCGTGATGATGGTTCCTGGGCTTCGTCAGATGCGAATAGAGCAGAGGAGTTTGCTAAACATTTATCCTACACATTCACCCCTCACCCCGAACTCCATCCCAGCCACACTGCTGAAGTTGAAGAATTCCTCTCTTCACCAATTCCTCTCTCTCTACCTCCAAAACCTGTAAACCCCTCTGAGGTCAAATTCCTTATAAACAAATTAAAACCCCGAAAATCCCCTGGATATGATCTCCTCACTTCACAAATCCTCAGACAACTTCCCAAAAAAGCAATCATATTCCTTACCTATCTATACAACTGCATCCTTCGCACAACCAACTTTCCTTTGGTGTGGAAACATTCCATAATCATCCTGTTTCCAAAACCAGGTAAACCTGTTAATAACACATCATCCTATAGACCGATAAGCTTACTCCCGATCCTCTCAAAAATCTTTGAGAAAATCCTTCTCAAACGCATCCTACCCATAATCGAATCCCACAACATCCCTTCTCATCAGTTTGGATTCCGCTCAAGACATTCCACTGTCCAACAAGGCCTTCGTGTTGTGGACCATATATCCTCTGCACTTGAAAACAAGCATTATTGCACTGGTGCCTTTCTGGACGTAGCACAGGCTTTCGACCGGGTGTGGCACGATGGCTTGCTTTTCAAGCTCAAAACCCATTTACCCCAATCCTTATACCTAGTCCTCAAAT
Source organism: Nezara viridula (assembly GCA_928085145.1). Lineage (NCBI taxonomy): Eukaryota > Metazoa > Arthropoda > Insecta > Hemiptera > Pentatomidae > Nezara > Nezara viridula. The sequence continues at coordinate 112,315,663 of OV725077.1, read as the reverse complement.
CCTACCTCTCAAATCGTTCCTTTCAAGTCCGTTGTGACACCGCATTCTCCACTTACTATCCGGTTGAGGCTGGTGTTCCACAAGGCAGTGTCTTGGGCCCAGTTCTCTATATCCTCTTCACTTCCGATATCCCTTCCAATCCCGATACATTTCTAGCTACATTTGCTGATGATACTGCCATTCTATCTTCCCACTCAGATCCTCAAATAGCATCTCTAAACCTACAATCTCACCTCTCTTTGATTGAGCAGTGGTGCAACAACTGGCGCATCAAAATCAATGAATCAAAATGCAAACATATCACTTTTACCCTGCGACGCAGATCCTGTCCGTCAATCCTTTTTAATTCAATTCCACTTCCCTACTCAGACACAGTCCGTTACCTTGGCTTCCTTCTTGACAAAAGACTAACTTGGAACCCACATACCACACTTAAAACACAAGAACTTAACCGACGATATGGCCAGCTGTATAGATTACTAAGTAGGACATCCCATCTTTCGATTGAAAATAAACTTTTAATCTACAAGACCATACTGAAACCTATCTGGACCTACGGACTTGAACTGTGGGGAACTGCTAAACATTCGAATATCAAACGCATCCAATCCTTCCAGTCCAAAGTACTTAGAACAATAGTCAATGCCCCATATTATGTCACAAACAAGACCCTACACCATGACCTTAACATCCCATTTGTCCTCGACATCATCCCAACCAGATTCTCAAACTTTCACCAAAACCTTATCCATCATCCAAATCCTCTAGCTCAATCCCTATCCAGCTCCCTTCATCCCTACAATCCTCCACGAAGGTTAAAACGGCAGTGGCCCAGAGATCTCTTGTAAATATGCTTCTGGAGTCCTGGCAATGGCCAGCTTCTCCACTCATGTCCCGAGCGTCTGTGGCTCTAGTGCCCTCTTTCAGTCTCCATTGGCTTCTAATACCAGTGATGCGGCTGGAAAAGTGGCACTGGAATCTCCTGGAGTCTTGCTTTGCCTTCCACATGTGGGGGAAAAAGCCTGGCTCGGAGATTCTTGGGCGAATGTATATATTGTATATAGGTATGATTGTGTTTATAAGTTTCTTTTTATGTTATTGTTTATTTATTTTTTTTCTTTTATTTTCTTTCTTCATCAGTATTATTTATTTACTTTTTATATTTATATTTATTTCTCTATTATTTGTATATATTGTTTGAATGAGAACTCTTAGCCCTAATACTTATAGCCCTCCAGTGGCTGATTGTATTATTATTCAATAAATAGATAAAAAAAAAAAAAAAAAAAAAAAAATTCTAAAATATATCTTTAGCATTACTAACAATTTATTTTTATTTTTTTCCTTTGTGATTTTTTACTTTCTTCGCCCATTTCTACAGAATATCTAACGTTATCTTTAATTAGCTAACCCTATGTTTACGGACTTAATATGCATTAAATTTTGTGAGCGGTTTTTTCTTCAAAAGCGGTTTCTGAAGGCGAGTCATGACTCATATTTTTTTTTAAAGTAAGTATACTAACAATATTTTCCGGACTATTTTAAACTAAAAAAAAAAAAGACTTTTGAAATAAATACTGTTTTCACTAAAGCAGAAAGTTTTTCATGTCGCCTCCAGTCAATTTTATTTATTCCAGTTTATATTACAGATTTTAAATTATTTTTCCTTTTATTCCGAAATTTATCTGTTATTCAACAGTTCAAAACATTTTAAGGACAAAATAACCGCTCAAATTTTCCAACAAGCCATTCAAACTCTTCTTTTGGTGCTCGTATTATTCTGGCATGTATGATGATGCCATGGATTGCCAAAGGTCGGTGTAATTTCTGGCCCATATTTCATCAGCCATTGCTAATGAGCTGGCTTTGGCTATAGCACCCGCGGCCCGTAAATCAGCTTTGTCTGCTAACTCTACTTTTTGACGGGGGTCATCAGGTATCACCTGCTAACGAATTATGATGGCTGGTTTAAATAACTTTAAAAATTCTCAAGTTTATCTTTTTCTGGCTTTAGGAACCAATAGTTAGGTACTGTTTACAATACTGGTGTGTTGCCATTTATTGTAGGTATAATCTATCAATAAATGATTAGTATGGATTCTTTGATAATGTGAAGTAAGAATCTTCTGACGGTACTCTCAACAACTTATAAGCTGATGTCAAGTGTTTGAAAGAATTGGGTTTTCGGATCTTATTACCAGAGATCCTTGCCTAATAACGTATCGCACCTCCATCAAAACTCGGCAAAGTTTTCAATGAGAAAAACTATAATTTTCAATACAAAAAATTTTTGTTCCCAAAGTTATGTTTTTTTTTTTTTTTTTTTTATCTGAAGAAGAATATTCATGCTGGTAAATCGTATTACCAAGGTTAAAACTACCAATGTTATATTACCAATGTTAAAACTACATTTTCAGTTTTTGTAGAAAACAGCTAAAAAAAAATTCTGTGTTACTTATGGCTCTATTCCACTATTATAATAAATTAACAAAGTGGCAGGACGTCCAAGCATATTTACATTGGTTTCCGATCAAACGTACATTCATCATATTCTAATTGTCATTCTATTATCAATCTGTTTAAAAATTAATTTTGAAAACTTTAAAAGATCATTTCATATGATGTTTTATTTTATTTTAATTAACTATTTATGTAATATGAAATTATAACACATCGAAATCTTAATTGTTAACAGGATAAAACACTTGATGAGCTCCGGTACAAAGCCTTCAGTATAGTTCCTCTCCTAACGGGGAGCTTGTTATTATTTCAGATTGTTCTAGAGGAGCCGTTTGCTTGCGAATCCTATTCGTGAGGAGGGCTTAAGCTCCCCCTTACCTTCTCTAAACGAGGGAATTTATAAGCCATAATTTCTTTAGGAAATAAACCAATTTATGTTACATCTTTGTACTATACAAGCACAATAAGCCTTTCATTTATTACCGCATGATGTAGCGTGCGGTGTAGGCACATCAATAAAGATACTCAAGATAAACCTTTCCCTCCTTCCATCTAACCTGCTTTAACCTGCTTTAACCCTGTAGGTGTAACAATGAATAAGAAATGATGTGTCACATCATAAAAATATAAAACGAATGTGACAAATATTTGAATTTTTGACAAATGATGCCACATCAAAAAAGCAAGTTTCAGTGAATATAAGGATTGCTCTGATGATGGGAAAATTGTCCTGAAACGTTAGAGATAATAAATGTGATTAAAGAGATCTGAAGGAAATTGGAAGTATTTTTGCCTTAACTATGAAAAAATATAATTAATAAATAATAACGGAATCCAACAAAAGAAAGTATAAACGAAATTTAACTTTGAATAGAAGATTGCAATAGATACTAATCTGGTGTGAGGATCACACAACTTTCACTTACCGCTCTACTTAAAACAAATTATTGTCTGGTATAATTGAGCTACTGAAATAAGTTTGAAGTTAATTTTTAATAGAGCTAAACCTTTCGTTGATATTTCTCAATACAAAAACTCATTAAGATCATCAAAATTCAAAATCCTATTCATTATATCAACGATAACCAATAAAAAACTCATAACTCCATCAATCTATTTTAACCGAATAACTCCAGTCTCTGAGCTCTATATAACATAAAAAGACTTAAAAATTCATTGCAAGGTGTATTTTTTATACAGCTTAACTTTCAGATCTAATTTTGTAAATTTTTACTTTGTTTATTAAAACAAAATCACCATAAATGCATGAAAATAACACACAATATTTTACATATTAAATAAAATTACAAGAGAACAATTTTCTGATTTCGTAAAGGGAAAGTTCTGCAAAGTTCTTAATTATTTAGGGTTATGAAATGCTACTTAATGAATTTTTTTTTCAATAAACTGACGATATATTTAATATATGAGTAAGTAAGGGTTGTACTACTTAGAATTTTTATTTTCATTTACCTATACATGTAATATACAGTAAGGGAAAGTATGGCGATCGTGAAAATTTTCGAATTAAAGTTTTCAACGGAAATACATGTTTTGAGGTCACTTGAGTCCAAATAACCAAGTCCCGCAAAATGTGAGGGCGGGGTGGCCGAATGGGCTAAAGCGCGTGCACAGCACCGCCGTTGCCCGGCAACCTGACATATGAATCTAATGATATAAAAATAGTCACGAGTTCGCGTCACGGTGCCGAGGGAGTCTTTGAAATCCCCGCCCACACTCCCTGGCCCGGGAAAACCCCGTATAGCCTTAACGGCGAGGAAGGGGAGGAACCAAAAAAAAAAAAAGAGAAAGTCCCGCAAAATGTTCTGTGTGTCAGTTTGTACCTGAACAGGCTAGCTCAAAAATGAAAAGTCGTACGAAACCTAAATTGCTCATTTAAAGTTTTTATGTAGTTCCGATGTTACAGCAACCTTTTCGTTAAAATAGGCTAAGCGGTGCCACTTTATATCAATGGTGAAACATTATTTTTATATGAGAAGGAATTAGTCGAGGGTGCGGTCAAAAAAAAAAAAAAAAATTAAAATATATAAATAATTTTAATTTTTGCCGACGTTTCGACCCACTTTGCAGGTCGTCTTCAGGGCTACAAAAGATACAAACATGTTGAAAATATAAAAATAAAATAAAAAATAAATATAAGTATATATAAATTACGAAGAAGTTGTCAGATACAGAAATAAAAGATAAAGAAAATAAATACATGATAAGAAAATAGATAAAAGAAAATAAATACATGAATGTTAACGAATAAATGAATGTTAACGAATAAATTGATTGAAAATTGAATAACTATTGTTACAGTAAAGTTAAAATTTGGATAAGATAACATAATAATAAGATAATTTTAACTTTACTGTAACAATAGTTATTCAATTTTCAATCAATTTATTCGTTAACATTCATTTATTCGTTAACATTCATGTATTTATTTTCTTTTATCTATTTTCTTATCATGTATTTATTTTCTTTATCTTTTATTTCTGTATCTGACAACTTCTTCGTAATTTATATATACTTATATTTATTTTTTATTTTATTTTTATATTTTCAACATGTTTGTATCTTTTGTAGCCCTGAAGACGACCTGCAAAGTGGGTCGAAACGTTGGCAAAAATTAAAATTATTTATATATTTTAATTTTTTTTTATTTTTTTGTCCGCACCCTCGACTAATTCCTTCTCATATCATATCAACGGTCAACCATCTCTACATCATTATTTTTATAATTTTCTCAAAAACAGCTCTAACGGTTTGGATTTAAATCTGTATATTATTGTATAATTGAGTGGTCTTTAATATCATTTAGGTCTTTTCCCCATTGATGTCACTTTACAGAGCTTAGATGACCAATGTTCATATACGTCTTCCTCTAAAGTACCTTTAATATGGATTATAAAAAAATGAACTCTCTGTTATTGCCAGTAACTATAAAAAATAGCTAAATATGAAGTTTGAAAGAATATAATAATTAGAAACTGGAGAAAAAAGAAAAATGTTTATCCAGGTTGAAAATGAATTTCTGATAATAACAGTCAGAAGGTATATGTATTATACATCGTTGGAAAGCTAAGAATTTTAGAAGAATAATGTCAAATAAATAACGTTGTAAAAGATATCAGAGAGTGAGGAAAAAAATATAATTAATAACTAATATAATTTTAGATTTTAGATTTAGATTTAGAAAACTAACATAATTTAACGTAAATTACATGTTTCCAAAGAATTAATGAAATTTTAATTTTTAAAGGAATTAATACGTATAATATGCTAAGCGACGAATTTTAGAAAAAAAATCCTTAATATTGAAAGTCTTAGAAAGTAATGGGGATTGACGTAAAATTATAAATGATAATTTTTGAAAACTAATTTTTAACAGATAACTTTTAACAGAAGTAAAATGTTTTCAAGGAAATTAAATGAAATTTATTAACTAATATAAAATTTTAAAACTTTTTTTACGTTTGAAAAAAAAGTATTTTAAATCTATATGTTAAGATATTAAATACCACTTAATTATGCAATGATACACCGACTTTAATCCAAACCGTTGGAGCCGTTTTTGAGAAAATAAAAATAATGTTTCACCGTTGATATAAAGTTTCACCGCTTAGCCGATTTTAACGAAAAAGTTGCTGTCACATCTGGCCCACATACAAACCTTAAATACTTAATATCAGTTTCGTACTATTTTTCGTTTATGACAGTTAACAAACAGACACACACAGACCATTTGGCGAAACTTGGTTATTTCGACTCAGGGGACCTCAAAACATGTATTTCCGTTGAAAACTGAGATTCGAAAATTTTCACGATCGCTGTAATTTCCTTTACTATGTATTTCATATATAGGTAAGTGAGTGTGGGCGGGGTGGCCGAATGGGCTAACGCGTGTGCACAGCACCGCCGTTGCCCGGCAACCTGATATATCAATAAAATGATATACAAATAGTCACGAGTTCGCGTCACGGTGCCGTCAGGGAGTCTTTTAAATCCCCTCCCACACTCCTTGGCCCGGGAAAATCCCGTATAGCCTTAACGTCGAAGAACAGGGGAAAAAAAAAAAATGGTAAGTGAAAGTAAAAAGTGCAGATTGTGTAAACTGGCATTTTGATTTTTACGTGTAGAAAATTATAACATTAATTTGAAATTGTCTAAGATTGATCTTTAAATGTTATAATGCCTCACATTATTATCCATAATAGGTACTAAGTTTTAAGGAATTTAAAGAAAACTATAATAGTCTATCTATTATGAACATTCTTAAATTTATTCACAAAAATTTTAATTTGAAATGGAAAATTGTAAATTTGGTTTGGAAAGTTTTAGATCTGAATTGGAACAATGCCAATTTGTTTTGGAAAATTCTAAATTGCTCTTGGAAAGGATTTAATAGCTAGTGAATACAAGCATGCTATCTATTTCCTAACAGTTCTCGTATTTCTTGCTTAGTTATTTAATTTTGTAATTTACGATGAAAACCTTATACTGAAAAAGGTGCGGCTGGATAACACTAGGTTCGATCGCAATAAACTCGTTTCTAGCATATTCTGTGTTTTGAAAAAGGAATGTTTTTCCTGAGCTGACATTCGGAGATGATGTTATTACTAATGAAAAATTATTTTTTATTTTTTTTTTGTGAAATATAAAACAATTTCTGGTAACAAATCAGCAATTATTATCTTATTTCGTTAATGATATTTGTTAACAGTATTCTTTTAATACGTCTTCTCGAGAATAGCAATAGAAAAGCAATAAGGGACGAGTCAGAAAGCTCGTTACGTTTCGCGGCCTGAGAGCAGTTCCTGATTATATGGACACCGTCAGGATATAAAGGGTCAAGTTCATTCCCTCACTATTCTCATAAAAAGCGAATTTGTGAGATGAAAAACTCATCGAAGGGGTTGTAAATGTGCTTCACACTTTACTATTATTTATTTTTTTTTATAGGTTACTAACAGAGTTTATAAGTTAACAACACAATTTGTATCAGAATAATAATTAATTTTTCTCTTTACCGTCATTGTGAAAAACAAATTAACTAACTAATAAAGTAAATTAAATTAAATATACACCGTGACCCAATAATGGTCTCACCGAATTAACAAAATCATATTAATAAAATATGCACTCAAACTGTAAAATCTGACTGAATCACGACAAATCAGAGCACATAATGTTCATACGTGTCCACATTTTTTTTTTTCGGAAATTCTTCAAACGGACCCAATACTATGTAAAAAAAAAAAGAAAGGAAAATCAACTTTAATATAGTCCTATAGTAATAATCTATATTAATATTTAAAATAGAAAGTAGTAGTGTTGTCACTAAAGTGAATTTTTTCTCTATTTAATCATAATAAAAGAATCTAAGAAAAGAAAAAAAAATAGTCGAATTCTCAGTAATTAAACTTGGAATTTCCTATAGGGCCGATTTCGAGCAGATATTGCTGCTATAATGGTGCCACAACAAAATCATGGCGCATTTATTTGGAGTACACTCGACGCCGTGGACGACAAAGGCTGGGAATGCAGGGACCGTTTGAGCACTCGATGCCGCACCACACGCTCTAATTGGACAAAGGGAACCGGCTCGCCCCAATGGTGATGGTTGACGCTCCTCAGGATATGCTCCATTAATAATCCCTAATTAGCTAATGCTTCGCTAAGTCCCCGGCTAAGCATTAAATCACGAACTTCTCAGGGGGAAAACTATTTCTTATAATGGATTAAATCCACGACCGAGAAAGTTGCGGTCATATATCCATAACTTGGGGCAGCCTCTACCAACTCTCAGTATAATCCCTCGGATAATAGACTCCCTATCTCTGCCCTCATTCACACCAACGTCTTCCTCCTTGTCGGACCAAATCTCTGTGTTTGTACGACTCGTAACTCCAGATTGAAAACATAAGAAACAATGTCTACGAGATTTGGATAAGTGATATTAATATCATTAATCAACCGGAACCACTTCTTTTCTAGCAAGGGGAAGGGGATTTTACAGTCAACGGGTTACCGATTTCAACCATTTTTATTTGTTTATTTTTGTTGGTGATACTACATCAAAGATATTATTCATATTTCCCGGAATTCCTACCAATTTATGTTATTTATTTTTGCCTTTCCTTTGTCTGGATTTTTTAGTTATTATAAACCAATAGATTTATATTTTGGAGAAAATATTGACTACGGTATTAAATGAATTATAATGTATCATAAATTATAGAAATCAAAAAACGCTTCCGTTGAAATAGGGCAAGGAAGTTTTTGTTATGGAAAAAGTTAGTTAGATTCGTTTTTAGTCTCCTTTAAAATTCGTATACACGATTTTTTTTTTCTAAAATTGAAAATTTTACTACACACTTGATTTTCTTGCCGAAGTTTTTTTCAGGCCTATAAATTTTTTTTCAAATTCAACTTTAGTAAAACCGCCAAAAAGGTGAATTCTTGCTCTCCTAATCCACATAATAACTTTTAATTTTCATTCAATTTTAAGCTAAAAGTTAAGAAAATCTCTATCAATTTTATTTTATATCTTTGGTTATAATTTGTTTATGGTGGTCGGGTTTTGATCATCTTGTGTAGTATGAAAAGCCCTAAACCATTAACAATTGTCGTGTTAATCGAAAGAGTCGTCCAGAAGTTATCTTAATTTTTGTGGTTGTCGACAAAGTTTTTGTCAATGCGTCTAGCCCAAGCGAAAATGTCGTGCATACATTTTTATTTTTCAATTGCTATAACAAAACTTATGTAAGGATTTGATGAGGTGCACAAAACGAACATAAACTTTATTTCTCTATAAAAAATATAAATCTCCACATTGCTACTTTGCACAGTGGGCTTTTCAACGAAAAGAAGCTGGAAAAAAAGTTACGAGAGATGGTAAAATTAAATTCCGAATAACTAAAAAAGTTTACACTTTTTTGTCGATATTCTGATAAGAAGTTTTAAAGGTATTTTAATTTCCTAAAAAATGAAGGAAGTTTCATCGAAATCAAAGCACTATTAGTAGAGATATTGCGATTTTTATATATTTTTGGTTTAATTGTTTCAATAATCATGTGTTTACGAAATTTCCTAAAAACAAAAACAAATCGGACAATTAGGAGGAAAGATATGGTCTCCGGTTTTTTAAAATATGTTCTACTCCAAATGTTGTATCTTTTGTTTGGTTTTTAAATTTTGGATGTGTTACTGAAGTAATGCTATTTTGTTTTAGCATATTACCAATGATTAAAAAAAAGTTTAGTCCAAAAATTGGAATCACCTTTTATTTATTTTTCTTTGTAACTATGAAAGTAATGTTACTTAAGATGTATAATTGTCTGGAAATAATAAACCATTGTGGAATAATTCGCAGCGTTTATTGTTTTGTGGACGTGTTTTGCGGAATCCTGAAGTTCTGCTCCGTATGTCTAAATAGGTCGTTGAATGGTGATATTAGATTTAAGTGAGATTTTTCAAGAGTATATTCCTGTATTTTGTTTCTTGTTAGCTTCATCAAGTGGAGTTGGATTTTTGAGTCGGTTGGTTGGTTATTATATAGTAAAGGCGTAACCTGTTAATTAATTAAAGTTAATCAGTTAATTAATTAAAATCTATAAGTTATCAACTCCGTTAATTAAGATTACTTATAGTTATATCTTCTGAACGTGAATAATAGAAATTAAATTAAATTAAAAAGTATATAATTTTGTCGGTGATTTGATTTAAATTTGAAGATAAATATTTAGCTATCAAGAGTCGCCTTCTTTAGTTAAGGCGTTAATTTAGACAGAAGCTTTCATTGGTCAACTACATTAATTATTTGAATCCTATTTATTTCCTATGTATTTATACATTTTTAACTATAAAAGCGTTTCATAATAATTTCAAAATATCAGCATAGCGTAGTGAGAATCAATAATTTAATAACTCGGTTCTCGCAGATTTTATATTTTTGGCGTTGCTATCTTGGATAGTGACGTGAGACCACTATTAACTTCCTCTGCTTGTTAAGCTTGCGCCCTTTAATACTGTTGGGGTCCATACTTATCCCTTGAGCCAAACCTCAGCAGTTACTCTCTCGAGTGAGGGCAGCGTCGCGCTGACAAGCGGACTTTCTTCCTTCATTCGTGATGGCGAACCAGAATGAGAACCTTCCTATGGAGATTTCAGAGCCTGAGGCCTCCGAAGATAAAAATGGGAAGAGGATTCACGAAACTGACAGCGAATGCCTTGGATCAGATAATGAAGGCTACGCCCCAGTAGCCAAACGCCACACGTTTCCCGCCCGTACCGTCTCGGAAAAGCCTTCCCAGATCCCAATTGCCAACAAATTAACTATTTTCCGTGTTAAGAGTGAATCTACCGGAGAAAAACAGACCGCCGCCAATCATCATAGCACCTCTCATAGCCCAGGCAGCGCTAAAAAATATACTGATCGAGAATAATATAACATTATTCTCTATCAATTCATCATCAAAAGAAACTCGGCTGTATGTCAATTCCGAGAGTGACCACTTTCAAGCCACTTTACTGTTGCGCCAGGACAATAGGGTACAATTCTACAGTTTTGCTCCCAGAGGCACTAAGCGATCTCGAAAATATGTGCTTCACGGATTCGATATTGATTTTCTCGTCGAGGGGATAGTCGAGAAGTTAAAAACCAGATTACCAGGATTCAGGCTCGCCCGAAGACTCACAAAGAGATACAACCCGAATGAACCACCAAAACCTATCGAGCTGATCCAGATAATTACAGACGACTCGGTCAAGCTAACAGACATTGCTAAACTGTATCACATATCGCAGTGTAAATTTCGTGTGAGCATCTTTAAAGAAGATGGGGCCCCAGCACAGTGCCGAAATTGTCAAGAATATGGACACACTATGAAATATTGTGGCCGAACATGTGCGTGCCCCTGGTGTAGAGGTGTCCATACCCTTGAACAGTGCCCGAAGACAGCACCTCCCTGGTGTAAAAACTGTAAAGGTGCCCACCCCACCTCCTCCAAAGAATGCTCGAAGAGACAGGAGTTGGTGAAGAAAATTAGGGAAATCACCAAAGGAACGCCGACGAAAACGAATACCAGCAAACAGAGTAAGTGTGTCCAGGAGGGTCTGGCATACAGCACAGCAAGCGGAGGAGCGCCGGTCCAATCAGAAGGAACCTCTCCCTACCACCAGTCTCATCCCCACCACCAGCACGCCACCCAGTTCAAGGAACACACTCCAGCAACGCAATCGCCTTAGCCTTCAACAAGTACCGATGCCTCTCTGACTTCTCTAGTGATGACGATGCTGACAAGAATGGACGAGCTGATGGATATAGTTGCCCGCATGCTAGATGCTATGACGAAGAAGCATCATGATTAATCATCTCGTCATGAATTTCAACACCAGAGGCCTCTTCCAGAAGCAGGCTGAAATCGAGCTCCTTCTTCAGCAGCGTAGACCTTCAGTGGTGGCGCTGACAGATACCATTCTTCACACCTCAACTCGTCCATACTTCCAGGGGTACACTATATACCGAGAGGTGTGTGCACCAGGATCTCGAGAGGGAATAGCCATCCTGGTCAGAAAGGATGTACCTTCGAGATCCGTCCCGAACCCAGTGGAACCAACCGAGGGAACTCACTTACTCAGAGTTGACGTGCGACTTAAGAGTCGGTTTACATTCACCTGTGTCTATAGGAGACCCAGGGCTGGACAGACATCTGTTAAGCTGCTGCTACAACATGCCCAGGTGACGGGTCGGCATGTAGTCCTTGGGGACTTCAATGCTCGACACACTTCCTGGCTGTGTGGTAGCGACAATCCACTGGAGAAGTACATCACCAAGACTAGGTTGGCCGTCTTTCACCCAGGTGTACACACTTTCCGGCATTCAGCCCGACCTGATTGGACATCAACACTGGACCTGCTATTAACCAGGGATCCGCACACCATTACGGATTGCCAAGCGCTTCCGTATGGACCGTCGGATCACCGGCCTGTGCTTTACACGATCGAGGGCACACCCGCCAAACCACCGGTGAGTAAATACTTACTCCACAAGGCCGATTGGAAAGGATACAGGTTTAGCGTTGCATCCACTTTACCGTCGGTAACGCCGTGCCAGACAGTAGAAGAGGTAAACGAGTCGGTGGATGTCATCACCACCGCTGTCAAGGACTCAGCCAGAACATCCCTAGGTTTGCTCCGCAGCCCAACGCCATCGGGAGACCACCACGTCACATCCTCGCCCTGATCAGTCAGAGGAACAACCTGAGGAACATCTTTCAGCGCACGCGTGACTACAGCTTGAAACCGGCCATCAATGCGATGACCCGGCAGATAGCCAGCCTCATGCGAGACTGGAAGACCTCATTCTGGCATGACCAGCTCCGGGGGACTCATGATGACCACCGCCAGTTCTGGAGACTGGTCCGAACGTTCGTTAACAAGAAGAGGACTGTCCTCCTGACGTCGGAGAATGAGCTGCTGACACCTAAGGAACAGGCTGAACTCCTGGCCAAAAGCTATGAAGCAAGGGATGCTGAGCGGATGAGAAATGCACCACCAATACCGGAAGGACCACCGCCCAGTCTTAACGATGAACCCATCTTCTCTGCCTTCAACCAACTGGAGTCGACACTACGACGCACCAAAGGAAACAAAGCGTCTGGACTGGATGAGATTCCGTACGTACTGCTGAAGATGCTCCCTAGGAAGGGTAAAGCATTTCTACTGAACATATTCAACTCATGTCTTCGAATCTCATACTTCCCTACCGCATGGAAACAAGCGATCGTTGTACCGTTACTCAAGCCGGCGAAGAACGGGGACTCAGCTGAGCACTATCGTCCGATCAGCCTCCTCTCGCACATCAGCAAGATTTTCGAGAGGCTAATCCACCATCAGCTTATGAAGCACTGCTGGAAAGAGAGCATCATACCACCTGAGCAGACCAGAGAGAGGTCGCGTGTGAACACCACCTAGCTAAACTTCAGGCCCACACAATAGATGAAATGAGTCTCCACAGAGCTACGGCGCTCATCTCTTTGGACTGCAGCCAGGCCTTTGACTGCGTGTCACACACGCATCTACTTCGCCGTCTGGAAGAGTTCAGGTTTCCTACCACTCTATGCCGACTGATCCGAAGCTACCTCAGCGGAAGATCTCTCGTCGTACGAGTTGGTACAGACTACTCAAACCCAGTCGATACCACCTGCGGAGTACCTCAAGGGTCTGTGTTGGGGCCAATACTGTTCGTCGTTTTCACGGCGCCAGTGGTGGCACTTAAGCATCCAAAGGCGGTGGTAGCAGCTTATGCGGACGACATTGGCATATATGCTTCCAGCATCAATGCGGAAACTGCACTCACTCTGGTACAGAATGCTTCAGCCACAATTGTTGAAGAACTAGAAGAGATCGGTATCAGAGTGAATCCTGCGAAGACTGATGCTATTGTCATGTCGTTTCAGAAGGGAAAGAAGCATCTACCCGCACAATTCACCGTTGGAGGAGCTTATCATAAAATCTCTACCTCGATTGTCTACCTCGGCGTCACGCTGGATAGACATTTGACCTTCTCCAATCACGTTAGGCAGAGGATCAAACTGGCACGAAAGAAGTCACACCGGCTCTACCACCTACTGACGTCGCCGCAGCTCTCGCTGTGACTCAAGCTCCATATTTATAAAGCTATTATAAGACCTACACTGCTCCACGGGGCCCCTCTCCTGCGATACCTATATAAATCCACGCTTACGAGTCTACAGGGCTTCTAGAACTCTATCCTTCGGCGAATTGTCCGTGGCACCACCCTACAAAGGGCTAAGAATTAAACAATACGCGAGGAGCTCCAGCTCCCCTCGGTACCTGAGTTCATAGGCCGGAGGCACATCAAATTTTTTGATGGGCTGAAGGCCTGTGCAAACCCACTGTTCAATGAGATCTCACCACCACCCAGACCTGGGAGGTGGCAAGGTAAACTCCCTTTGGTGGACATACTCGCCGAAGGATGTGGTCTGGTCTCTGCGGTCCATACTCATTAGTTTGTATATATTGTAAATAATAAAAAAATAGCAGAACGGTCCTTCCCCGTTCAATGTCAAAGTCACAAGGCCTTCTGCCACATATGTAACCCTGAGCTATCCCCAATCCTTAAAATGCCCTCGGGCAGTGGAAGGAATTTGTTACATGTATATATTGTATTATTGTATACTATATATGTAAATTGTTTCAATAAATATTTTGGAGGGTAAGAAAAAAAAAAAATAATAATTTGAAATTGATTGTGGTGGACAAACACAAGAAGAGTTAATTAATTTAATTGAAATATTTACAATGACCAATTTTTCACAAAGCAATTTTTTTATTACCCCTTTCCCACCTAATGAATACTTTATTTTATATTCCCCATGTACAATCATTTTAATAACGTCATTTATTACAGTTTTGTGCTTTTAATTACTTTTTGTGTAACTGTGTTACGTTTTAAGGCTTGTAAGTGGAATTACCAATTCTTGATGTGTTGTTTACAATTTTTTTTTTAAACTAACAATAAGGTGGTGGGTCTTACCCATTTTTGTGTTGCTTATTATCCTATTTCTAACTTATCATAATCTTACATTCTAAGAATTGGAGGAGGTTGAGCTGATTTGCCAACGAATTGGAGGTGGTGCTGGTGTTAAGGTGTTGAATAGTGGATTAAAAAGTCCTTTCAGAGGGTCCATAAATTTGATGTGTATTTTTGTAATGTATTAAATTTTTTGTAATGTATTTAGTGTAATCGTCGGAAGTTCAAATACGTCGTGGAGCTGATCTACCTTTAATTTCTTCAAAGATGTGAACGAGTCTTCTACTTTAGTATACTGTTTGGGAAACATTGGATGTGCCTTCAGTGAGATGAATAAATAGTGGTGCGCCGTACATCAAGGCAGGTCATAAAATACTTTTATATATTAGTAATTAAAGTCGTATTGAGAGCGCAGGGGAAGTTAAAAGATGGTGGAGTCTGTAAGATTTAAGTCTTGTAAATGTGAGCCGACAGTTTCATGTGATCCAGTTTAATGCCTAGATAAACGATAGACTAAGGGGGTGACTGAAGTGTGTTTCCAATTTTAAAAATGTTTGGTAATCTGCTTCTTTTTACTTTTTGAAAAGAGAATACGACGCAATTTGTTTTAAATTATAGTGAATTTAAGAATTCCAACTTCTGTAAAAATTTTTGGCATATCGATTCGGCTTGAGCTAGTGCTTTGCTTGGGTTCATACTTGAACTGTAAACAGCTATATCGTCTGCGAACGCAGCGATTGTATCACCTTTATAGTTATGATTAGAGGCCGGATTTTCGTGCAGTAAAAATCTCAAAATGTGCAGTAAAAATCCAAAATACTTAAAAATGTGTAATTTTAGGGAAGCAGCTTTTAATTATCCAATACTTTAGGCAATAGGCCTCACTTTTGTTTACTTCTTCTTTTTTGAAATGAAAAGAATTATTTGCTTTCCTCATATTTTTCTATTTTGAGTAATGAATATAATTTGAACAATATAGTAAAATAAATATTAACACTTTCAGTAATACATTTATATATATAAATTGTCTAATTTAGTTAAAAATTGCTGAAATGTACAATTTAATTCAACGGAATTGCAAAAATGTGCTATTTAATGCAACGAGATTTCAAAAATGTGAAATTTAGTGCAACAAAAATCAAAATCGTGCAATTTAAGCCAAAAACGGCAAAACGTGCAATTTCGGGCAATATAAAATTTAAATATGTTATTCAACAGATCCTGAAACCTGTAGATATTCGGGTTCGGAGTTTTTACACCCAAGCAAATAAAAGGTGCAATAACATGGAAATCCGGTCTCTAGTTATGATCTATTATGTCCGCCGTGAAAGTAGAAAACAGTTGAGGCGAAGGAACAACTCCCTGAGGTACACCGCAAATGAAAGAAATAGTTCGGGAATGTTCCTCTTGTACTCGTATAGCTAGGCTTCGATTTATTAGGAACGACTGTATGGTTCAATAGAGCTGTTCTGGGTATTCAAGATCAATTAGCTTCAGGCAGAAGATTCCGTAAGACACAGAATGAAATACCTTTGAACAGTCGATATATATCATCGCTATTGTTCTGTTTTTATTAAAATTGTGGCAGATCTCGGACTGCCGTTGTTCTAAATTAATATTTAAAACAACTAAAGCCGAGATCTCGTTATTATCGTTATAATAATAATAATTCGGACTATCGTTATTAAATAATGTTCAGTGCTGAGCTGAGCTTGGAAACCTATTTGTTCATATGAGATAACGGAATGTTCCTAACAGAAATCTCTAAGATAATTGAGAATTAACTTTTCAACAATTTTTGCGAGGTGTGGCAGTAGACTGAGTGTTCTGGAGCATCACCTGTTTTAGCTAGCTTCATATAAATCCAGTAGTTCGATCCAGTAGCTATTATAAAATAGCTGATATAACAGGACAGCTAATTATGTGTTACAGCTGGACTCGCGCCCATTCATAGGAGTACAGTAGCACAGTTAGTTACTCACTGAGCTAGATATTCACCCTCAACAATATTCACTTCCCCATAGCCTAAACAAATTTTACCCAAAAGGCCATTTAAACCACTTTAATTTTCATATGAAAAAATATTTTTACACGTTATTACAAAATGCTATTGTATATATTAAGTTAGGAAAAAGAAATGTAATGTAATGTAAGTTAGAGGGAAAAAATAAATAAAATGTTATCTAGCATTAAATTTTACTGGATGCATTCATTTTGCCATGGAACCGCACCTATTCCATTAAAGTATAATTTGAAGTTGTTTCTGATCTGTAGAGCTTGCTGTGATGACCTGTTAAAAGTTCTTGATAAATTACTACGATTCTGCAATGTTTTGATCAAACTATGCTCTAACGTTGTACTGATAAATAAATCCTTTCATTCACGGTCAATGATTATATTGTGTAGTAAGCAGATACACTTTACTATTCTCTCTGCTTTATCAACATCTGTTTCTATGCATTTTCCTAATAAACGCCATTTGGCATTCATAATACCAAAGGCACACTCTACGCGCCTTCTCGATCTAGACAATCTATAATTAAATATATTTTCTTCTTGTGAGAGGTGTGTTTTGGAGTAAGGTTTCATTAGTTAATTTTTCAATGGGTATGCATCATCTCCGAGAATTACATACGGCATGTCTACATTAATACCTTCTACAGGTGATGGCTGTTGTAAAATGCGTTTAAAATTCTCTAAGAAAGTGGATAAAGTAGAAACAGAAAATGTACCTCCATCACTCTGTTTCCCCTAACCGCCCACATCCACAAAAATAAATCGACATCGATAGTCTGCGACAGCTTGTAGTACTATTGAAAAATAATTTTTATAGTTAAAATACATAGTTTCACTATGTTTTGGGCACTTAATTCGAATGTGCTTGCCATCGATACATCCAATAGCATTCATGACATTCCACCGTTCTTGAAATCCCGCCGCAATTTCTTTAAATTGTTTCTGATATGGAACTGGCAGGTGTCTCTGATAGAATTTTTTCCATATCGCATCCACAACTGCCGAGACACATTTGCCGAGACACGCATACACAAGGTGCCTACTGTACAGTGACTTAACCTAAATGTTAGACCTAGGGACCGAAATGACATTCCCGTCGCTAGATACCTGAAACATAAATATAAAAAGGCAATATTAGCCTGGAGAAAAACTTATAGTTTCATAATTATGTTATATATTTGTGTAGATAAAGTTGTGTATAAAAGGCAATTCCTGTAAAGTTTGTACTATACTAATGATTTTTTTTTTCAGGGGAACTAGCTCAAAAAAGTGAGTAAATTTAAAAGACACATTCAGGAGAAAATATAAAATTATTCATGAAACTAAGAGCGGTCAAGAACCAAGTGCCCCTGCTGCTAAATGGCCTTATTATAACAGCCTGCAATTTTTGAATGACATAGTAAAACCAAGAGAGAGCTCCGGAAATCTGGAGTACACAGAGAGCGAACATGGACGGGGGACGAATGATAGTTTAACAGAACCTGAAACATCGAGTTCGTTCATCAAACCCAAAGAACACACAGCAAAACGTTTAAAAAAATGATTTAGATTTTCAGGTTCTAGATATAGAAAGTTGGAATTGATAGAATATCATTTTGTAAACAAATTACATAAATACGAAGATGATGAGGACTGTGCATTCTTCATGAGTCTCATCCCAACTATAAAGCAACTAGATAGGTTGGAAAAACTGAAATTAAGACTTAAAATTATGGGCAACGTAACAGAGACATTAGAAGCCCACAATTCTATAAATAAAGAAAGGAGCACTGGAGTTATATTTTCACTCAGTGACTCCCAGGTATCAGTGTCGTGACATTTATCTTATCCCTCCACAAGTGCTTCGGATGATTGTTATTGTTCACAAAAATCGTCATATCTCAACATCGATGAACCATCTCATCCTGGCAACTTCGATTCAAGTATGAATACTCGTTCATTTAAGGATTTTTAATCTGTATTTATTTTTTTTTATTTCTGTTTTACATATATTTGTTTATATATATCTGATAAAGCAGAGAATAGTAAAGTGTATCTGGTTACTACACAATATAATCATTGATCGTGAATGAAAGGATTTATTTATCAGTACAACGTTAGAGCATAGTTTGATCAAAACGTTCGCAGAATCGAATTAATTTATCAAGAACTTTTAACAGGTCATCACAGCAGGCTCTACAGATCAGAAACAACTTCAAATTATACTTTAATGGAATAGGTGCGGTTCCATAGCAAAATGAATGCATCCAGTAAAATTTAATGCTATATAACATTTTATTTTTTTCCCCCTAACTTACACTAACTACATTACATTTTTTTTTCCTAACTTAATATATACCACTACCACTACCAATGGGTAGTTTCTCACAAGCGTGTTTCGTGTTAGAATATGTACACATTTACTTAATGTATTCATACTAATACAGTTGTAAATATCATAATAAAAGTAAAAAACAAACATATATATACAATAGCATTTTGTAATAACGTGTAAAAATATGTTTTCATATGAAAATTAAAGTGGTTTAAATGGCCTTATTGGGTAAAATTCGTTTAGGCTATGGGAAAGTGAATATTGTTGAGGGTGACTATCTAACTCATAATATTTGTGAACATTCCAAACTATAAATTTCGTTTTTGTTCAGGAATATGATTTTTGCTCTTACAAACTATGTACAGAAGCCACAGATATATTGAAATTAATCTTGACATTTGGAATCCTCAATTGTGAATTTATATTGTTTATGTTATTTACTCTTTATTATAATGTTTTTTAAAATCAAATTACGTGA
Organism: Nezara viridula; assembly: GCA_928085145.1. NCBI lineage: Eukaryota > Metazoa > Arthropoda > Insecta > Hemiptera > Pentatomidae > Nezara > Nezara viridula. The sequence goes on along the minus strand of OV725077.1, from coordinate 112,295,830 downwards.
TAATAAATTAGGCATATATGTGCAATATAAATAATTAAATTTTAGTTCCATTGATATGAATATAGGGTATACTTTAGTTAATATTAAATAATAAAAATATTATATAACAAACTTACCTTTCACTAATAGTTGCTCTCTAATTGAGTCCCACAGTTGAGGTTTTATATCCCGATTATGGAACGCTTTTTCGCGTGGATCCCATAAGCGGAGTTCATTCCTTACGAGGTTTATGAGTAAGTCTTTCTCGATTTTTCCTGACATCGTTAGCTACAGTCCCTGTGTTACTGTAAATAGAAGTAGTACTGGAAATAAACAGATTTGATAAATCAATCGACTTTCGTTGGTCATACTAATCATTGTTTTGGACTTCCATGTGGAGTACACAAGTCCTATCTAGATTTTGTTAATATTTATTTTATCTACACCGCACAACGAACGTACAAAGAATTGTGTAAAATTATTCAATCTAAAATATTATAAAATAATAATAGAATTAGTTGGGGATGGGTTGTCGATAGCGGCCAAGACACTCCATGAGTCAGTTACAACGACCCAGCACTTTTCCACAGAATCTCTTATGAAATAAAGACCGTTCATGATGGCAGTCGCCACTTCTGTAAAAATGAAGCATTCACCTGGCAGTTTGAATGGTAGTTGATTTTCCTTATTCGTTACAGCACATCCTACATTGCTTTCTTCCTTGGATGCATCTGTGTATATGAATTCGAAATTTGTATAATTTTCAGTCAGTTTTAAAAACTATTTCTGAATTTCAATCTTGATCTACGTTCTTGATATTTTGGCCATAGATCTATTTATTCTGGGATCGGTCTAATAATGTTTGTGTCCATTTTTATTTTACTTAATATTTTTAAAAAAATCTGTTTAAATATGCTATTTTCGATATCTTTAAGTCCACATCTTTCGGATCCTTAAAAAAAATATATATGAAGTAAGAGGTTGGTGTAAAGATGATTTCAACTTAGCGACATATTTAAGAGACAAATATTCTCGCCTCAAGTACAAGGACGATTCTCCAGATTCGGCATTGATACTGTCGATTGTGGAGGTTCGGAGTGCACCAGTACAGACTCTTAGGGCCGAGTTATGTACAGAATCTAATATTCTTAGCAATGTTTTACTGGCTGTTCCATATATTTGCGTTCTATAGTCGATTTTAGTTCTCACTATATGTTTATATATTTTTAATAGAGTCTGTCTATCGGCTCTCCAGCTGGAGTGTGGAATACATTTTAGAATTCCAAGCCTTTTCGTGCAGTCATCTCTCAAATTTCTAATATGTTTTATCCAGTTCATTCTCTTGTCTATTGTTATTCCCAGATACCTATGTTCTCCTACATAGTTAATTATAGAACCGTCTAGTGATATTTGTGGGTTGTACTGGTGGCACTTTCGCAGCCTACAAATGTGCAAACATTTATATTTAGGGGCTGATATTTTAAATCCAGTTACTTTTGACCAATCTTTCATTTTGTCCATAACTTCTTGTAACTTCCATTGGATATAGGGTATTGACTTGCTACGGGCTGCGATTAATATATTGTCGGCAAATAGGAAACACTTAATCGGAGTCTTGATGCAGGGCGATATACCATTAATGGCTAAAAGGAATAGAGTCGCATTAAGAGAAGATCTCTGCGGAGTACCTCTTTGTAAGCTATGGCTTGAAGAAAAAGTATTACCTATCCTTACTAAGAATTCTCTATTGCATAAAAAATTTCTGATGTACGACCACATGTTTTCTACTATCCCCAGTTCCGCTAAGATCTTCAAAACTCGCCCTCTTGCCATTGTATCGTAAGCTTTCTCTAGATCTAGAAATATCGTTATTAAGTGTTCCTTGCGTGAGAAAGCCTCCTGTGCTTCTAAGCTTAACGATTGTAGAGAGTCGATAGTTGAACGGTTTGGCCTGAAGCCGAATTGGTGTGAATAAAGGATCTGTTTAGTTTCTAGCTCATTACTTAATCTTGTGTTTACCATTCTTTCCTGTATTTTCGAAACACATGAAAGTAAAGAAATGGGTCGAAAATCCTTAGGAACGATGCTTATTTCTTTTTTTGTTATTGGTGCAGTGATAGATTTTGTCCATTAGGAAGCAAATATTCCACTTCCAGTGTATAATTTCGTTATACATGTTTAACAGATATGCTTTCCCTGCCTCTGGTAATTGTTTAATGAATTCTCCTGGAATTTCATCCTGACCAGGCGCTGATTTTCCCTTGCATTCATTAAGTGCAGAATTTAGTTCTTCGAGTCGAAATGGTCAACAGCATTCTTCAGAATAGTTTTGACCTACATTACATTCTTGGTGCATTCCATCAGTATCTATTGTCCTAGAGCTGCAGCTTGAAGAAGATACATTTCGGAAATGATGCGCTAAAGCTTCAGTGATTTCTTCTGGATCAGCTATAATTCGTTCGTCAATATTCAGTACTGAGATTACGTATTGCTACTTTATTCCTTTAATTTTGATTCCACCATGTTCCATTCCACCATTTTGATGTTTTTTTACTACTTTTAGCAGTTAGAATAGTTTCTTTGGCTGCTCTACGAACTACATCATTGAAATAAGATATTTTTTCGTTCAAATTCAGGACATATGGTAATGTTTTGGAGACCTTCAATAATATATTTGCTATAACCTTCCCAATCTGCTTTTTCATATTTCCACCTGATGTTTAATGGAATATTGATAGTTTTATCCCATGTTTCGATAACAATTGGGAAGTGGTCACTTCCGTATTTGTGACTTTTAAGACTCCAATGCTTGACCTTAGTTGAGTTCATAGCATCCGAGAAACTGAGATCTATTGCAGAGAAATTATTAATTATTTTATATATATTATAAATTATTTTTCGCGCTGAAATGAGTGTTATCTCCTATATTTAGTAAGTATTGTTCTCAAGAAATTTTGTGATGTTTAATTATATATCATTTAAATTCAGAATATATTTCCATTGCAGAGGTAATTTAATAATCATTATGTATTTTGATAAAGCAATCATTCCGACGATTACTTCCTAGTTACGATTTATTAATTTTTAAATGTTTAGCATTATCCAATGCACATAGAAAATAATAGTATTTTAAAACTTTTTTTAATGTTTTCAAATTAATCAATAATAATTACTGTTTTATTTATTCAATATAATCCAAAAATAATTCAATCCAAAGTAAAAAAGATATTAGTACTAATTATCCTTTATTGTTAACAACTTTCATTTATTATTGCATTACAACTATTAAATATCTTCTCATGGCTATTTGAAAATTTGCACTGTTGAATACTCAATAGTTAACCGTAGTACAGTATATGAATAGTGAAAAACTATTTTATTTTAGTCAAAGTTTCGACCCGGCTTTGTTGGTCTTCATTGGGATAAGAACGAACAAGATACAAAAGGATGTAGAAAATTATGTAGATATAATATAAGGATATAGATATAAATAAATAATGGACATTAAAGGGATGTGAAGAAAATTCAGAATGATAAAGACTTACTTGTTGTCGGACTGGAATTCAGTGCGAAACTGTCAAGTCATTAGAATAAACTTGTAATGTAGGGTAATTAGCTAACATTATTAATGGGTGGAGGGGGTAGGGGTAGTAACGGAAATCATCAAAAGAAAAAAAAACAATTACAAAGAATAATAACAATATTGAAATACATTAATGAATAATAAAACATTGCAATATCTAACAGCTAATTAATCATAAATATATGAACTGTGGATAGTCTATCCACGCTCCTTCCATCGAATCGTTTGTTTAATATAATTCATTAAAATAATTTTAATATAAATTTCAAAATAATGCAATTAATGACCAGGCAAAAATAGATTTGTATTACAGAATGGTATTGGATTTCTTTATTTATTGGCAAGAATTGAAAACATAAAATAAAATAAAAATAAATTAGTGAATTAATATGTTAATTTATTTCGTAATCTTTTTTATTATTTAAACATTGGTGCAATAGTCATGGATTAAAATTAATAATTTAATGAGATATTTACAATATTATGTATGAATTATAATGTATGACTATAATTGCTGATGTAAATTGCAAAAGAAATAAACTATAATTTAAAGATATTGAAACAGTTAAATTAAACGAAAAAAAAAATCTTTGGTTAACAAGAGGTGTGGATTTAATTAATCCCTCCAAAATTATTTACTATATTTAATTAAAATAATCTCAATACGAATTGTAGAAAAATGAAATAAATGAATAGAAAAAAACAAATATCTTTACAGAATGTTTTGGATAATTTTATTTATAACTGATAGAAGAACGATGACTGAAGAAACACGATGTGAATTAACCTTTTTAACTAATCTGGTGTTACTTTTGACCAACATTTAATTATTACGGATTAATATATACAATATATATTGTATTAAAATGAGATTTTTTATTTGTTAAATATGAATTACATATAACTTAAAGTAATAAGCACGATTCAAATAATATTTAATTATATTATTGAATAAAGGTGATGATGAGCTAGATAAATAAATATATTTTATCTTTATTTTTTTAATTTTAAATATATAATAAATAAAATTAACAATGTTTTATGATATATATATATATATATATATATATTAGTCATTTTAATATATATATATGGTTAAAAATAAAATGAAAATAGCTATTGTAATTTTCTACTGTATTTTGAATTACTTTTGGATTATTTATGGAATAAATAATACCATAATTAATACTTATTAATTATTTAACAATATTAAAGGAATTGACAATTATTTTTTATGTTTATTGGATGAATATAAAACAATTAAATTGATGATAAACATTAAAACATGAATGAAAGTCTTGAATGAAAATATGTTTTTGAGCTGAAAAGTATAGTCGTCGTATCGTGTCGTAACGGATCCAGTGTAACCACGGCCTTATGATGCGATTTTAGCTATAATATAAATGTATTATATTAATTTATATTATTATATTAATGGTCCGAAATAGCCACGCCAAAAAGCTTTATCAAATCGAAATGTAAACAAACTTTGATCTCTGTAGATATTCAAAATCCGTTTTTTTTATGAATAATAATTTATTCACAATTATTTCTGCCTCAATGTAAAATATAACCTTGCTGTATGAAATAAATATTAACTAATTATCTCTAAAAGTATTTCTGCCCGTGTAATTGTATTTAGTAGAACTTCAATAATCACTATATATATATATATATATATAAAGCTTTGGGGCTGAAAATCTCTTCAAAATTAAATCCTGGATCCACTTGTGTTTCTACTAGTAAGTTTATATCAAACAGATGTTTTTTTTTTTTTGTTTTTTGCAATAAACCCTTGATGTATAACAAAAAGATTATAGACCCTTTTCATTGTATTTGGCGAGGTTAGAAACTATAGCGATCTTTTCCTCTTTTAAAAAAAATATTTTATTCCATCAGGAAATAAGCTATTTCTTTTTTCAATTTTCCAGGAAAAGGTTTCGATATAGGTGATATTTAATTTCTGCTGGAACAAAATGGAAACACCTTTTATATTTGAGAGTGGAAAAAAAAGTTCACAAAGGATTGATGTAATTCGAAACGAAATTTCCTTTGTGCTTCCTATTAGAACATATTGCTTAAAACAAAAAAGCTATTTTATTTTATTTTTTACTTTAACTGACATTTTATTTTTTCACCATCGAGGCCATTCCATAAGGTATTAGATTAATTATTTCCTGCTAACGGTACTTTTGTCCTTGAAAGGAATTATATTAAATTTGAGTTATCTTTAATCTAATATATAATTGGTTTTCCAGTATCACTACGACTCATCATTACAAAGGTTCTTGGGTTCAGTACTTTGTAAAGAAATACTATTTATTGGTCAAAGCTTGTGCGAGGAGGTGATGGCGCTCAACATCCTGGTTTTCCATCTCAATTAGTTGTTTAATTAATTGAGATGGAAAGATGGGGTCTTCCACGGTCGACCAAACAGAATAAATAATTGTCTGCCATCAGCCAGATTCGAAGCTCTGGGACCTTGAGCATAGGAAGTGAGCGCCCTACCACTAGGCTTTCCCATTCCCAATTTAATATATCGGCAGCCACAATGTAAAATCTTGTAGGAACAAAAACATTTTCAGGATACGAAAAAAACTGTAATTTTTGTTCTGAGCATGATATTTTTGGTCCAATTTTTAGAAGCCCAAGGCAAAGATGTAATGCTCTATTTTTCATCGTATTAGTGCTATTAGTGCTTTTTATTTACTTTGAAAAACAGGTATTAGGTAGGTGAAATAAATCAAATTTATTGTAGTTACACCCAAAACGTTTTTAATAATGCTCAAATCATGACAGGAACAAAGTAAGTTTCCAAAATATAGAGAAACTGTTATTCAACTGAAAATATGTAAAACATTTTACTGGAAAGCGAGTATTTGTGTTATTCAATTTCAATACACACGGGTTATTCAATTTTTTGTGTCAAACTGTAGTGGTGGCTCGAACGGAGTGCATGCGCCTCATTGCGGATTAGTCTATGAAAATTTCGTTTTGAATGTACTCAACTTCATATGGCCAAGCATTTGATTCACGAATGCTTTTATTTAAGTTCTACGTAACCTGCTGACGTGTAGATCACTTCGTTTCTGAACCCCTTGCGATTTCCAAGATTCATTGCTTTGAAATGATGTGTTCTTTTTTCGTCTCGTGCTAAATTTTCCAATTAATGAAATTAATTTTTTGTCAGTCATTATCAGGCATTGGGAGAATTATAACATTTTTCTAGTCAAGCTCATTTCCCATTTGCCATGAGGTTTCAAAAGTCGTTCTATATTATATTTCCACTTTACATTGCGCTTCTTTGCTTCGTCTAGTTCCATGGTGAGCAGTGCGCTCCTCAGAGCAGAAGAACCCGAGTATTTGCCGTCCTGGAAGTGGCTGCCATTTATTAGAACTTTAAAAAAATAATACAAATCGTATAAAAACAATTAATTTTAACATATTATTAAAGCTAATTGATACTATAGCCTTTGCTCAAAACCCTTATACTTACCCTTTATACATCTTTCATTGAGAATTTCATTAAGGAGTATTTACGGTAACGTCAAGATCTCTATAACCTTCACTGTAACTTAGATTTTACATCACAATATGCTGTTTTTAGGTTACAGGTTATAGAGCAGAAATTAAGCATCTTAGATTTCAATTTGTGGGATAAGAGTATGCACTAGGTAATATTGACCAGAATATCTCAAAACCTCATTTTCCAAATAAATTGTGATTACTGGCTATTGCTATCTAATATATGTGCTGTGTTCATATCTCACTATAATTATTGCCCACGTGACAGCTATATTTCGAAATAAATAAATATTAATAAATAAATAAATATATTAATTTATATATTTGTAATCGAAAGCTAACCTCTAACCTCTTATCATCAGGAAACGAATATAAAGTATAATAGAAACTACAATTTTGGACGAAAAAAATATTTGTTACCGCTATTTCGAAGCTTTCCTAAGATGTCGGAGTAAATTAGCTTGGTTTTCATGTATAAATCGAAAAATTAATCAACCTCTGGCTAAAACATTTCATATATTGATCATTTAAAAATGTAAGGGTAGAAGCGATTACAAATAAAAAAAAATGTAAGTGAAATAATTGATCGTAAAAATGATGACAACATGTAAGTAATCTATTTCTGTTTATTAGCCTTTTTTTTTTTTAATTCGAATTGTTTCGTCTCAATTTTCGCCTAATTCTGAATTTACTATCTGACAATTTTACTAAGCAGGAATAATTGTTATTAAGATTTTTTCTAGTTTTCGTTGGGAGTATACAACAAATAATACAAATATTGAAATAGTGACTTATATTCTTTACTTACATGAATAATTTTATAAATATTTAAAAAATAGTGTACTGCCTAGATTTCGAACCGAGAATTTTTTCTCTATAATTAAACGTATTCGAGTACATCTAAAGATGGCATATGGAGACTTCATTTACTTTTTAATCGACTCTAGATTTAAAAAAAAAAAATGTTTAATGAAATTTACAACTGTATTACATGAAAAATACAACAATTAAATGTGACATTGGTAACATGGCATGTACTACATGAAGAGAAACTGCTCATTGGTAGAACTCAAATTAAAGTTCTATATTAGATGATCCCGAGGCCATCTTCTTTTCAGACGCCTTAGAGGGTTATCAGGAGTAGAAGGGGAAGCAAGATTGGAAATAAGAGGGTTCGGATAGTTCAGAAGTTTATTATGGAAGGATAGGTAGTAATTGGGCTAAATCGGAAACATATGGTACGTTTAGATCTTTAAGGATGATTTTATTTGTGATAAAGAAAGGTGCATTGAGGATTTTACGTAGAGTTTTGGATTGTAAGGATTGAATACTAGAGGAATTCGAAGGTTTAGTAGAGCCCCAAAGCTCGATTCCGTAAGTCCAAATAGGCCTTATTATAGTCGTATATATAAGTCTTTTGTAAGTAATTGAAAGTTTAAAGCGTTTGTGCTAGGGTAGTCGAAAACGTCGAGCGGTATCTTGTCGTTTTAGTCTGGTAAAAGAATTCCAAGTGAGTCGTTTGTCCAGGTGTAGTCCTAGATGTCGGATTTCTTCATCAGGGATAAGTGGGGTATTGTTAAAGGATACAGTATTGCAGAGAGTCATAGGTTTGCGACGAAAGGTAAATGTAATTTGATGGGATTTATTGGAGTTTATTTTAATCCTTAAGTTTTGACACCATTCTTCAAGACTTGTGATGTGTGATTAGAGAGGTTGGGATGCAATTGATGGATCGTCGTTAACTGATAGGATACACGTGTCATCGGCATAGGTGTTGCTGTCAGTGTTGGTATGGGTTGGAATATCAGCTGTATAAACTGTGTAAAGGATACTACCTTGAGGAACACCAGCCAACTGAGAAAAAAGAAATGAATTGGCATTTTTGTGATTTACTTTGAAGTATCTATCACTAAGGTAGGAACGGATAATGACGAAGTATGTAGATGATACGAATTTACGGAGTTAGTGCATCATTTAGGCAGACTCTATCAAAGGTTTTAAATTTTAATATCCTAATTCTGAAAATTTTTTAAAATATTCGTTAAAAAGGCCAAGATATGATGTAATTAATTTTAAAAAAAAAATAATGGAATGCACTAGTCTATTACAGAATTATCGATTACAAATATATTAATGATTTCAATGCAATAGCTTTTATTTCATTTTCATATGACTCGTTATTTATTTCAAAGACACTAGTTTTTTTTTTTTGGTTGCTTGTTCTTTTGGGAAACTAAGAAAGAATAGATTATGTACTTGAATTTTTAATTTCTGTGTTTGGATATAAGTACCAGTTTTAAAGAATAATTTAACAATGGTCAACATTGGATTATTAATAACTTACCGATAATAATATCCTTCATCTTTCCGATTGCAAAATTTAATACTGAGTGCCTACTCATTTTATAAAATGCAATTAAACGCTGTTGAAATAGGGGAATAGAAATTTTCAGGAGAAAGTGGGAAGGAAAACAATTAATGACAAATTAAATTCTTAAATCTATTCCAATTAGATGATTTGCAAATTCCTCAGCTTTTCGTCATCGATGAGTATTAAAATTTAAAAAAGGTTTTTCAGAACTCATACATTGAAACAAAAATATGACATTTATTTTATTATAATACAATAGAAATATCAAGATAATCCTTTCAATGGATTTAATAAAGAAACTGTTCAAAGACATCATTGTGAAACATTACATTCATATAAATAGAGATTAGGGTGCACTCTATAACAAGTAGTATAATTTCCTAGTACAATATTATTTTTTTAAATTTCAATATCATATATATTAATAACAATTATAAAATTTATATTTGAAATTAAAAGAATACAAATTACAATTTCTATAAAATATACTAGCCTTATAACGAAAATATATTATGTAATATATCTGTACCTTGTAATAAAAAGGGCAAATTTCCAAACCTCTAAAAAATTATTAAATATACAGGAATGAACACAGTGAAGGATATAAATTATAAATTATAGGCCAATATCCTTCCATTGTTAGCTATTAACACAAACTGACAATGAGAGTACATTTTCCTAACCTTTTCAATAATTAAACTCATTTTATGGAGTTCACTCCATTTCAAAGTTTTGAACGTTGGCCCTTTTTGATCCTAGGTACAGAGGGAAATACAGTTAAAGGTGAAGTATTCAATATGTAATTCAATATCCAATTTTTTCGTTACTTAAACTATCAACAAGTAAAATATTGAAGAAGAATAGATATTCTTTAAAGTTTATAGATTATATTGTAAAATACGTAGGGCCAATATATAAGGTTTTATATTGCCCCGGGAGAAAATGCTAACTTTACCATGGCATACTAAAAAAAAAGTAAAAATTGTTATTTAAGTTGTTAATCTTAGTTACTTGTTCATTTTAAACTCGTTTAAATTAAGTTTAACAAAAAAGAAATTAATATTTTTGTATTGACAGGAATTTGAACTCTTTTCAAGAAATTTCTCGTTTTTCTTCTTGTAATAGTTTTTTGTATACAACGTATTACATTGTATAAACTCAAAATTAGCATATTAATATTTTAAGTGTGAAGTAGGAATATGAAAAAAAAAGTCTAACTGAATCATTTGTAAGTAGAACAATACTGTAAAAATATTACAGCAAATCAAAATAGTCCAGTCGAGAAATATTTGTATACGTTAATTAAGTGGTATACTATAAGTAAACAACATTATTTACATAAATATTTTGTCAAATTAAATACTCATTGGACACAGAATAATATACAAGTGGATAAAATAATTAATTATTCATGTAACATTGATATATCTGGTTAGAAGTATTATTATTTTTTCACAACAAGGATTAGAGATAGTAATCTATTTTTTTTTTCCTTTTTTGAATTCGTATTGCAAGATATCCTGGTCGCACCTCACATACCCCTTTGCTCTGGAAACTCCATCCTCCTGCGGACAAGTTGTGGCAGGCTTCTTGGGTGCTACTGCCGTCCGTAACCAAATAACAGGTGTCACGAAACCGCCAAGAGGCAAGGAATTAACACCATCGCCCAGCCACAGAGCTTCGTACCTGTCGACAAAATAATTCGTTATAGCTTCATTGAATATATTATTTTCTGTATTTTACATTGAAATATAAAAATGATTATATTTGAAAAGTACTTTTATGAAATTAATTCAGAACCGAAAATTGAAACAAATATTGACCTACATATACCAGAAACCATTACAACTCCTTTAGACCAGAGAGGGGGCTATGATATGTATCGGGTATGTACGTGGCTACGGATGTCTTGAGTATCGAGCGTACAACACTTTTGGATGACTGGCTTCTTTGGAATAGCTTCAAAATTAATCGGGAAGAAAATTGTATTGCACAATTACTCAAAACAATAAATAAAAACAAAAATACAACAAGTGGAATATTGTTTGTATGAAATTTGGAAATTGTAATACATAACACTGTTTTAATCGATATCTTCTTTATTTTTACATGCATAGATATAGTAGCGGACCATGTATTAATTTTTAAAAATCGTAATAAAGGACATTAATACTTTAAAAGATACATATCTTAATTTTCTGGACACTTCTTACATTTAGTAGCTGTATTACGAGCCTAATTATTTTTATTTATTTATTTTAATTTCAATATTCCATTCGATTTGCCCTGCACGGCAGCGCATTTAGCAAATTTTATGTATATATCTGTCATGTATTTAATATTTGTCGTGGATGTGGTATTTTACTATTGGGGTGTTTAAATGGTTATGTATATTGTTATTTGAAATATATCAAGGCATAATTATTTTAAAAGACAATATTGTGATTAATAGAGTATTTAGGATTTCTAAATTAATAATGTGGGGTACTAGACAAATACCGCCATATTAATAGTTTATCACAGAGTATATGGGAATGTTAGAAACTGCTGGTTTAATTAAAAGTTTAATTATATCTGTACAAATATTTTAAGTGGACATTCGATAATTGTATCAACAGTCCAGTGTACTTAAATATTAATAAATAAGGAATCATAGGTTGTGGTCAAGCCGCATTAAATATTTTTTAATCAAAACTATAAAATTTTCTCTTACATCTGTTCGGTTAACATTCAGGAAAAACATTAGTGGTATCTCCATACGGATAATAAAATAAATAGATTTAACCAATTTATCTTTTGTTGTTAATAATTGTAATTATAAATCATTCTTTAGCGACATTATTAACCTTTACCGTGTTAGATCTTTTAGAATGGTATATATTTAGTAAATTGGCATTTCATTACTGATTTGGTATGTATTAATGTTATATTTGTATAAAATACAATCGAGCGTCATATATAATGTTTAAAAATTTAGAAATTACAATTTTTATTTGCTAAATAATTATTTTGGCTTTTCTAAGCTACATCAGAGTAATTTCAGAAAAAAATTAAATTTATTACGACCTCAAACTCAAGACCTACAAGAAATGGTTTTTACTAATTAACTCTAAAGCGGACATGATGATATCAGAGTGGCGACCGACCTGGAAAACCTGAAAAAGTCAGGGAATTTCTTTTAGTTCGAATTTTTTTTTTTAAATTGGAATTAATATACAGTGGATGTCGTTCATAACGACCTTAAAAGACTTGTTAAATTTCGTTGGTATAATGCATAATTGTTATTGAAGACCCGATCATCTTTATATTTATATCGTTATATAATCTATATCTATCCCCTTGTCATTGTCAATAACGGCCCTAACCGTTATATTGGAATTAAACAAGAGTAATGAACAAAATGTAAGCAAATTGGAGGTTTTTTTTTTTTTTTTTTTTTTTTATGTAACGCCTGCTTGATCAGCCATGCTTGCTCTTGCGCTCCAATATAATATTTGCTCTCCTAGCATAAGGGCTGTCCTTTTCACTGAAGGAACATCTTATGTCCTGTAATGCAGGGCATGTATTAAGATGTTCTCCTGTCATCAGATCCAAGGAACACAGAGGGCATGTCGGGCTATCTTTTATACCGATGCGGTGGAGGTGCTTCTGAAGGAAATTATGGCCTGTGAGCGTTCTAAAGCATGTCACGGTTTGCCCTCTAGGGAGGTCTCTAGGTATCCTGCCGCTTTCTTCCAGCAATCCACTGTTTGCGCATATTTCTCCTTCAGTGAACTCTGGAGGGTCTGTTTTATAATTCCTTTCGTTGAATCCATGTCCAGAGGAATATCTGGTTGGATCATTCCAAAACCTATTCTGGCCAGTTTGTCAGTTTCATCATTTCCGTGGATCCCGCAATGTTCTGCCTGGTATTCACTGGAATGGAGTTAAAAAATTGCTTTTTTAAAAAGAAAAATATGACAATATTATTTACTATCTGTAAGTATTCATCTATTCGTTGGTTAACTGAAGGAGTGATATAAAGGAGTATGTAGAGTCGTAATATGCGACTAAGCGAAATGTCGTTAGACCACTCGGGTTTTAAAACGCATTTTGGTCCTTAGTTTTTTGGCGATTGTTATGCATATTGAAGCATAACCGCTCATACATAAAAGCTATGTAATTTGTTTATACATTCTAGTTCTGTTATAAAATAGTCAAATATCAGATATACCAGTTATGTGGAGTAAGCATCTTTCCTTTTCCCCTGCTACTCATTTGACTTTACTTGTATGAGCTCCCTAGATCCATTTCCCTTATTCTGCTGAGATTTTGTGTTGTTAGATGTTAGGTCAACAGAAGCGCCGAATGACCGAGAGCGTCAAAACAAAAAATTGCATATAAAAACCTCATTCACGGATGGTACATCTATCCAGATTTATTTGAGGATATCTTAAACGATATCTATCGTGAGATATATACCGTTGTGCCATAGAAAATCCTTATATTTTATCTAACAGTATCTTAGACCATTATAATATTCTTAAAAATACTGTTAAATGAGTCTTCAATTAAAAGAAAATACTCCAATATATTTTTTTCTCACTCTGTTCTTTTTAATTAAATTGAACGTAAACGTTTCCTTGCATAAATAAAAAAATATATATATTTTCCAGTAAAATTTCTGAAACCTTCAAAGCACAGTGGTTTTCATTTCAAGAATGGTAAAAAAAAATTAAATCTACAAAAAATATTCTTCAAGTTGTTTTCTCTCTTCATCTTGTTTGGAGTCAGTAAACACTAACTGTGAAACGTGTTAATGGCTGATTTTCTACTGTTAATAATCCGCGTTGACATGTTATAATTTAATATTCTAATTCCAATTTGATGATAAGTTAATCTATTTCATCCAGCTACTGTTCACAAAGCTTCTACTATTTTTAAATAACTGATTGATTTGACGTGATACTCAGTACACTTTTCCATTTACCTAAAGAGGACAAAATAGGTTTATTATAAATGAATCTGATGCTATCTGTAAATGTTATAATCAAGTTATGGAATTTCTCTGTTGGTCCATTGGGAAAGATGATCTATTAAATAAAAGGTTTCAGGATTTAATATTACAGGATGTGAAAGGTGATGGATTTCTACACATGTCCAGCACAAATATAATTGATAGAAAACACGTCCATTGAGGATACTATGTAATCAATCAGTTGCCGATTCTAGTCCGTATATCTCCAAGATTGATTCGTACGGGCCAGAGCAATCTCTTCTCGGGTAAAAGGATTCCGTTAAAAGGTTCGATCAAGAGGAAGTCTATATTTCCTATTATATGGGACGATATTAGTTGTAGTGTACACGTGCGTTGGCAGTCAAAAGTGTTTGTACAAGCCATCTTTCGACTTTAAATTCATTGTGGCATAATGTAAGATTAAAAATTTTTGTTGACGCAATGAAAATTCAGACAGGTAGCTTAGAAACCTAAAAAATATTTAATAAATAAACTAAAACATTTCATATATAATTAAAAATAAAATAAAAATTAGCCCTCAAAAATATTTGCACAAGTTCATACTTTATTATTGTTTAAATTATTTCCTTTGTTTTTCTATGGAATTGGCCAACAGAATAATTGGAATCCTTGACAAGTATTGTTACAAAATCCATTTATATTTCAATCTTCTGTATTTGAGTGGAAATTACAATAGAACGAGGTGAAATGTTTATTGCAATTCTGGAAAAAGCTATTTATTCAGAAACAGTGAAAAGTAACCGAGAAATCGGTCGATACTCAAGTTTGCATTTTTCGACAGTCCGTTGTATTGTTAAAAATCTGGTGCTCCCATCAAACAAATTTCACTTACCGCTCAACTTTGAATATAAATTATTTTCTGACCATATTGGGGTATTTTTTGTAAATTGCATTTTTAACCGAGCTAAAGCTAAAAATTACAGCTAACAAATCATAAATACCATTAAAATAACAAAAGTACTATTTTTTATATCACTCGTTGATTATAGATTGTACGTTCCGTTGATTATGGGTTGTACGAATATTAAACTGTTATTTTTCATTGCAAAGTATACTAAAACGGAATTCAGAGATTTACATTGTCTGTCATGGAATGGTCAGAAGTTGTCACACTAATTGGAAGTAAATACTATTGGAATATCAAAAAGGGAAAATTCATCTAATTATTCACTAATTTTATTTTCTAAAAGGTTACATTATGATTTTTTGGAATAAACGGACGATAGATTAATTAAATATAATACGGACCTAATTAATTAAATATAATGTCAGATCTAGATTTATTAAACTATGGTAAATATATTTAAGGTTATAAACATATCCATGAAATAATTTTATATTTCACTTCTTCTTTCACACAAGTGCAATGAAATAGCAGTGGATACTAATGGAATATCACAAAGGGAAGATTCATCAAATTATTCGCTTTTGTTTAATTTTTTAAAAACCTTTTCTAAAAACATGACAATATTTCGGAATAAATGGACGTTGATTCTTAATTATTTAAATATAATATCATCTAGAATTATTAAGCTACAGTAAATGTATTTAAGGTTATAAACATATGCTTTATACATCCATGAAATGATTTTATATTTTACTTCTTCTTTCACACAAGTAAAATGAAATAGTTTTTTTAACATTGTCGTTGCCTTGATTAGGTGGATTTTAAATACTTTTTTAAAACTTAACAATATTTTAAAAGTTTACATTTAGTTAGAAAATTTCATTTAATTTCCTTAAAAACATGTGATTTACGTTAAATATTATTAGTTTTTTTAAATTATTATAATTTTTTGCCACTCTGTGTTACCTTATACAACTTTCTATATTAGATATTGTTTTTTCTAAAATTCTCGGCTTTCCAGAAGGTAACCGTATAATATTTCGATATATATTATACGTCAGTGTTGGGAAAAATTTATCTTAAATAAAAGATAATAGATAGCGAATAATTTATTCGAACTTTTCAACTACAAATAACAAATAACTGTTTTTATCTTTTATCTAGATAATAAATAAATTCAAGTTATCTATTATCTTTTTATTTGTTATTCGACTTTTTTCAAATAAATTTCGAATAATTTGACACTAATTTTATTTTTCTTCTATATACGGGGCTTTCTTCTATAGTTTTTGAAAATTATCTCCATTTTAAGACTACACCACTGCATTGCGACTTTTTTGAGTTTTTATGATGTCCTCCATATCAGGATTTTGGAGGTGATTTTTATGAAAATTCTGTCGGATTTAGAAAAATTCTCTCCCCCTCCCACGAATCGACTTTTTGTAACTTATCAGATTTAATTGATATGAGGGTCGACTAATATGTTTTGGGGGGCCCTTTTTATGAAAATACTGTCGGATTTGAAACAGCGCCTCCCCTCCGAACCGACTTTTTGTAACTTTTCAGATTTAATTGATATGAGGGTCGACTAATATGTTTTGGGGGGCCCTTTTTATGAAAATACTGTCGGATTTGAAACAGCGCCCCCCCTCCGAACCGACTTTTTGTAACTTTTCAGATTTAATTGATATGAGGGTCGACTAATATGTTTTGGGGGACCCTTTTTATGAAAATACTGTCGGATTTGAAACAGCGCCCCCCTCCGAACCGACTTTTTGTAACTTTTCAGATTTAATTGATATGAGGGTCGACTAATATGTTTTGGGGGGCCCTTTTTATGAAAATACTGTCGGATTTGAAACAGCGCCTCCCTCCCCGAACCGACTTTTTGTAACTTTTCAGATTTAGTTGATATGAGGGTCGACTAATATGTTTTGGGGGGCCCTTGTTATGAAAATACTGTCGGATTTAAAATAGCGCCCTCCCCCTCTGAACCGACTTTTTGTAACTTTTCAGGTTTAATTGATAAGAGGGTGGACTAATATGTTTTGGGGGGCCCTTTTTATGAAAATACTGTCGGATATGAGAAAGCGCCCTCCCCCCCCCCCCCTCCGAACCGACTTTTTGTAACTTTTCCCGGTTCCCCAAAACATATTAGTCGACCCTCATATCATTCAAATCTGAAAAGTTACAAAAAGTCGGTTCGGGGAAGGGGGCGCTATCTCAAATCGGACAGTATTTTCATGAAAAGGTCCCCCTAAAACAAATAAACAGACCTAAATATCGAAGAAATTCTAAAATTGCAAAAAAGATTATTCGAATCGGATTTTCATCTTAAATAACGAATAATAGATAACAGATAGTGCAAATACTTTTAAATAACAAATAACGAGTAATTATCTGTCCAAATGTCGTCGAATAAGAAATAACGAATAAAAATTTATCGATTATTCGTTATCTAGATAATATTTCAAATAATTTATTTAAATAACGCCCAACACTGGTGACAACTGTCTACCACGCGTCTACTCTAGGGATAAAATTAAGATACCTTTATTTGTTTGTCCAGAATACATTAAGACGAAGGTTTTTGTTTTAGTCAGCATTTGTTTCACTTCACATGTGTTAGTCATTCATACGACATTAGGTTAGATTAAGGGAGTGTTATAGTCTATAGATTGTGCATCTACAATATGGATGTGGAATACACCGGATATATTATCCCTGATACCGTTGAACCTTCGATTCAAGAGGTAAATACAGGCCCTGGACCTTCAACATTAAATGACGATTTCGACAGCGTAGAAGGGCCTGCTATACCTACAATTTTAAATGGCAAGTTTTTAAAAATAATTAATAATGAAGAAAGCGATAAAAATGATGATGATAATTCTAATAGTATCAGTGCATTTTGTGTTAAATGCACGCCTCAACTTGAAGTCATTAAAGGCAGTAAAACGTCTATTTCGAATTTTATATCGCATTTAAAGCGCCATCACGGTCAAGCTGCTGTTGAAGAATATAAAATGTATAAAACAGAAGAGCGAGATTTCAAACGAAGAACTAGTTTTCAAAAAGCACCAATGGATCGTGAAAAAAAATGATATAACTCAAAAAGAATTAAATAATAAAATAGTAAATTTTGTTATACACTCACTTGTACCATTACATATAGTTGAAAATTTCTATTTCAAAGACATTTTTAACAGTTTTAATAAATCAGTGCTTTCTCGATGACAGCTTGGAAGGGTTGTAGATAAGCTATTCAACAATCACATATCAAATAGAATAGATCGATTAAAGTCAGCTACATTCATATGCACTACGGCCGACATATGGTCCTCTAGAAAACGCTGTTTTTTTCGGAGTCACAGCTCATTGGCTAAATGAAGATCTTAAGCGGGAATCGGTAGTTCTAGCTTGCCGTCGTTTAAAAGGAACACATACCTACGATAAAATCGCTGAAATGATGAATAAATAATGGAAAAATTATAAGCACTTTTACAGACAATGCCACCAATTTCGTCAAGGCTTATAAAATATATGGAGTTGATATGAGTGTTGTATTCGAAAAAGAAATTGAGACCACAATCGATGATGAAGAAGAGTTTTACGAAACAGAGGAAAGTGCTTGCTCAGAAACGGATGACCAAAATGCTAATGTTGATGAAGAGGATAATGAAGGTGAAACATCTCTTCAATATATCTCTTTGCCTAACCACATAAGATGTAGTACCCACACCCTCAACTTGTGTGCCTCCGCCGACTTAAGGCGAACATTAGTATCCCATGCAAAGCTAGCAAACTTCCACAAAACTGTAATGGAAAAATGTAACATTTTATGGAAGTCCGCACAACGACCCAATTCTTTTGAGAAAATGGAAAAAATCTTAGGGCACTCTCTGAGTAGACCTGTGGAGACCAGATGGAATTCATTGTTTGATTCCCTCAGTCAGATATATAAGATAAAAGACAAAATGGCAATGTTAACAAAATAATTAAATATTAAAACATCAATTAAGAAAAATGAATTTGATTACATTGAAGAATTTTTGGAATGTTCAAGGCCGTTGGCAAGGGCTATAGATATTTTATAAGGGGGAAGAAAATATTTATTACGGAATTTTACTCCCATGTATTTTAACTTTGAAACATAAATTGGAACAGTTAAAAACTAAAAACTGGACGTATTGCAAGTTCTTAGTTGATTCATATTTTGATAGTATTAAATTACGTTTTAATAAAATACTATCTTTTGAAAGTCGTGAATCCGAGGTTGCCGTTATTGCAGCCTTAACACACCCAAAATTCAAAAATAGGTGGTTTAGTTTAGTTCCCTCTCATCTGCACGAGGTAATTATTAATTTTTTAAAACAAGAACTGCCAAGCAGCCAGAATGAGGCTGAAAATACAAGCAAGGAACAGCTAAACCTAAACTCTAATAAAGATGACGACTTCTTTGATTTCCTATCGACACATGAAAAAAATTGCGGCAGTTTATTTCCATCATGGGAACTTCAGGTAGGAATGTAACCATTAATTTCTACGTTACTTGTTTTTCTTAATGTCTGTATAACTAATTTTGCTTTTTTTACAGTTTCTACAATATCTCACTGATGGCGATTCCAAGTTGGAAACATTAGTTAAATACCCGGCTATAAGGAAACTAATGCTTAAATACAATACAGCTATACCATCTTCAGTACCGGTGGAACGGCTATTTTCATTCGCAACAATGGTGAATTTACCGAGATCTCATAAAATATCAGACAATATGTTTGAAAAAAGAGTGATTCTAAAATTAAACCTGAATAATGTAAATTTGAGTTCTTGAATAATTTTTTTTCTTTTACTATTAATCTTTTGAACTACTTTATATTTACCTCTACTTGCATGAATGAATGTTTCAATTTGTTTTCGGAGAATGCATCACACAAAAAGAATTGACTATAATAATGAATAATGATTATTATAAATTAATATCAATCATCTTACAACTTATGTAAATTTTTTTTCTAACCCTCCAAAATGTTTATTGCATACAACTTATGTAAAAATAATTATTAAGATTGAAATGACAATATCCATTAATAAGAATTCCAGGACCTGCCTGTTTGCCTTGGTAGAACCAACGAAGTATAATAGAATACCCTATAAAATACAATATTGACTATAATAATAATAAGTAAAAGTGTAAAAATATAAAAAATAATCGGTAATAAAATAACCAATATAGAACAATAAAAAATAAGTAATAGTAACGTAGTATATAAATATAAACAGTGTTGGACAAAATGTATGTTAAATAATAGATAACAGATCAGAATTTATTCCAACTTTCAACTACGAATAACGAATAGTTCTGTTTATCTTTTATCTAGATAATAAATTAATTCAAATTATCTATTATCTTTATATTTGTTATTCGAGTTTTTTCGAATAAATTTCGAATAATTCGACGATAATTTTATTTTTCTTCTATATAAGGGACTATTTATACATTTTCAGACCCATAGTTTTTGAAAATGATTTCCATTTTAAGATTACACCACTGCGTTGCGACTTTCTTTTATTACTTTGATATAAGAATTGATTTATCTGAGATGAGGAACCTTACCGGGAACAGGGAGGTATGGAACCGATGGATGGAAGAACCCCTACGCCGAGAGGCAAATAGATGGGAGAGAAAGAAGAAGAAAAAGGATTGCTTAGTTGACCCCCTCTCTTGGTTGGGGGCGGGGTGGTCGAATGGGCTAAAGCGTGTGCACAGAACCGCGAGTTGCCTGGCAACCGAATTATAGATTTGAGAAGATTTAAAAAGTACGAGATCGCGTCCCGCTGCCGGAGGGGATTTTAAATTCCCCTCCCTCACCCAACGGCCCGGGAAAATCCCGTATAGCCTAAAAGGTGAGGTAGGGAAGAACAAAAAAAAAAAAAAAAAAAAAAAGTTGACCCCCTCTCTTCATTGTTTCAGGCGGAAATGAAGGTGTGAATTTTTTGAAATTTTGTGAACTCACTTGGTGTTGCGGATGATTTTGCTGTTACTGGCCTCTCTTCTCATATCTTTCCTCTACCAGGCTGCTTGACTTGTTCTTTAAAACATCATGTTTGGTTCAGTATCTGGTAAAAATGTTGTACACCTTTTTCTGTTGCTTGGCTGTGTACGAATAAACTGAAATACTGGAGCGAATTCAGACATTTTTTTTTGTATGGTTCAGGGATGGATTTCTGAACAATATGTATATATATATCGTGTTATGGTGCCACAATAATCCGGAAGCTTGCTACTTTTTCATTCCTTTATAGGCAGCAGAATGTTTGATTATTTGATATGGAAGATGATTTAGTTTGAAAAAGGTTTTCATAGGTGATTCCTCAGGGTTGTTTTAGCCTGTATCTCTTTGAAATTGAAATACTGGTGTATAAAACGTTCAAAAATACGAATGTATTTTAAGAGCAGATTGTAAGATATGAAAACTATAACTGAATCGTAAATCAATGTGTAGTGAAAATGAAAACATTAATTGCCTGCAATAAATTTACGAGCTGGAGAAATGTTAGGGCTTCGAGGAATTTCTTATTATCGGAGGCCTGCCGATGACATCTATATGAAAAGGCAGTCTATATTCTGTTGTCAACAGGCCGCCAATATCCGCCATTTATCATATCTCATCGTTATTGCCTCATCTGATCCGGTTTTAATTTTTATTGTATTTGTGATTTCAGTAAATTCATAAATTTAAATTACTTTATGAATAGAAATATTCCTATTAAACCATTATTTTTTTTTTTATTACTTACAAGAAGAGACTACAGTAAGTGGGTCACCGATTTAAAATTTCGGTGATAGTACATCGAAAAATATTGGATGTCTAGGCGTTCGGTTTTAACAATTTTTTTAAAGCCTTCAACCACTGGGATCATTATCGCCTTTCTTCACTGATTATTTTTTATATTTTGGAATATATCTCTGTCTGTCTTAGGAAAGCAAAAAGTCTTTCAGTCATCTATACATTGTCCAATTAAATTGGCGTTGCTTAACTTCAAGGTTTTACGCCTCAAAGTCCTAAACAATAACCACGAATGTTCAATAAAACGGAAAGAATGTTGTCTGGAATATCAAAACGTGATCTTTCATTCATTCGCTCTGCATTCTGTCCGAAAATGTTTCACAGTTAGTTGACACGCGCCGGTCTGGAGTTTCGTTCAATTGGAGATTCGCGGACCATCAAGTAATCGTGGGTCAGGCGTGTGTGGCTTATAAGTAGTCGCGCCAGAACCAACTCGTCTCTTCGCCTATTTTGGAATGAAGGCCTGCGTTCGTTCCAATTGGCCCAAGGAGCCGAGAAAAAACTATGTAATTTAAACAAAATTTAAGTTATTTATTTTTGCTTTTGCTTTGCCCGGAATTTTGGATCATAATATATCAATCGATTTCTTTTTTATGCAGAATATGGAAAAAATATTGACTATTGTATTAAGTGAGTAATAATGCATCATAAATTACATAAAGCAAAAAGGCGTAATGTAGCCCAAGTTAATTATTGTAATGAAAAAGCAAGTTAGATCCGTTTTTGGTCTCCTTTGTAACTCTGAAATTCTAATTTTTATAGAAATCAAAAATTGCAAATTTAATATATACTTGATTTACTGAGGATTTGTATTCTGGCCGATAACTAAAGAATTCGTAACTTCTCAGGATTTTATCCAAATTAAACATTAGTACAATCGTTGGAAACTTTTAGATTTCATTCATTTTTCAATTAGAAATTGAGAAAAAGTTTCCAATCATTTTTATATCTTTGGTTCTATTTTTTTTTTTTACAGATTTCTGTTTTGTACCACGTAATGTTTTCCTCAGGATTGCTGAGCAGTTCTGAAGTTATCAAGATTTTCGTCGAAAGGTCCTCTCTAGGCAAAAATTTCGCACAGAAAATTTTAATTTTTTTAATATATTCTTATTTAAGAGTTGAAAATCTAATCTTAACAATCCAAAATCCTCCCTAAAATCCTAAATGCTCCATATTATGTAAAAAATAAAATTATCCATAAAGACCTCAATATTCCTCTTGTGGAAGACGGCACAAACTAGATTTACCTCTTTTAATTCCAAGCTCTTTGGTCTTTCCAATCCTCTAGTTCGTAACCTTTCATCCAATACAATTCCTGACAACCCTCCGAGGCGTCTGAAAAGAAGATGGTCAAGGGACCTCCTAAATTAATTTATCTTTGAAATGTCACCAATCGGTAGCTTCTTCACTAGTACTTTCATTTTATATATTCCTATAGTAGATTTAATAGTTTTATATATGTTCACAATTGTAAATTTCAATTTAAGAATTTCAAAGGACACTAAAACGAATCTAACTTTCGTTTTCATAACAAAAAATAATTTAGTCTGGTTTAGTCGTAGCGTGGTAGTCTTTCAATACAATTGACAATACTTTTTTCTTATTCTATACAAAAAAGAAATCAATTGATATATAACATCCTAAAATCTGGAGTAAGTAAAAGTAAAAATAAATAACATAAATTTTGTTTGAAACTATATAAAATATTTTTTTTTTATCGGTTCCTAGTGTATAGTCCCCTGACTCCCCTGTATCCTTCCGTTGTTATTGAAAAGAGTAATTATTTTATAATTTATTCTTCATAGGTTTTCTGAAACTGCTCGGTTATATTTTGTTATGTATAAAATATAAATTAAATTCCAAAGAACAAAGATAATAAAAAAAACAGCATTCAATATTACCCAGTGTAGAGAGAGATAATAACAAGGCCGCTGTCCAGTATTCTATTAAACGTTTAAAAAACCTAACGGAATTTAATCCCTTTTTTTATAAACTACATAAATATCCCTATAAAATGCACCTAGTGCAATATATGATTTTTAAAGCTTCGGGAATTAAGTAAATGTTATTAAAAGAATTAAGTACAATAAATTAGTTGTATGAATCCCTATTTCGACTCTCACAAGCAATTTGTGTGTGTGTGTGTGTGTGTGTGTGTGTGCGTGTGCGCGTGCGTGTGTGTGTGGAAATAAAGTGACATTTCATTTTTTAGAGTTATCATTTTCACTTTGCGACAATTATTTTTTCTGGAGTTGGTACACCAGTCAAATAAAAAATCATAAATTCTCTTCAACTGGTTTTAAGTCATAAACATAGTTAATGTTGCTGTGGCTGTGAGTTTCATATAGTTTTTTCTGTAATTAATGCAGAACCTCTGGTTTGAGAGTGGTTTTTTAGCGTAAAATTCGTAAAAATGACACGGAAATGTGTAGATATGATGAATAACTTTTGTTGTATTAATGGTGAAATAACATTTTCCTCATAGAAACGCAATCTGATGTCTCTTGTGAAGACTGCTTATCAGCATTATTTCGGTATGAAAGTAGGGGACCAGGATAAGTCTTGGACGCATATATGTTGCAACGCATGTTCAATTACTGTTCGAGGATGGATGAGAATGAAGAAACGATCTATGACCCTCGCTGTGCCTATGGTTTGGCGGGAGCCTACAAACTATACATATGACTGCTATTCCTGCTTGACTCCACCTATTGAAGGGGCAGGATTGTCTATGAAGAAAAGAAGAACAGTTCAGTATCCGAATCTTCGATCTGCTATTCGTCCCTTTCTGTATTCAGATAGTTTACCAGTTCCTACTCCACTCGAAAACTGTGTGTCTGAAGTAGATCATTTAGCTTGAAGATAGATGAATATACTACCAAATTCAGATAGTCACACATGTAATAAACAACAAATAAAATTGAATCTCTCATCTAGAAGATTAAAAAGAAAATGAGAAACGGTAGCGGTGTCTAATGAAAAGATAATCAACGCAGAACCTATTAGTATTGGTCCAAGAAGTAGCTTGATAGGTAAGAGGGGCGACCGTGTTGGATCTCAGCGCTATAGGATTGGCTACTCCTATTGAGAGAAAAAAAAATTAGTATTCTTTTTAATGAAATCTGTTAATTTTGTTTCGTTATGATATGTATGTAGGATATTAAATTTATTTTTGCCTTAAAAACAATATCACACAAATGGAATTTAGTTTCACCTTACTTGAAACTAGGATATCAACAAATATATTTAGTTAGACAAACAGTATTTGAAACTGTAGATGTTTGGTGTTGCTATTATTAAATACCAATTACTCTTCACTATTGTTGCAATTTAAAGATTGAAAGAACTCGTGCATTTGCATTTTAATAAAAAGAAATAAAAATGTAGATGGAATTGGTAGAGTATGCATCGAATAGCAAATAGCTTTAGAACAATGAGGAAGGGACAGAGATGGGGATGGGAATTAGTGAGCAATGCCCTGATTTAGTTTCCTCTGGAGGGATGAACGTTTTACGCTCCACGGCCTCACTGACTGACAATAAATCTTTTGTTTGCCTCCTTCCTCTTCTAATTCTCACTATTCTTCTATTTTTACCAATTTCCAGTTGGGAAAATTGACTTTTGGAATCCAATCTGTTCCTCTGGCGTTTTTTTCTTAAGCTTTCAATTAGCTAGAGGTTAAGTACATTCAGAATTTTGTTAATTAGAGCTACTGCCTTTTGTTACGAATGTAATGACAGTGCCTAGAATGTATATTTATTTTGCTACAACAATTCTCATATGCCTTATTAATTTTATTTATTTATTCATTAAAAACTTATTTATTTATGACTATTGACCGGCTTGTCTATGTGTATGATACTTCCTGAAGCGCTAATATTTATTTATACAATAAATACTTTATTGCTATCGAGTTATTTACGGTGCGTGATATCTTTTTAATGCTTCATCAAATCAAATTATTGAGCCTTTACATTTTATTCTCTACACTACTGAAAATTAAGCACATCGTTCTGGAAAAAAAAAAAAAAAAAACAGAAAAATGTTATGCTGTAAAAAAGATTTATTTCCTCATTACTCAATAATAAACAATTCATGGTTGATTTGTTATCCATGGAAGATCACTTACATAATAGTTATATCTTACAATTTATACACATACCAATATACTAGGCGAATCATTTGCATGGAACAACTAGTTCTATTTATTTAATGTTCCTATTGTTCTTTTGAAGTATTAAATTCCCTACTAATGTATAAGTTAGGTTCACTATTTATATAAAGCCGGTTGGATACACTTTTTCGTTATTAAATGATTATGCAGCACCATTCTCAGAATTACTCGAGAAATACTAGCAGAGGTTTAACATTCATATGATCTTTGCTCCTCAGTATTTTTATTGAATAGCAAATCGATTTTTTTTTAATGTACCTAATAAATTAGGTATTAATTTATAACATGCCTCTATTATCCATTAAATGTCTGCAAAATAATAATAAGGAAACAAATTATTTGAACTTTAATTTATTGGGCGAATAAATTTGGACCTCACTGCTTTCGCCAAGAATCAGAAATCGCAGCTCATGTTTTGGACAAATGTCCGAATAACATGCACCTTGTCACCCGCCGTCACAATTTTACATTATTGCTGAATTCCTGGAGATGGAATAGTATAGATGATTCCTGAAATTATATTGTCTTGTTACGGATGTCTCAACGAGATTCGTAGATATCTTAGCCTTTAATGCCAAAGTTATTTGATTTTCGCCTTTAAAGTTGATAGTTGATTATACTATTAGATATGAAACAAACGATGAGGATCAAGATCTTAAGTACAACAAGAAAAGTAGGATGTTTATAAAATATGCATATGCACAGGAGAAAAATAGATAGGCATTTGGTGAGAGAGAATATTCATTCGGTTCGGGGACTGTGGCTCGGGAATAGAGACGTCTGCGAGGAGCATCTATTATTTTGGACTCATCGAGAATCCTACTCCACCACCTGTATTGGTTCTGGGTGCTTTGCTGTGGAATCAGTGGACAAAATGAGAAGATATTAAAAGTGAATGAATAAATTATAACATTCGGCAGGTTGGATGATGGTCCTGTAATACTTTATTCTATTTGTTCTCTTTTATTAAATGGTATCGATTATGACTGATTAGTATACTGAGTGATTTATCAACTCAACACAGTTGCTACAATTGTATTGTGTTTTTCCTTTTCCCATTAATTAGATTTTCGTAAAAAAATTTCATGGTCCGGGTTGGGATCTAGATGTTCAGTACGCGCGAATTCATTTTCTTAGACATGTCTCTATACCTAAAACGATTTGGCTTAAAGGTCATGATTAGGAAAAAAAATCTGTTTTTTTCTTTCTCTATGCCTGAAGTGATGTTTTGGGATGGAGTAGTCTCTATCCACATATTATAAATTTCACTTTCCAGAGCCATTCTTTGGAGTTGACCAATTTGACACGTTCTCTTGGATACGTTATCTTAAGAACAAGTTTATGTATTCATTATAGCTAAGTTTACCATGCTTCCAGCAGCCAGCTGACTGTTCTGGCATCTCTTATTCTACAAATCGAAACCATTTTAGCTAACACTCCTCAAGGACTTCAAAAACAAATTTTACTCTCAATGAGGCACGGATGCAGTTATTTCTTGCACAGTCCCGTCTGGTTTTACCCGCTACTTTTCATAGAAATCATGAAATGATTCCGCAACGTTAACTTGGCTCACATGTGCTGTTAAACTTCCTAACCCTCATAGAAGAACATGCAAGAATGGAGACTTAAATAAGCGGAACCTTCTCTCTTTGGTCACCACTCGTTTGTCAATCAGTGCTGAAGATATTTGGAAGAATACACCATTAGCATTTCTTATTCTGCTCAGTGCCTCTTGCTCTATTCATCCAACTCTACTTATGATAGTACCCAGGTCATTAAATTAATCTACCGCTTCAAGGACCAGTTCTGGACAGTTAATTGTAAGATGTTCTGTCCTTATGACACGCATAGTTTTGCTTTAATCAGGATTTATCCTCCAAACTTTTCTTTTCAATTCTTCTGACCGTTCATCTAGAGCTACTTGTCAACGTTCCGGCTCATATCCAATCATATGCATAAATGAAACTTTAGACCACCACTGAAAGCAGATTTAAATTTCCAGTCGCTATAAGAATTCACCTATAACATATCTTCAACTGTCGTGCTGCTTCACTAGTTTATGGTTGAAAGAATGGGCGCAATTCTTTATATAGAAAACGATTTGATTAAATTCTGTGTGATACTGTAAAAAATCTTTCGCTTTCGTATGAGAAAACATTAGGAACGGGGTGGTTCGGCGATGAAGTAGGTTCCAAATGACATAGTGTGTTTTTCATTTCATCGAACTCCATTATAAAATACGAATTAATATTGCTCTGTATTTAAAATATAATAATAAGAAGAATAGTTATCTTATTATTCACGACAGTCAAATATTAGACCACTATTAAAATATAATAAAATTTTAAACTTTATACAATACTTTAATTTAAACTATATCCTGTGTTAGAATGCATATGACGGGTATAAAATCTACTGACGTTGATTCCATTTGATGAAGTTTTCAGTGAGTACCTTCTTTCTTGGTATTCTGTCTACTTCTTTCGCTTAGTTTTTATTTAAAATGACTTATAGAGTGAAGATTGGGAACCTCTCGGAACCATTTTCTGGAAACAAAGGGCTGAAGCAGGGGTGTTGTATGTCTCCAAGGATTTTCAAGATATACTTGGATGAGGTAGTGAAGCCATGGATGAGACGAAGTCGAGACTACGGAATTTAAGTTTGTTGACGACGAGCCCCTTACCCTGTTCTTCGTAGACGATCAAATAGTGATGGCCCGGAAGAAAGTTTTCCTGGAGATGGTGGTTGTCCAATTAAAGAAAGCATATGAAGAGGCAGGTCTCAGGATAAACTCCTTAAAGACTGAGTATATGGCACTGGGAGACGCGGAAGACGATCTACGCATAGGTGAATACGTGTGCAGAAGAGTAAAGGCATTTAAATATCTCGGGTTCTATCTGCACGATGTTCTGTTGCATCCTGTTCTCTGCAACGATACTATTTCAAACGCGAACATGTGGCGTATCTTCACAGCTATTGTCCAAGTAGTCCGAAATGAAGTGGTGAGACAGAGAACAGGTGTAGAGGAGAACGTCGCTAAGAGGATCGGAAAACGGCGGTTGAGGTGGTATGGACACTGCAGGAGAATGCCGGAAGATCATTGGCCGAACAGAGTCCTGGAATGGCAGCCATCCGGAAAGCGTAGACGAGGACGACCCAGAACCACGTGGATGGAAGTAGTCCGAGAGGAGATGGCAGACCGAGGTCTACAGGAGAGGGACTGAGAGGATAGAGATGTGTGGAGCTCTCTTCTGGCCTGAACAGTTATCCCACGTTGGAATACCGGAAATAATAATAAAATAAATAATAATATTTCGGCAAATTTTTAGAATTAGAATAGAATTTTTTTTCAGTTAAAATATATGTACTACCCAGCCATACAATTAGTTAATTGATCGATTGCATAATAAAAATGAAGCAAAGCAATAATTGGTCAAAAGGTCGGCTGAAATATTGATATTAAGTGATAAATTGAGGGGCAGAGAAGGGTTAAGGGTGAGTTTACATTTCCTATAAGGAAGGTGGAGTTTAATCCAATATTGGTGCCACTTGGGGTTGGCCCGTCCTATCTTGGAATTTCATTTGTTTCCTCGTTATCTTCCCCTGCTTAACATGTGAAATTCTCTCTCACAAACATTCTCTCTCTTTTAGTTTGTTCTTTGTTTAACTGATCACTGAATTATCATTTTGTTATTCTCCCTTAATTGTTATTATCTTATTTATTCATTCGCTTAATAAAGTTCATTTAATCGATTAACATTTTAAAATGTTCAAACATTCGATGAAATTTTTTAAAAATAGGAAAACAAATGTTAAAAAACTAACACTAAAATTTACTATGATAATATTTGGATTTAGCGAATACTTTTATCATTTTCGTTCTTTTGTTCAGGATTTGTTTCCTTATTTTTGAGTGATTAATTATATTTTATTATATGTTCAATGAAGAAGAAATATTATATTAGGTTTTAACAGTATGTGAAAATCACTTCTATTCCTGTTTTAAATTTAATATAAATATAAATTAAATTAAAAACTAAACTAAATTATAATCTAGTGGGATTTTAAAGATAGAACCTGTAGAAAATTGAGATTTTTATATATTTATTTTAAATAAATAACTAGGAGGAAGAAAAGTGATTTACACATCCTGTTAAGAACCGAATTTTCCTTCCTCTTTGAACCTTTATACTTCTATATTGTATTATACTTCCTCATTGAAAATGCTTAATTGCACTACAGATTATATTAAAATTTAATTATTACATTTAATAAACGGTAATTCCTTGAGTGATGAATCTTAAATAAAGGAGTGATGAATAATCCCAAAGGAAAGTTTGGTCATCACAAATGGTTTCAAGGGTCACCATGATGTACAGCGGGCGACAGTTTAGCTTAATATACTTTTAAAAAATATAACATCAATAAAAACTGTCTACCGAGTACAGTATATCTTCCATTGGTTACACAATTACCTATATTTCAGATCTATGATTTGACGTTTTGGAACAAAATCTGCTGGAGAAACAATTTTTTTTTTTTTAATTTCACTTCCCTAATGCATATAATACTCTTAATTTAAATACCCAATGTTAAAAATGTCTTCCTCTAAATTACCTTTAATTTTTGGTTAATTTTTAATAATTTACTGTGTCATTGTACGTAGTAATAAAAATCAAGTGCGCGCAACACACATCTTTCACTTACTCCTCTATGAATAGAAATTCTTTTCTGGCAATGTTGGGCTATTGTAGAATTTTGAAGTGCATTTATAAACGGAGGTAAAGCTTAAAGCTTACAGATAACAAATCATTAAGACCATTAAAAAAATCTGGTGCGCGCAACACACAACTTTATACTTATAGTGATAGTACAGATAGTGATTATTATTTATATAATTTAGTCCAGCCTCTAAGCTTAGTTCTTTACCATTTTCTTTCTCCTCCTTGGCCTTAAATTGTTGTTTTCTTGCTGGAACCTGAAGGGATCTTAAACTTAAATGCTTATTGGACTGCAATATTGGACCTTTAACACTTATTTTCTTTGTTATCATAGTTTGGTAAATATAATACAAATTTACCAAGAAAAACTCGGAGAAATCACCGAAAAAATACAAAACTTATCACTGACAAATTTCAATAGATTACGCTAAGTAGCAAACCATATGATAGACCACATCGGAAAATAAGGAACAATCGAGAACTCGAATAACTCTTTGGTGAGTCTAATATTGTGGCAATCATCAAATGAGGAAGGCTTCAAAGATTGGGCCGTATTCAAAGGATGAGAGGCTAACAAAAAAGATTATGAATGGCAGATCTGGTGGAAAGAGATTGACGGAACGATCAAGTCTGTGGAGGTTAGATGACGTGAAGGATGGTTTAAGATGGATGCAAGTAAAATAATGGCCAAGAAAGGCGGAAGATAGACAGGAATGGCTATCAATTCTAAGTGCAGCCAAAGTCCAAGTAGGGCTGTAATGCTATTAAGTTAGTTAGTTAGCTTATTTTATTTGCCTCATACCGCGGGTATTCCAGATGGAAAGACTAGATATTAATATTTAGTAAATTACTTGCGTTTTTATTCGCTACTTTATGATGAGATGAATTTGTTTAGTTCGTGGGTACATTTATATTAATCTATATCATTCTTATTTCCTTATGTTCATTATATATTTTATATTTATTTATTGCACTATAAAGGCATTTATGTATTGCACTATAAATATTTTTCTTAGCTCGCAAATCAAATAAAACTTGCGATCTTTTGCAAGAATGCTAAAACATTTTCATGTTTTATGTAATTAAGAGATTAACTATTTTTATCATTAAATAGAACTATCCATCTTCATTAAGCCCAAAGAAGTGTGATAAAATTATAATGCTTAGAAGAGGCGATTCTTACCATACCTCGGATGTTTATTTATTTTTTTATATTAATTAAATGTATAGTTTTTAAAAATATAATTGTATAAAAATTTATATAATTTTGTACAACCAATTTTTATTTTAACATAATACATATATTTACATTTACACTTCGGTAGCACTTACTTTTGTTATTATTTATACGATGAATTATTCAAGATGTCTTGAATACATAAGGCAATATCCATTTCATGTTTCTGAAATTCTGACTTTATAAGAATATTTTTGGGCTTGATAACATTGCAACTCGACGCCTCTTACTTTCATTCTTTTTCGTGGGGTAAAATATTTGGTAAAACATTAGAAAAGAAAAATAAGAATAATGATTTTGGTTCATCTAACGTGTTTCTTTGTTAAAACTCGCAAAAATAGACATTTTTACAATTGTAAATTAAATAAACCGTCCCTTAAATACAAAATAATAAATATGTGATGAGTTCGTACAATCTTTAACATTAGAAACAGTTAGAAATAGAAACAGAAATAGAAAATAACTTTATTTGTATTATTTAATAATATTTGTTTCTATTTGTTCATCATAAACACAAAATGCACAAATGTACAAAATAATTATTCATTTTTTTCTATATATATATATATATATATATATATATATATATATATATATATATATATATATATATATATATATATATATATATATATAATCACCTTCACTGAATTTTGTTGTGGAAAGTAAGATAGAAAATATTATCGAAATGCAAAATTATTAACATCTAAACAAATAACTAGAAGTCAATCTACCTGTACTACTTTGTGCGAACCTCTAGAGAGTAGCAGGACGAATAAGGATAGAAGAATCTGTAATGTGTGTGCTACCTTGGAGTACCCATCCAGAGGGGAAGTGCTGATGAAAAAGAGATAGCTAAAGTGTTCGATCACCTGTAGCATTGAATGAATGCCGAAATCCGTTGAAGTTATTCAAGCCATTGTCTCGCAGAAGTCGAGAAATACCTTAAATGTTATTAACGGACCGAATTTTCTCTATCAGGCAGTATAAGGGAAAGAGTATGTATTCTATGAAAGCGTAAGCTCAGAATGGTGTTTGTCTTGGAGCGCTCGAAGGAGGAAGATAGTGAACACTTTTTTTTTTTTACTATATTTTTTATCATGTTTTTTTAGTTATGAGTTGAAGGTCCTCCGCTCTATGTATGATAAAATAATTTATAAATAAAGAAATATATATATATATATATATATATATTCAAAAAAATAAAAGAATTCGCAAACCTTCATGAATATACTGTTCTGGTATTGTTGTAGTTTCTTCAGAGCTGTGGGATATAAGTAGTGTAGGAGAGATGCTCTATGGAGAAGTGAGCGTCTGAGTATAGCTTTGTATATGAGTAGTTTAAGCCTACGTGTCAGCCCTGATGAATTGAGTAGGTGACGGAGTTGGTTTGAGATGGGTTTGAATGTTTGTATTTTGTGTTGTATGTGTGCTGTGAATGATAAATGTGATTCGAGTTCCACACCTAGTATGTGAATTGTCTATGCTTTTTTTTTCTTATTCTCTTTAATATATATTAGTCTCTAAGCCTCTTTTCATAATAGATAAATAATGCCTTGAGGACTCACCGCTGTTGTGGAGACGCTGCTTGGCAGGCTTGGCGGAGGCCGAGGACACTCTGGCGGTGAAAGCGGTTGAGAGAGGCGGAAGGGCAGCCACGAAACTGGAGCAGTTGAGGTTCACGTAGCCGGCGTCCACTCTGCTCAGCGGGTACCGCAATTCAGAAGTCCGCGAGTACACTGGCCCTTGGGACTCCAACACCGCTCCGTCTGTAGTGTAGTGGTTGCTCATCTGTGGAGAGTATAAGTTGGAGGATGTTTGTATTTCGAGGAACTGAATATTTCTTAAAATACTAAATATTTAAAATAATTGCTATTTAATGAAGTAATTATCAAAGCGAAATATGGCAAGTTAAAGTTAACGAACAATAAACCAAAAAAACGTATCCCCTTCGTATGTTTGTGGATGGTATTTCATCTTCCACCACTAGCTTGAGTTAGGACCAGGCACCAACTTCACTATCTCGAGAAAGGTATCTACATCAGATGTATGAAATAAATGAAAAACGCTACATTACTCAGACACACCATTTTTCGATACTTGATTGTTTTTACTCAGGCGACCTTAAAACGTTTATTCTCTTTGAAAACTTCGATTAGAAATTTACCGTGACGGCAAGACTTTTTTTTTATTGATTGTTTTCAGAAATGTGAAGTCTCTAAGCATTGCAAGTCTGGGAGTGATATCATCGCTTGGTTAGAATGTTCCCTTTTTCATTCTTGCGGTCTTATGCTATACCTTATCCGTACTAGTTCCAAGGTGGTACCTTGGGACATACACCTCCCCTTCTCATGTTTGTCGGTGTTCTCCACAGGTGTCAAGTATCCATCTTAGCAAGATCCCATCTAAGCCCATCCCATTCTGCGTTAAATGGGGTAAATAGAGATTGTTAATAAAAAAGGGAGATAAAAGATATTTTACAGTTAGACAAAGAAAGAGGTTGATTGGATATACCGTTTATTGAAGATAACTTTGGCTTTACACTATCGCGATACCACCTATAGGAACAGAGCATTACTCAATGACCGTAGACATTACTCAATCTTGAAAACTGTTGATGCTCATACAATCCAAATTTAATGCAGGTGAGATCGTGGTGTACATCTAGTACATTCTTTATCCAACTGCAATCTTCGTGAAATAAGATGTATTTTTAGAACAAGTGAGTAGACTAGGTAATAATGACTCTACCCAAGGCCGATTATAATAATCTACACGACACATGATTATAACCACAGCTAAAATTCTAGCCGTGGTTCATTAGGTCCATTTTAGTTTAATAATAATAGACGATTTTCATCAGATCCTTATCATCATTTTATCCACTCAATTTCGCTGGACTAGTACATTTTTATTGCTGATTTGAAATAGAATAGTTTTAAAGCACTCAGTCGGTGGAAATATCGAATTGATGACGATACTATTTTTACCTTATTCTTTAAAACATAATTTAATTGATGTATCAAATGTTAATGATCATGATGAAACATAAATTTTATGCTAATACCCACACACATATATTAATATTCAGAGTTATATTTTTTGTGCTCAGTAAGCTACAGAGACGATTAAACACAAAGGAAGGAGCGACCCAAAATTAGTGGAAATTGTTGCTCTTTAACGGGTATTAAATTAGTTCCTGTTGCTTCGTTTGAATGCCCTAAATCTTTCTTGTAGATTAAGTCCGATTCCTGACTGAAAATAAGGTATTGTATTATACAAATTTAGGTTCTGGCTGCCCCACGAGAGCATAACCTAATAGAGGAGAAGATAAGAGACAGAAGTGAGGATCCTTCTTGAGCAGATAGTACCCTAAGTCACCGATAAACAGCGCTAATGCCGTGAAGGGATCTCATTGACTATTCATGATGGAGGAGGGTTGCGGGTGATTATCCGTGGAAAGCGAACAGTGGGCGAAATGAAAAAACAGCGGGCAGGTTCGATTCCCAGCGGCTAGCGCTAATAGGGATGGCCCTGTTTTGGCAATTAATCGGCTAAAT
This sequence comes from Nezara viridula, assembly GCA_928085145.1. Lineage (NCBI taxonomy): Eukaryota > Metazoa > Arthropoda > Insecta > Hemiptera > Pentatomidae > Nezara > Nezara viridula. Next base: position 112,259,965 of record OV725077.1, on the reverse strand, counting down.
GGCTCTCCTAGCCCTTTCATTCCTCACCCTAAGGGTTATTTATCGCTCCCCTCTCCTCTACCTCTTTCGGCTAAAACAAAGGCCGCTGTTCATTCGGTCTTTCCACGAGTATTAAGCAAACGATCTTTTATTAACGAAATAAAACTACAGTGTCATTCCTATATTCCATAATATTTGAAATATATTATTTTTATTTGCTCTATTTCAAAATCATTGAAGTTAAATATTATTTCTTATTCTAAAGTATTATTTATAATAAGATATATAACTACTCTGTTTTTCTTTATACCATGGAAAATTATTTTCAAAATATTTATTCCAATTAACTACATACGACTTTTTTTGTAATGTATAGTTAATAGATAGCTTTAAGTCTCAATTAATAATTTCTGATCATTTATATATTTTAACTTTTTTACCGCTACTAGTTCATTGTAAAAAGGAAAATATTGTAATTGAGTCAAATTTTAGATGTGTAAGTTCAAACAGATCGTAGGGTATAAAAGTCTCCTCAGCCAACAAAAACATTTTTCGACCAATGTCCCTACTTAGGTGTGTTATCACTGTATTATGGTTATCACTTGAACAAGTGGGCCTATTCTGCTGGTTATTATTTTATTTTGTGGAGTTTCTGTCACCGTTGCCTTTGTAGAAAATCGTGATTGCGTCTGTTGATAATTAATATAGACTGATTATTAGTTCAAAAATCTGTTTTACCGTAGATTATACTATAGAGCTACGTAAACGATTTTGATGAAAATTAACTTTAGACTTCGTCTTGAAACTCTCCTTTAAACCTCAAATTTTTACTCGTCGATTAGATTTTAACAAAAGAAAATGCAAAACGTCTCGACTTTTTCTGATCCATACATCAAAAAATTATAACTGTTAAAGATAAGTGGTTTGAACCAAGCTATGTCGCGAGACTGGAGACAGAATTGCCAGCCTCTTGCTCATATCTAGCTCATAATTATACTATACTTGTTTTAATTTAGTTTTTCCAGCTTCTAAACTTCAATACAAAAATATTTTTTATCTCACACCTTGTCATCTTTAATCGAACTATTTAATTTAAAACTTGTTTTATTGGCTTCTATATATGCATATTTATAAATTAGAGTAGAGATAGGTTAAGAACACACCCTCCGTCTCTAACACATATTCAAGACTTCTTGCTTTTTCAAGTATTTAGCTGAATACGAAACTTTTTTACTTTCACATTCCTGTATATGAGATATATAGTCGGGGAAAGTATTGTGATAGTGAACATTTTCGTATCTGTATCTGGGTTTTTAACAGAAATACATATTTTGAAATACATGATGTCCCCTGATTCAAAATAACCAAGTCAGGTAACAACCAAGTACAGGTACCAAGTCTGTCTGTGTATGTGTGTGTATATGAACAGTTCACTTCAAAAAGTCGTGAGCTAATGAAATTTCTTATATAAAGCTTGTACAAGTCAAGGATATTACAGGAACCTTTTCATCAAAATGGGCTCACCGTTAGTGCGTTTAGGCATATGAATGTATAATGAAATGTATAAATCTTATAGTTAAATATTATAATTAAATGTATAAATCTTATAGTTAAATATTATAATTAAATGTATAAATCTTATAGTTAAATATTATAATTAAATGTATAAATCTTAAATACCAGGTTAGTCGTGTGTATGCCTATTGATGACACCTTAATGGCTTAAATGCCCAATGTTCAAAATTTCTTTCTTTTGATTAATTAACTATCTCTCATTGGTAACCATTGTTAGCAGTAATAAAAAAAAGCTAGATGTAAACTATGAAAAGATAATTGACTAAAGGAAAAAAAGGGAATGTTTATGTCGGTCGGAAAAAAAAATAAACAGGTATATGTATTATGTATCGTTATAAAGTTGAGAATTTAAAAAAAATGTCACACTTGTCTTTCGGATAGAATAAATCGTACCAGGGAGGCCGCTGGACAAAATATGAGCCGAAGAGGACAATGGCCAAATTCAGGGATAGAACCCATAGCACAAGATTTAATTGTGATTAGTTTACTTAGCACGAGTAACACCCCACTGCTGGAACCGCTCGTATTGCCTAAGAGGCAGGGTAGGGTTAAAAATAAAAAAAAATAACATAAGTTAGTGAAAGTAAAACTGGGAAAATAAATATAGTCAATAGTTATCGACTGTCACTTAGTGTAATAAGAAAGAAAATTATCGACTTATATGTGAACAATTTAAATGGAATGCATATGATGGAATGACAGCTATAGAATTTATATAAAATGAGATAGTCTTAAAATAATGCATATATATCCTCTGGAAGCTTCTAAATGACAATAAATTCCTCAATAGAAAGCAAATAATCACGTGGAAGTCCAACAAGCAGATAGAATTAATCAACAAAGATTCAACAGAGTTGCATGTAGATGCAGTGAAATGAAATAGCCCAATAGAGACAGAGATGGAGTATTCGACAAAATATCTACAAGATCTATTATGCCAACAGAAAAAAAAATTGTGTTTTAGTTTTTGTTTGACATCATGTGATACATAACAGTAATTATAACAAATATAACTATTCGTATACTGTTTTAGTTCCATTCACTTTGAATCCATTGCAAGTTTAAGTATAGGGTCTTCTACTTTGCGTAGCAGAATAATGAAAGAGGTCATTTATACAAGACGTTTAAATTTCAATCCTGCAAACGCCCTGATAAAAGGGACGATAAGAATGGATAATGTTGGTAGTTGTTAGTTTTGCGGCTATGAGCGTGAACCTGTTAATTTAATCTAATCACCATCTGTAGAGGAGTTTCAGAGCATTCCCATGCAAATTAATTCATCACTACTCGCCTATTTCCAACTGCGATGCGCTGTGTCATTATACGGTGCTGTTTACATGGCTTAGCGGCCTGGGGCTGCCTACCTATCTACATCTCCCTACTCTACATAACATTTGAATGTTTGCTCCTATTTTAGTAATGAGGAATATGAATTTCTTGAAATGTCATAACTAATCTTTCATATTTAGGCATCATATTCAAGAGTTAATGTCAACTGTTAGTGTTTGTGAAAAAAATATTATTTTAGTGTTCAATTATCTGCGTTTATTGTACGTGCTTCCGTTTAAAGATATATGTACCAAGGTACCAAGAGGAGATGTTGTAAATCAGATAAACCACATTTCTGATGTCTACTCTGGTTTGAGCTATGATAAGGCGAAGAATAGTGAAGGGGACAGGATCAGAAGAGTTAAACGAATAAAATGGAAAACTAAAAGTGTAGAATGAACTTAGGAATTTTCAGGAGGTTATTGATAGAGACATGGAGAGAGAAGAATGGATGACAATCAGTGAAGAAAACAGTTTAAGTATGACAATTGAGGAAACATGGAAAGGAGGCTGTAAATGATGCTGCGGAAGTGTCATTGAATAGATTAGAACTGTAAAATGTGGTTCAATGAGAACTGTACTAAAACCATTGAAGCGAAAAATCAGAGATCATAGAAAACCTGTTACAGAGATTTTCAAGACAAAATAAAAAAAATGAGAGACGATTTAGGGAGGAGAAGACAAAAATGAGTGACAAAAAATACCCAAATTCTAAACAGAAAACATTAGTGCAGGATATTTTATTAGGAAGTCAATTGGTTTATGCAGGAATGTCAGCTGGAACGATTGTAAAAATAAGATGGTTAAGGATTTGGAAGAAAAGAGAAAGGTAATGAATAGGTATACCGAACACTTATCGGAGCTCTTATGTTCGTCTGGAGGGGGACAAACTTGAAACTTGTTAAGTATCAACTGTTGTCCAAAGCGAGAAATTAAAATTATATAAATCTCCTATAAGACCATCAGTTATCTATGGAGCAGGAGCCTCTACCTAAGGGAATTGTCGTTAGTTGAGGGCGTTTGATAAGATTGTAGTTGAAGAGCAGTAAGTTTTAATGATGAGTAGAAAATCATCAAAAAGAGCAACGCAAATATCAAGAATATCACCGATTAAGAATTTTGTTATATAAGAGAAAGTTGGTCGTCAGAATATTAGATTAAAAGGAACAGGGGATATTATTTTAAGCCCAGATTAGTACGGAAAGGACAAAGAGAAGACCAAGAAGCCGATGTAAGGTTAGGAGGGAGAGGAATGCGAGACAGCTGAAAGTCCACTATTAGGAAGACAGGGAGAAACAGAATAGGACAATTCAGGAGAATAAGAGTCATGCTGAGCTGTAGCGACGGTGAATCAGTGAGGGAATAATATAAATTTGAAGTAAATATCAAATTTAAAATAGATGTACCCTAACCGGACCTAAGTGTTGACTCTGGGTCGTTGAAGAAGAATTTTGATTTCTGCATGAAATAATTTAGTTCTTAGTAATTCTAAAACATTTGGTTGAAAGCGACATTAATTTCGGAATACCGGTCCTATTGATTAGCTGATATGGAATGAAAGGATTAATTAGCAATCCAATTAATTTGTAGTAATGAATTAATTGTGGATCTAGGAGGTCGAGCCTGAGGCGAAAGGGATGGGAAGGTTTGGGGAGGATATGGGTGGAGTGGTTGCAGATATGGGTGAGGACGAGTGACAGCGTTATCGCTCTCTATAGTCTCTCAAATCGTCACCCACTCCCCCAGAACTGTCTCATGAAGTCAATGCCTATTTCATTTATCAATAGGTTCTTTAATTTGCCAGGTTAAGTAATTTTCATATCAAGAAATCTTTATGAACTTATTTTGATCTGCTTAAAAATAGTTTTTTGAAATGTGTAATAAGATATCTGTGGCTATTGCTGTAAGAAGGGCTCCAAAGAGGGTTTTGAGATTCAAGCTATCGAAGTTTTAAGAAATGGACAATTTTTATGCTACTCAACAACTTCCTCCGAAATTTCATAAGGTCAACTACTTATTCCTAAAATAGAATTGAAAATTTATAGCAAACAGGGTCCATGATATTTCATATGGATAAAGAAATATAGAAAATATTTATATATTATTTTAATGGAGAATGCCATTTCCGAAAGCCCTGCTGGGATTTAACGTATATTCTTCTGTTACAACATAGCAGTTAATATTTAATATAAACAAAAAAAATTTTAATAAAAATTATAAAGGAGAAAATGTGTAAGTTAATGAAATTACGCATTTAAGATGGATGTATGCCTGAGAAGTTGCAATAACTATATAGTGTGAACCTTAAGTAGAGGCAAATATTTAAATGGTTAATAGTCGACATTAAGATGTACAAAAAGTTCCTATAAAAAATGGCCCAATTTCTAGCAGAAAAGTAGTTAATTTAAGATTTGTGTTTTTTTTTATGCGAGTTTTTGTTGAATAGGAACCGATAAATTAAAATATATTTTATTTAAGTTAATAAAGATTGCTCTATAATAAAATAAACAAAATTTACTTTAAACGAAAGTAGAGTTTGTCACTGTTAAAACTATTTCAAGAGGATTATTTATCGGAGAAACATAGCTAAGTTCCTTTTATAAAAAAGTCATAGATTATTTGTGATTATTTTTATCTCCCTTCAACTGTACTACATTTACAACACTTTTAGAAAAAAAAAAAACATCTTTTTTAATGAGCTGTATGTCTATAGTAATTAATTTGAGGTTAATTAGACAAAAATTTGATGTTCACCTCAAGTTGTGTAAAGAGATTATGTGATTTTCTATCCATTAGATTAGTACCCGTATTTTCTGCAAAATTGTTGCACAGCTTTCATTTCTTTTTTTTTCGTGGTATATATGAGACGTGGTAATAAACATAATTTTCTAAAAACACATTTTATTTATAAATATAAAAAAATAAAAGATAATGATTTTTTTAATATTTCTTAGGTAAAGTGGTTATGATACTGCGTTTTTCTCCCAGATATTCGTCAGGAATAGATATGAATTTCGTAAGTGACAAACAAAATGTTTCTTACTAAAATTTACCTTCACTTTAGGTATTAGGTATTTATCTAAAAACAAATCAACCTATAAATTGCTTAAATTATTTTCATGAATACGTTCGTATTAGGGCTAGCTAGAAACATTACGTTTGTCACTTATAAATATGCGCCAATTAATGTGACAGAAATTTAGGAGAAAAACACAATTACATAACCACCTTAAATAAAAAATATTTGAGAAATTATTATTTTTAAACATTTTATTTTTATAAATAAAATATAATTATGTTAATTACAGTACATCCCATATCACGTAGTGATATACATCAGTTTCGAACATTTCAGAAAAGAAATTAATTTATCAATTTTATTCGTATTGTCCTGTAAAATGAAAAGTAGATCGTTTGTCAAGTCACAAGATTTGTCTAAATGTTTCGTAAGTATATCTTCTTCCTTGTAGCGACGAAAAGAGTTTGTACTGTGTCATTCAATAAATGGTCATTCTACAACACCTCTGTTAACCTGAAAATTATCTCCTCTCCATTAATACTGCTAAAAAGATCTTTTCTGCTAAAAGTCTTTTCTGATCAGGCGGCAACTCATGATAATGAGATTCCACATAAATTCATAAATTGTATTCAAAATTTTATAACTCTGGCTCTGCAGAATTATTTCAACAAACGATAGATAATGGGACAAAGGAGAAAGAATTACAATAGATCTTTGAGTGGACTGATATGAAAAGTAGGAAGGGCCGCACGACAAAGAGGAGGAAGGAGAGAGGAGGCACAAAGGACACGGAGGTAGAGGATCCCCTATCGAGTGCGCCTCAACGAGGGGCCTTCTCCGGCTATTCTTTATTTCCACTACTGTAGTCCAATTTTAACTATCTACTTCACCGATATATTTAATAATACTCAATCCTAAGGATACTGTATTATGCCTGTTTTTTTTTTTTTTTTTCATTTTGACCTTGCAATAAAAATGTAGGAGATACAATGTTTTTACAGAAAAATAAAATTAGAAGCAGGGAGAAATTGTTTAGTTAGTTTTCCTATTAAATCACATTCGAAGTTATAGCGAAAAATGAGCTCAGTCGTCACTTTCAAACAAGAAGTTGTATAAAACTTATTGTTAGATCAGACAAACTATAGTGCATACATTTTCCCTCTATCGCTACTATAGGTCGCTCTGTAGTAAAATTCATGTGATGGGCATATCACCAACTGATAATCAATTTATATAATTTTCAGAAATTTTGCACATCCATGTTCCCATATCAATGTCATTAACTTCCATACATTAATTTCGTTTACCATGCGTAAATGCATTTTAGTAGAAGCGCCAATACTCCCTAAAACTGCTATTTCAATTTGGCTCAAAGCAAAGTAAAGTTGAGCATCAGTGAAAAAACGATCCTGAATAACTTTTATGAAATTACATCCATTACTTTCGCTTACATATTCGCAATCGTCCTTTCATATTCCCATATCGAAGAAACAGAAACTCCCATTTGATCCAAAGCTGGTGGAAAGTTAGTAACCGTTGAATAAATGATCATGTTGGTATCAATGTTATTACATTCCATCCAACAAGTTGTTTAAAAAATACGTTTGATACATTAAATAATACAGAAATACATTTGCATTGGGATACTGTGGACAAATTAAATGTGGTAAGCAGTTAATTTATTGCTCATTCGTTTCAACAATGGCGCAACTGCAAATCCTACAATTTTATAGGATATATATATATATATATATATATATATATATATATATATATATATATCCTACAATTTTATAGGATATATATATATGTGTATACAAACATTGTTTTTAAAATTGATTTTAACAATACAAAGTTCGTCTAACTATTAAAATGTTACTATAATTATACTATAATTAGAGCAAACTGGCAATTCAACTAGATTAAATTTGTTTTCAAAATTTTACAGTAGCGTCGTTTCACCGGATGAATGATATGGAAAGGGAGTTTATGTACGTTTGAAAACAGTTAATTGGATTTTATAAAATTTAATCTACTTCTTTCGCTTAGGCGTGCTTTTTCTCCGTGACAAGATTATAATAAAAAACTGCTTGTTCTGTAGATTTATTCTCAAACGCCTAATAATAGACCTCGAAATGTAAGATAATTATGTAACCAATAGAAATGTTGAGGAAGCCATACTGAAACTACTTGGCTCAGGTTTTTTCCTCTCATGTTTTAATTTACTATCCAGAAAAACTAGCTATACAGCTTCTGTACTGTAAGTGGAATTTTAAAATGTTTCAGTGTAAGTTTCGTGATCTTTTTGTATTGGCGAAAAAAGATATTTAACATACTATAAGTTCATCGACGATCATCCCATTTGAAACGGTGAGTATAAGGTAAAATAGGTTAGGAATATATGTATGTTTTTACTTTCTCGTACGGATATATGTAATATGTAGTAAGTGTAAGTATTGCGATCGAGAAAATTTTTGAATCTGAGTTTTCGACGGATTTATACGTTTTGAGGTACCCTGAGTCGAAATGACCAAGTCCCGAAAAATGGTCTGTGTGTCTGTGCGTTTGTATGTTAGCAGGCTAGCTCAAAAACGAAAAGTCGTATAAAACTGATATCACGTATTTAAGATAGGTATATGCCTTAGTTGTGACGGCAACTTTTTCCTTAAAATCGGCTAACCGGAAGTGTCACTTTATATCAACGCTGAAACACATTTTCACAGTTTTCTCAAAAACGGCTCTAACGATTTTGATTAAACTCGGTGTATCATTGTATAATTAAGTGGTCTTTAATATCAATTAGGTCTTATCCCCATTGATGTCACTTTACAGGGCTTAAATGCCCAATGTTCATGTAGTAAAGTACCTTTAACATGAAGAGAAGAATAGTTGGGGTGCTCAGTCAAAAAGGAAGGCAAAAAATAAATTATAATATTTATTTTTTACATATGCCGACGTTTCGACCTGAAGTTCTTAAGGAGAAAGCCCGGATGAAGGCCTGAACTTATTATAATTAAAATATTATAATTTATTTTTTGCCTTCCTTTTTGACTGAGCACCCCAACTATTCTTCTCTTCATTATCCACGACAGTCAACCAATTACCAATTATATACCTTTAACATGGTTTATTTTAAAAAGTTAATTATTTCGTATTATTCAGAGTTACGAAAAAATGCTAAATATAACTTTTGAAAGAATTTGGTAAGTTAATAAAGGAGAAAAAAAAAAATGCAGAAAAACGTAGCTATATACTGTAGCGCCTAAACGAATGTACCGATTTCATTGAAACTTCGCTAAAATCATTTTCTCTACACCCTTCAAATTTATCTATATAACATACTTCAGCGAAAAAAAGCTGGAAAAAAAGTTACGAGGGATGGTAAAATTAAATTCCGAATAACTCAAAAAGTATACACTTTTTTGGGAATAGGTGTTAAGATGTTTCAAAGGTATTTAAATTGCCTAAAAAACAAAAGAAGATTCGTCGAAATCGAAGCGCTATTAGTAGACTTTAAAATATTTTTACTTTCACTTACGTATATATGTAATATATAGTAAGTGTAAGTATTGCGATCGAGAAATTTTTTTAATCTTTAATCCTCTTTTTCACTTGGTTTACTTTTTTATATCAAATCTTAAGTTAATCACAAGATAGACCCTTTAGATTTAATATTTATTATTAAGTAAAATCAAAGCCGGTCTCGAAAATTGTTATAATAATTTCTGTTTCATCATACGCAATTGTCTTTATGTCTTCAATTACGTTACGTATGTAATATGAGTCAGTGAAGTAAGCATTTTATTCATTGGACATTTTAAAATAACCGAGTATAATTGATGATCCAGAGGAATACTATTCTTGTGCAGCAAAGGCAATATTATTATTTGGAAATAAGATTGCGGATTATGTTTTACAATTGTTAAACGAGTTTGTCGTCGAGTATCAAGAAGAAGTTTTTCTTGAAGATGAATCTGATGGTGACGAAATTATGGATTAAGATTCTGAATTTACTGATCATATATGTTGTTGCGGCCAACATTTTTTATTTTATTTTATTTGTGACCATATCATATTGGGAGGTAATGTTTAATTAGTATAATTACATTATTAAATATTTTTTACTAAACTATACATTCCAGCTATGCTTTCGGCCACTTCCTGCAAAGATCGCTCCTCGTCTTCTCACATGATACGAGAAAAGGAAGAAGACAGTATGGCGCTGCGTGTTAAACAACCCTCATGAGGTTCTCTCTTCCCGTCACCATTCCTCTTTGAAAACCCAAGGTTTCATCTCCCCAGGTTGTGATGACGATTTTCCATACTGGGACATTGCTCTCCTCCAAGAGGATGAACGCCAACTGACCACAGCAACGTTAAAACACAGAATATGACCGCCCTGCTTTATTTTAATTAAGAACATTTTAAAGGTGAATGGCGTCCCTTTAAAAGACATTTCTGACCTCATGTGTCTCCAGTTTTAAAAATTGAAATTAAAAACATTATTTTTCCTAATTTTCCTCACATTGAGTTTTTACATTTACTTGTACACTACTTCATGCCTGCTTCTCCAACTTCTGCTATAGTGCATTGTCCAGCGTGCTATTCTAAGAAGAATAAGGTTCCTGGTTCAAAATTGGTTCCACCATATTTTTTTTTCCTGTGGTTATGTAAAAATTTAATTTAAAAAAAATACACACTTATATAAATTCTTTTAAATTGTTATTTTAATAATACTAAATTAATTTATCAATTTAATTAATTTCATTTCATTTTGGTAAACTATTGTAATTAATTAAAAATCACACATATTATTTTAAATTTAATTCTTAGGTTTCCTTTTTTTATGTTTAATGTTTTAAGATAATATTGTTTCTTTCATTATTTGTATTAGGAGAAATATTTTTAATTCATTCATTTATTGTTACAGCGTGTATTATTTCATTTATTATTTTTTTCAATATACGTAATTTTCTGCTATTCGGCATTTTATTTACACATATTTATCCACATGGATTTTATCATTTAATAATTTGAAATAAATTAGGCTTAAGTGAGACTACTACCTGCAGGCTGCCTTGCTTAGAGGATGAAACAGCCTATTACATTTTAATTTTTTTTCCTGGTATTTAATGCTATACGGGGTTTTCCCGGGCCAGGAGGTGAGGGCGGGGATTTAAAAGACACCCCTGACACCGCGACGCGAACTTTTGACTATTTAGAATCCATTGTCTCATATATCAGGTTGCCGGACAACGGTGGTGCTGTGTGCTGTAGACTTATACATTCACTTTTGATGCGATCGTATCACTGACCCCCTATCCCATTAGCCCTATCAAGTTTGCAAAGGCATCTGGCCTGTTTTAATAGAGTTTTAGGATGAGATTTAGGATGACACACAATAGATCTCTGTGAGGCGGCGGTTTATAATTATGTGGGGGGAGAATAACGGAAATATTAGAAGGAGTTTGATGAAATTGATATGGGACCGTTAGATTAAGATACAAACTTACACAATCCTTGAAAATTTTATTTGAGTCAGATAAACGGTGGAGCTGACATGCCCGTCACATCGATTTGACTACAGATAGAGATCAAAGAAGTTATTTTGGCTTCATAATATCTGAGGTATAATTTAGGGCATGGATTAAAGACTATCTGCATTCTTTGAAGATAAGGATATAATTTATTATCTGTAGAAGAACTCCGCTGTGTGCAGATGTATAGTTCTTGTATGGTTGGCGGTATATCAGGCGAAATAGAATTTACGGATTCAAGGCATTTATACCTAATCTTCGACTTAGTTTATTTGTGCCATTGCTATTTAGACTTTATCATAGAGAGAATTTATCAGTAGCAGTGGTTCATTAATCCTCTTGAAGGTCATACCAAAGCAATGTATGAATATATATATACATGTAAGATGTAATCCTCCCCTTTATTATTACCCTTCGACCGCTATTTACCCTCCAGCCTCTACCTCTCTTGACCCATCACCTTTAGCCCAGGCACTAATATCGCTTTGCCTTTCAGGTGACGTCAAAGCGATGTATAACTTGATTCCCAGTGATGTACTAGGAGTCATTCGAGGCTCATTAATTTATGTTTTCATTATTTTTGTTTTTCATTAGAACTTCTACCGCATTATATCCAAGAGTTTTATATTTCAAAATTAATGAATTTATTATTATCACAATTTTCACTAATGTACCATGTAAAAACCATTCACATTCTCACTTTTCCAATTTGAGATAAAAAAAAAATCAGTCATAAAGGAGTAAGTGAAAAAGCCATTTAGATACAGTGAATGGAATTTTATATGATTTCAGTTTTCACCCGAGGCGTTCCATTAGTATTCATGAATGTTAGAGAGCCTAGAATTGGAAGCGACCCCCTCCTCACAAAATTATTGACTGCTACTCTATTTTATAGCGAAATAGAAATTTAACTCTCCCATCCATCTCCTTTTTATTTATTCAAATGGGGAACTGTACTGAATGACTATAAATTACAACTCTAAAGGATAGTGCTTTTATTACAGTTATTACTTCACAATTTGATAACCATTTTTATATTTCATTTTATTATCTTAAATCAATAAACGATTAATGTTTTACAAACGACCACATTACTCACAAAAGGGACATGACTTTTTTTTTTTTAGAATATTATCCAATAAAACTGAAACGTTATGATGTGGAGGAAATAAAAACATTTTATTAAAAAGATTTGTTATTGATGAAATAAAGTTGATGTAGTAATGTAGTCCATTGTGATTACCTTAATCGTTTATTGATTAAATTTAATAATTCTGTTTAGGTTTAATTACTAAGTTAAAATAGAATACGCTTACTGTTTCCTTCCTTTCAGCAGGGTTAAAAAAAATAAGTTAATAAAATATTTTAATAACATTTAAGACTCAGAAATAAGTTAATGGGGGAACAATTATTAACACTATCAGTGTACGAAATTCCTGATCCAAACTGATACAATACAATACTGAATTTTTAAACGAGTCTATGAATAAAATATAATTAATAATAGTTTCACGCATCTCCTACATCATAGGATGTAGACATGGCGCAGAATTACGATTTTGATTAAGAGATGATGGAAAAAAAAAAAATGTCAGGTGTTTTTATTATATGTTTTTTTAAAATTCAACGTAAGTATTGTTAAGCGAACAAATATAATATTGAATATTTAAAATTAATTTGTTTATATGGTGGTATAGTTGTAAGGATTTTTTTACATATTATATATATATATATATATATATATATATATATATATATATATATATATATATATATACTTGAAAATATCAAAATACAAATACAATTAAATATATAATGTATTTGTTTAAATTAAACACAGGAGAGAGGAGAGACAGACTTCATAATATTGGCAAATCACTAGAACTTTTTCAGCAAAAAATGAATAGTGGAAAAATCTTTGATTTCTTATTGTGTACAACCTCAAATAAAAATATAACGTTTTTTATAGTCTGACTAGTTCGTCGCGGAAAATGTGATAAGAATATCATCTGAAAATTGAAGGTTGATTGGAATAATAAAATTGTAGGATATGTTCATATATATATATATATATATATATATATATATATATATATATATATATTATTATCTCTGAATATAAATGATAATTTAAATATAAATAACATTTAGGTATCAATAAAATGGTTACATGCCTATTATTACTCCCTGGCCTAGCCAAATGGTCGACTTTTCTCGATCGATTTTAGTTTACACATTTTATTTATTCATGTAGCTAATTTATTATTAATTTTAATTATTTTTACTTCAAATTATTGGGAGGGGCGGGTAAAACTATATTCTTGCTCCCTTAAGACTTTTATTGGAAGCGGGGTGGGACGATCGCTCCTCCCTCCGAAGTCTATGATCTCCTAATGATTAAGGATTTACAAAGTTTGGTGCTTCTAATGACTCACTGTGCCAACTGTACGCGTAATAGAGCTAATAAAAAAATCCTTTTGTTACATATATTTTTTCTATTATCCATACAAATATACTTTATTAAATATATCATGGGTTTATTGCAAAAAGTCACTTAGTACATTTTTAGGGGAGCTGAACTTTGAATTATTTACTGTGAATTTCTATTGTATTAATTGTTTAACTTAAGTAAATGCAGAACTTTCATTTACCGCTCAACTTTGAATAGAAATTAATTTCTGTTCATATTGGGCTATTATAAAATATTTTAATTGTTTTTTTGAGCTAGCTAAAGCTAAAAGCTTACAGCTAACAAATCAAAGATACCATTAAAATAACAAAAGTCCTACTTATTATGTCACTGGTCGATTAAGGTTTGTACGATCCGTTGATTATGGATTGTACGACTATTAATTATTATACTTTATTACTTTATTATTACTTTATTACGATTATTAATCTGTTATTTTCCATTGAAAAGTTTAAGAGATTTGCATTGTCTGTCATTTACAGGTCGAAATTTGTCACACTGATTAGAAGTGGACACTGTTGGGATATCAGAAAGGGAAAATTCATCAAATTATTCACTAATGTAATTTTCTAAAAGGTTACATGATGCCTTTTCGGAATAAACGGAGGGCATATAGCTAATTATTTAAATATAATATCAGATATAGAGTTATTATACTACTTTAAATATATTTAAGGCTATCAACATATTCAGGGAGCCTGAGTAACTCAGTGGTAGGGCACTAAGCTTCCAATGCTCGAGGTCCTAGGGTTCGAATCATGGCTCATGGCATAAAAAATATTTATTCTGTTTCATTGGCCGTGCAGCGACCCTCCTGGGGCACCCCAGACTTCCCCAGAATTTATTTTTCTAAAAGGTTACATCGTGATTTTTCGGAATAAACGGACGATAGATACCTAATTATTTAAATATAATGATAGGTCTAGAATTATTAAACTACAGTAAATATATTTAAGGGTTTAAACATATCCATGAAATATTTTTATATTTCAGTTATTCTTTCACACAAGTACAATGATATAGTATCTTTAATAGCGTCATTGCCTTGAATCCATAGATTTTAAATACTTAAAACGTTAAAAGTTTACATTTGTGAGAAAATTTCATTTAATTTCCTTGAAAACATGTGATTAATGTTAAATATTATTAGTTTTCAAAAATTATTATTTATAATTTTTTCGCCACCTTCTTCAACTTGCTATATTAGATATTGGTTTTTCTAAAATTCTCCGCTTTCATATATTATACGTATACCTTCTGACTACTATTTCAGAATATTCATTTTCGGCCAGGCTATAATTTTCTTTTTTTTTCCGATATTCAATTATCAAATTCTATCGAAAGTTATATTTAACATTTTTTTGTAACTCCTAACGATAAGAAATAGTTATTATTCATAATAAACCAAATTAAATGTACATTAGAGGAACAAAAATGATAATGTTAGTATTTCAGAGTGGTAAAATTCATCAAATTATTCAATAATTTAATTTTCTAATACGTTACATGACAATAAACGGACGTTGAAACCTAATGATTTAAATATATCACGTCTAGAATTATTAAACTACAGTAAATGTATTTAAGGTTATAAACATATGCTTTATACATCCATGAAACGATTTGATATTTTACTTTTTCTTCCACACAAATACAATTAAATAGTTTTTTAAACAATGGCATTGCCTTGATTAGGTGCATTTAAATTTTTTTTTTCAAACTTAAAACTATTTTAAAATTTTACATTTAGTTAGTAAACCTCATTTAATTTCCTTGAAAACATGTCATTAACGTTAAATATTATTAGTTTTCAAAAAATATTATTTATAATTTTTTCGCCAATCTCTATCTCGCCTTCTACAACTTTCTATATATTCTATATTAGATATTGGTTTTTCTAAAATTCTCCGCTTTCAAACGATACATTATACGTATACCTTCTGACTATTATTTCAGGATATTCATTTTCGACCTCGATAAGCATTTTTTTTTTCTCCTTTATTCAGTTATCAAATTCCTTCAAAAGTTATATTTAGCATTTATTCGTAACTCTTAATAATTTGAGATGATGATTTATTTAAAATAAACCATATTAAAGGTACTTAAGAAGAAGATGTATATGAACATTGGGCATTTAAGTCGTGTAACGTGAAATCAATGGGAATTAGACCTGATTGATATTAAAGACCACTTAATTATACAATGATACATCGAGTTAGATCAAATTCATTTTAGTAAATCGTAAAAATTTGTTTCGGCGTTAATATTAGTGCCACTTTCGGTTAGCCGATTTTTAGAAAAAAGTTGCTGTCACGTTTAAGGCATCTTAAATTCGTAATATCAGTTTCATACGATATTTAATTTTTGAGCTAGACTACTAACATACACACAAACCATTTGGCGGGACTTGGTCATATTTGATACAGATTCGAAAATTTTTACGATCGTAATACTTGCTCTTACTATATATTACATATATAGGTAAGTGAAAGTAAAAACAGAGTAAGCGACAAAAATGGTATAAACACTTTTTTATATCACATAATGTTGCTACAATATTCTGACTTTACAAAGGAAAAATTCATCTCAGTTTTTATTAATTTAAGGTTATGAAATGTCTCTATGCAAGAAATCGATGATAATAACCTTCGAAAGTACTATTTATTTTTTTCTGTACACGCAGTTGCTTCGAAGCTGTACTAGAGAATGAAGTGAGGCGAAAAACTAAAGCAATTAGCAGTTTCCAATAACTTTGGACCCCTCATTTCCACCTCTGGAACATTAACTGTTTAAACTGCTATCTAAGGAACAAGTTGCTCAAGTACTAAAGCCTTCCGCTCACATGCCCAACTACAGCTTGCAACTTAGCTTCACCAATTTCGTAATTGCCAACTAAAAAGGTCATCTTCATTTAGCTAAAGCAACAATTTTAACAACTACTTCAAATATAAGTTTTAAGGACTAATTTAATTTTCTAAAAGGTTACATGATGATTTTTCGGAATCAACGGACGATAGATACCTATTTATTTAAATATAATAACAGATCTAGAGTTATTAAACTACAGTAAATATATTTAAGGGTTTAAACATATCCATGAAACATTTTTATAATTCACTTCTTCTTTCTCACAAGTACAATGAAACAGTTCTTTAAATAGTGTCATTGCCTTGATTAGGTGGATTTAAAATACTTTTGTCAAAGTTAAATATATTTTAAATGTTTATATTTAGTTAGTAAATTTCATTTGATTTCCTTGAAAACAAGTGATTTGCATTAAATAATATTATTTTTCAAAAATTATTATTTTTATGTTTTTTTGCCACTCTCCATTAACTTCTACAATTTACTATATTAGATTTTTATATTCTTAAATTCTCCGCTTTTCAACGATATATTATATGTATACCTTCTGGCTTGTACTTCTGGAGATTCATTTTCGACCTGAATAAGCATTTTTATTTTATTTTTTTCCTTTATTCTATTATCAAATTCTTTCAAAGTTATATTTTGCATTTTTTCGTAACTCTTAATAATGAGAGATAGTTTAAAACAAACCATATTAAAGGTACTTTAGAGGAAGTCGTATATCAACATTGAGTATTTGAGCCCTGTAAAGTGACATCGATGGGGATACCTAATTAAGACCTAAATGGTATTAAAGACGATTTAATTATACAATGATACACTTAATTTAATCAAAATCGTTAGATCCATTTTTGAGAAAAATGTGTTTCAGCGTTGACATAAAGTGGCACTTTAGGTTAGCCGATTTTAAGAAAAAAGTAACATCTGAAGTATATACAAACCTTAAATATAATCACTACTTACCTAAATCTAAATACACACACACACAAACTATTTTGGACTTGGTTCTTTGGACTCAGGATACCTCAGAACATGTATTAAAACTCTGAGTCGAAAACTCAGAGATCGCAGTACTGCCCCTTACTATATATTTCATCTATAGGTAAGTGAAAGTAAAAATAAATTATTTTTGCCACAACATTATCTAGAAAATATGTCACAATCTTACCCAACGCTCTCCGGAAAAAAAACAGTTGCCTTGATAGTATAAAATTATCTACGTATAAAGTAACTTCTAGTTATGAAGTAATGTTTAACTTGTAATGGGCCAAATCATTCATTACTCTATCTGTACATATGTAACAACAATTATTCAAATAGATTAGAGATAGTTACTTTTATCTGTTAAAAAATATAATGAATGTCTTTACTTGCGTTAATTTCCCGCGATGCGTTAGCAATACTGTTAAATACGTTCAGAAGCACAAAAAGTCTGTCTAATAAACCTATTGGCAATTCATTGCAGTTTCGCTAATATGACGACTGTCACAACCGTACCCTATGCAAATTTAAAGTTTAAGGCATACATTTTACCAAGGACTATTAAGATAAGGCTGTATAAACTTTTAGTAGTTTAGTTTATAATATTATTTTCGTAAAATATTAAAGCGCTCTAAAAACGGATTAATTTGATGAATATGGTAGTTGGATGAGGTTGTTTACTGTAAACTTGTTAAACCTAAGTTCTACTACATACTCCTTTTTTACAGAATATATACCGTATTTAAAAAAAAAATGTATACGAGTTAAAATTTCCATTTTTCGTGTTTGTTGATTGAAATCCGAAGAGCTCATTTGAAGTAGGATTTAAAATCTTGGACTATATGGGCTGACATTTCATATATTTCAACTCATAATAATAATAATAATAGTGTGTTTTGTTTCAATCACAAAATAAATTACACTATAACAATATGCCTTATTGAAGGCTAAGATAACAAAATGTTTATGATTTTACAGGATAACTTACACACATTAAGCAATGGGCTATTTGCCCGTCTGCCCGGTTTGCCACTTTTACATTTTATTAAAATTCATAATATGTTGAATTACAAGATTTGCTTCTCATAACTGAAGATCAACATTGTACCTGAATATAAATATTAAATAAATTGCATTATGCAAAAAGACATTATGACTATACATATACGTAGTTCCCATTTCCTAAATACCTAATCTATATAAAATTCGAATACATACAATATAATAGCAATACAGAAATAGAAATAATAATAAATCGCAATATATAAACAGTAAGTACAATTAATAATAATATTACTATAAATTGTAATAATAATCCAACATCTTCCAGTTCATAAATATTTATAAATGCACACATATTAATAGTTGAATTCGTTTATCATTTGTTTTCTACATTTAAATGCAATAGTCGAGTATTTATATAAGCTGTCCCAGTCCTTTTTTAATTATAAGCTGTCCCAGTCTTATAATTATAAGATTACTTATAATTGCGGAGTAATCTTAAATCCAAGATGTTTATAGGCTTTTACTATTTAAATTTTTGCGTGTTTGTAATTCCAAGTTTCTATTTTTGAGTAATTTACCCCCATTCCGGAATAACATTATTTTAGCCTCTTCCAAATTAACATTTATTCCCCATATATCACAATAGCTTTCTACTTTATTAACCGTTTGTTGCATTGTTGATGAGTCATTGGCGAGTAATACATCTGGGAACATGAGACTATTTATCGATTCTCCCTCTGTTATGTCGAATACAGGAAATATTCAAATTGCAATTGAAAAAGTAGAATTCTTCTTTTATAATATTTCTATTTCATATCTATGCTTTTTACAACAATTGATTTAATCATCATTAATTCAACAATATTCAATAATCGATCTCATGTGTTAAATCACAGATGATCGATAGATACAAAACTCTCCAATGTCAAATCTCTCCCCATACATTTTGGGAAATCATTAATAAATAAACTGAATAACATTGATGAAAGGAGACATCCCTGTCTCAGACCAGATTTAGTCTCAAATGATTGGGTCAAGCCCTCTTTTATCAAAATCGTGGCTTCAGTGTTTTTATATAAAATTTCTAATATGCGGATAATTTTATTTGAAAAACCAATTTCATTTAATTTATAAAATATTGCGTTTCTCTCTGGAGAGTCAAATGCGCAACTAAAATCGATAAAAAAGGCGTATATTTTGCTTCTCTTCTACACAGTTTTAGTTTTTATTATATTTATTAGGTTGAAAATATTAGCTGCGAGTCACCAAAGCTTACAGGACAGTGTCTCATGAGGCAGTACCGATCCTGGCAGGAGGTGTCCTTCTCGATTTCCTGTTGCAGATAGACATGTTAAAGCATCAGATTCCAAGAGAAGGCTCGGCAGGTCTACCAGAGAATCTCAGTGGGAATATTAACCAATAACCAGGACAAAGGAAAAAGGAACCAGCGATGGGTAACAACTCCGGAAGGAAGTACTCTGAGGAAATATTTTCCCACCATCGGTTCCCGGTTTGCAGCAAAATGGGTGGAACCTGGTCATTGGGTCTCCCAACTACTCACTGGACACGGAGGCTTCCGAGCAAAGCTTTTTCAATTTGAAAAGAATATCGACCCCTTGTGCCCCAGTTGCGGCGTCCCAGAGACTGCCGAGCACATTGTCGTAGCATGTTCTGCCTATGAGGCACAGAGAGCAAAACCGCTGAGAGAAACAGGCCTCTACGTTTTCCCTTAGCTTATGAGTGCGGACAACTATCCTCATTTTAAAGATTTTATTTCCAAATGGAAATCCATAATAGGCCGAACTCATTTCTCTTTGGGAAGAAGAGGAGGTGCACCGCCTGGAAGGCCGCCACGGAGTAGCAGAAGAAGACCGTGATCAAACCTAAAGAAATGTAATCAAAATATGGACGCAGTTAATAACATTAAACTATTGTTTTTCTAGCAGCAGTGTGTTGTTACGCAGAAACTCTTAACGTCTCACTGCTGCTAAAATCCGTGTTGGCACGGCAGGGATGTCAATAAATAAATAAAAAAGGTTGAAAATATTATCTATTGTACAATACCCATTTCCGAAACCAGCTTGATTCTTGCAAAATATATTATTAGTATTTGACAATGTCGTTATTCTTTGAAGTAACATTGCCGTGAATAATTTTTATATTGTATTTAAAAATGAAATTCCTCTGTAATTTTATGCAATATTTATATCGTTTTTCTTAAACAGTGGGAAAATTATAGATTTCTGGATGCTTTCTGGTATATCTCCAGATTCATTTATATTATATTATATAATGATAGTTATCTGAACTATATTTATAAAATTCGTATGGAATTCTGTCAGTACCAGGTGCTTTGCCATATTTCGTTTTTTGCAGTGCTTGTTTTAACTCTGACAATTCTATCTATATACAATTTTATCTAAATATTCGTTAATAATTATATTAGCAACATAATTAATTTCGATTGGCTTCCTTTCAAGGTTAAGAAGTCTTACTAGTGATTAATCCATTGTTCTGGTGTTATGCCGTTTACAAATTTAAAAAATTTCAGAGTATTTACAAGTTCCCAAAAATGTTTTGAGTCCCTAACCTCACAAAAGGAATTTCACAAATGTATATAGCCATTAGCCTTCTCTGTTACACAAAGTTTCTTGTATTCCGCTCTAGTTTTTTTATTTATTTCTTTATCTGGTATTGAATTGGAATTTCTAAATATATTTAATTTTTTAATGCAACTGTTTCTAAGTTTTCTACATTCTTGATCAAAACATTTATATTTTGAAATTTGATAATGTTGATTGAAATTGTTGTTTTTTCCTCCAAAAGCACAATCTTTTATCATTTTAACTAAATTGTTTATTTTATTTGTTTGAGGTATTTGATCCTGAGATGAAACCTTTTGTTACAATTGTTTTTTAAAGAAACGTGCATCCTGTTTAGTCTATGAAATTTTCGGCAATACCGGTAATAAATGTTGGTTTAACTGTTGTTATATTTCATTTTGTACTTTAAAGTCATATACAGTGTGTATCAAATCTAGTGATACGCTACATAGGCCATTCACCGAGCATCTGTGTATTCACCATTCACCCATTCACCCTGATCTATAAGTAAAGGTACCCTCTTTATCGCCTGGCGTTCTTCAATTTAAGATGATGAAGTTGTGGTATTCACAAAACTCGATAAATTTATTTCTTTTTGAATTAATTTCTTTATCTTTAGATTTCCTTTTCCTTTTGAACTTAAAGCCATTTTATTATTTCGGAAATTCCTGTTTATCAGAGGTACGGAAATTGACATCCCGCAGTAAAACAAAATTATTGTCGTAGTTATTATTTATAATTGTGCACAAGTTACTGAAATCATGTTCCCACTCATTACAATTTAGACAAACTGGCACGACAGTAAACTGTTTGAATTTTATGCGACATTTTATCATTTTTAAATTACTTATAGTTTCAAAGTGGAATAATTTGTTATAATGTTCTGACTTGATACCTATTAGACATCCTCCTTTTGCTCTTCCATGTATATTATCTTTTATTGCTCCTATTCAAGACAATTCATATTCGTGAAATATATATTTATAGTAGTCAAAGTTCTGTTCATCTATATGTGTTTCAAGTAAACTAAATAATGTAAATTGTTTATCAAAAGTAAAAAAAGATATTATCTAATTTGTTTTTTAAACCATGTATATTGTGACTTAGAATTGATACCCGTTTGTTGTGTAAGTTATGTTTACCCTCTAGATAATCTTGCCAATGCTGTAATTGCTAGTCAGTATCGACTGGTGCCCGGTCCGAGCTAAACCACTGCGTAATCGGTTTGTGCGACTTCTTCCCTGGGTGTCTATCTCCTCTAGATGTCTTCTGTTCCCTGGGTGTTCCCGATTCTTTTAAGTCCCAGCTCTCGTATCTTTTCTTTTTATTACCACACCACATCCTCTCCGCGTACTGTTTTGCTTCTTCTAGGGAATATATTTTTTTGTTTATAACCAGCTTATCCAGTTTTAAACATGTAAAAACACCCTCGCTTCTTTGCTTCAATATGGTAAGGGTTCAATTCTTTTCTGTTCTGTCTTGTTTCCGATGAAAAGTCAGGCGATATTTGGTACTGCATATCTTATGTTTTTTTCCCTAGTTCAAGTAATTCTATTTTCTTTTTTAGTGTGACAAATTTAATTAAAATAGGTCCATTCTTTTTCGTATTTATTCCCAGTCTATTTACATAATCATCATCACATTTTTGAATATTTACCTCCATATGTTCTTTAAATATTTTTAAACGTTCCTGTTCTAGTGAATCGTAATGTTCATTTGGTATATCTCCAACATTAGACAAAACTAAGTTGTTTTTTTTCGTAGCTCATTTTTCACAAATTCTTCATTTCTCTTAATTTTTGCCTCCAGAACATTAAAAACAGTTTTTTCCTCTAAATTTATCAATAGTGAGTTGTCCTTGGTCTATGTTTCTGTATTTATTTTTCCAATGCTTTAGTTTGTTATGTATTGTCATCTATCTTAGCACTCATAGTTTTGATTTGTTGTTTCAGTTCTTCCATTTCTAATTTATTGATTAGATGTTCCTATTGAGAAAAATAAATATTTAGGAAGGTAATACAGATAGTTATTGGATTACCTGGTCAGCTGAGAGTGACGTGTTAATGACGTAATTATCCTGAACAGACCACTCAATTCGACTGCGATGTTTGACTTTTTCCTAAAAACTAACTATGAAACAATACACTCTTCGAATATAACTTTTCAGTTCTTTTTCACTGTTTATGCTTTGCACTACACTATAGTAACAATTCAAACTACGATTTTACACTCTATACATTTCTTTCCATCTATTTTTATGGAGCTGATATGACTCGTGTAATGGCTACAGACCAACCTCCTATTTCAACTCATAATGTTCATAGTTCAATATTTTTCAGTACCTGTGATAAAATCTTTTACTCGCTGAATTAGTAGTTTCATCAACTCTTACGTGACATAATTAGGTTAAGGGTTGAAACCACATTTAATATCGCTCGAAGACCATTCATCATATTAGGATCAACATTGTTGAGAGAAAGCTAACGAATCACCAGTAGGTATCTTGTTGACTTTGAAACATGTGCCCAGCGCCAGACAGTACCTTCTAATTGGAGAAGTTACGTTGGAGTTCAACCCGACTCCGGCTTCATATCCCTTCCTACCTATCCCTATAAACTGGGACTAGGATAGTTGAAAGTAGCAGTGTTTCTCCTATCTACTTGCCTATATAGTTAATTAATTCACTAATAAAATAACAGGTAAATTGTTTTTATAATCAATAAAATATACAGTAATTTGAAAGAATTACTTACGGAAACGATTTGATAATAATACAAATGAATCTCACTATAATCTAAAAATCGGACAGAGATGGCCAAAACAGTTCAACATGCATATGATTATATATTTTACTTTCACTTTCCTATATATGAAATGTATTGCGATCGTGCAAATTTTCAAATCTCAGTTTTCAACGGAAATACACGTTTTGAGTCCAAATCACCAAATCCCGCAAAAGTGAATCGTAAAGTTCATTTGGTATATCTCCAACATTAGACAAAACTAAGCTTTTTTTTTCGTAGCTCATTTTTCACAAATTCTTCATTTCTCTTAATTTTTGCCTCCATAACAGCGGTGGTTTCCTCTAAATTTATCAATAGTGTGTCATTTCTTCTTTTAACATTTTAGCCTCCGGTCTATGTTTCTGTATTTCTTTTTCCAATGCTTTAGTTTGTTATGTATTGTCTGTGTGTTAACAGTCCAGCTCAAAAACGAAAAGTCGTACGAAACTGAAATTGCATATCTAAGGTCTTTATATACTAGGGATGTTACAGCATTTTTTCCGTCAAAATCGGTTTATCAGAAGTGGCACTTTATATCTTGGACTAAACACATTTTTACGATTTTCTCGAAAACAGCTCAAAGGATTTTGATTAAATTCAATATATCAGTGTAAAATAAAGCAGTTTAAAATAAAATGTGGTTTTTATTCTGATTTACTTTCTCTGAAATTGCTTAAATAGCTAATTATCAATATTAGCTTCCTCTAAAGTACCTTTAATTTTTTTTTTAAACAATTGGCCATTTAACATTAATCTGTAATATGAAAGAATTTGATTATTAACTAAAGGAGAAATAAGAGATCGTAACGGGGAATAGTTAAAATAGTAATTGGGGAACCAAAGGAATACGATCGCACCCGAATTTGCCCGAAAAATTAGAACATGCTTCCATACGTAACATATAAATAAATATAGCGTCTACAATTTGTACTTTCACTTTCTTTTTGTCTGAAAATACTTATTTATGCTGAGAAGAGGGTGGTAAGTGAAAGTTGTGTAATCCGCGTTACACCAGATTTTTGTTTTCTTGTTTTAATTTTAAGGAAAAAGAAAACATTTTCAGGATCAAAGTTTGGTTTTTATAATTACTTTGACGATAAAATTAAAATGCGGACTAAAGTTAATATTGATAATTTATTTGATAATAGACTCCAATATTTTATGCAGTGAAAACGTTCAGACTGCGTCAAATAATACGCAATACAAAACCGTAACATATGCAGTAAAAAATCATTATTATGCAGCATCATAAAACATCTCCAAACAAACAACATACAAATTAAACGAAAAACATTTTAAATTTTATGATATTTTTCTTCAACGGACTAAAATATGAAAAACACATAATGCAAGGAATTAACAAAACATTTTTTTAAAGGATAGAAGTAAACATATTTGTGGTTGAAGAGGAAGATGGATAATATTCACTCGTCAGTCAGGGTTTGACTCGGAGGGGATGAAAAATGTCCTCTCAACAACAGAGAGTTGTTGCTCTAAATAATTACCATTTCTTATTTAACATAAAATAACCTATAACCGATTATATAATGAGCTTTGGACTTTTATATCTCTTATTATTATTATTATTATTTTCATATTAGTGAAAGAATGACTTGATATTGAATGAATAGAATATCATTTACAATAAGTATTTACATTATGTACACTCCTTGTGATTATTATAATGAATTGTGAATGTATCATATGTATGTGTATGCTTATGTTTCTATGTATAAAGTAAATGTAGTTTTTATAAAAAATAGGTGAATATGGTGCACCGAAAGCTTTTCGAGGTGTAAGAAATAAACACGAGACTGCTTGAAAGGTAAATTTCTTTATTTGTTATTCAAATAAATATTTTGCTATACTTTTCTTTCACAAACCAAAATATAAAAATAAATAAAATATAATGCAAGAAGAAATTAATGCAAAAAATTAATAAATCAAATCAAATGCATAACAAATAGGGCCTGATTTTTTGGATTTATTCTTTTTTTCCGTTTAAGGAAAAACAGAGCTCTCAACAGGTGTATGCCGTTCTGAAGTATTAGATTTAAAATACAAAATCTGTTGCTATTTGATACGAATATTTTAACAAAATATTGTTGACATAAGAGGAACTCTGTTGTTTCTTTATAAATTTCTATATTTTTCATTTGTTTAGTGATCTTTCAGGAATGTTAATCTTCCATGTAATCCATCAGGTCGTTCCTATACTAAGCACAAATCTTTAACCATCGGTGAAGATTTAATTGATTGATTGAGGAACGTTCTCTTTTGGTTATAAAGTAATGTTAATTATTAGAATTGTAATTTTTGTTAACATTATGATTTGATGTTAATACTCATTTTTACTAGATTTAAATGTTTTTCATGTTAATTAATTTTTAATTCATTTAACTCTACAAATATTTTTGTATTTTTTATACTATATATTATTGTTAATGAATGGTTTAAGATCTTTTTGAGATCTAAAAATTGATATTTACAATATATTTATTGGTAAATTTAGTTCTTTAGATCCGGACGCTAATAAGAAAACAGCAAAAATATATAAATTTCTATAATAAGTTTCAAATTAAGAAACCATTAAAACTACACGAAAAACACTTTTGTCGTATTTTTTCTTCGACAAACCAAAATATGAAAATAAATAAAATACAATGCAAGAAACATAGTAAATAAACTTTTAAACAAAAATTTATATTTTATATATTTATAATGTATTAACGTTTTGTATTTATGGATTTACGAACGATTTTTCACGTTTTTCCTCAGTTTTTAAAATTTCACAAGTATTTGTTTTTTATGAATTTGAAGGTAATAAATGATAATAAGGTTTTGTATAAATGAAGCAATTTCGTATATATTTTCATTGCATTTCGATAGGCCACATCTTCGGATCAAATAAGTTTAACTTTCTATTCAGTATTTTGGGTTGTTTTCTAGTCTACAATACCATAAAATTGTGAATAAATTTGTGCTTTCGAAGATCTAGAGTACATCTGCATCTCCTCCAAAGTAAGGTTGAAGGTTAAAAATTAGTTTAGTTTACAAATTTTGTTAGTATTAGAAAACTACCTTTTGGGATTCCTACTGTATCTCCTTCCATCGCCATTGCGGTTTAGTTCAATCCTTAGAACTGCAATTCGAATTCGGAAACTAAATAATAAAATTTTTAGAAACAAATTCGCGGTTCAGATGATTTTTAAAGTCTATTTAGTTTCTTCAGGTAATATTCTGAAAGTTGAGGCCGAAAAGATGGTCTGATTTTTCATTTTTTTTTCTTTCATGAAGTCGGTCCAAGACTCCCACTGAAGTCCTATAATGTCCCTGTTGTTATATTAAAATATAATGTAAATATAGATGTTCATTATTATTATTTATTTTAAAAAATCTATTTTGGATTCTTCATTAAATTTGCACAATGCCTTAATTGTTTTGCTATCTAGATCAGCCAGCCCTTGGAGTAAAGTGCTATTGTTTTGGGTGAGGGGGTATTTCTTCCGGTATTTATCATATCTCTTACAATTTTTAAATAACGCGCAATGGGTCCTCGATGGAGTCACATGTCGAACATCTGTCATTTTTCCAACTTTAATTAATGTCAAGCCGCGATTTGTTCGACCATGGTTAATTCTTAATCTTGTAAGTAAGACTATTTCTTTTCTGTTCAACTTAATACAAGTGTTATTTAAGAGAACCATGGACGTAGAGAGGCATTAGGTTGAATAGTGAAATGATCTGTACCTTTCGAACTTGACTCCAAGGCATATCTATCCTGCCATTCACTAATAAAGTGTTTTTTCTCCCATCTACAAATAACCTGTAAAGGCAGTTTCGCATTTTTGGTTTGATTTGAAGAAATTTTTTGACCGTGGATTCTGAAAGTATCCTTAGTCTGCCACCAAATAGGATGCAATAAAATTGTATGGGTCATCAAAATTTTCGGTTTTCGCTTATATCAGCAAAACTGTCTATCGCATCGACAAAGACGTTCTGCAAAATTAAAGCTGATACAATTTTTAATACGATTGGTGATATACCTTTTTTCGCTATCCTCCTTTGTTTCCGAAATATACGTCATCAATTATGGGTAATATTGAAAAAAAAAAAATATTAAAATTGCCTCTTGTTTACAGCTGTTTTTTTGAGTTTCGCTTATATCAGGAAACTCATCGACAAAGACGTTATGTACAAAATTAAAGCTGATATTTGTTTTAATACGATTAGTAATATACCTATTTTTGCTACCTCTCTTTGTTTCCGAGATGTCCCTCGTCAACTATGGCTAATATTGAAAAAAAATTGCCTCGTTTTTATTGCTGTTTTTTGAGTTTTCGGTTATATTAGGAAAACTATACATCACATGGACAAAGACAACATGTAAACAATTAAAACTAATATAACATTTGCAATATGATTGATCATATACTTTGTTTAGCTATCTCGCTTAGTTTCCGAGATATCTGCTCTCAACTATTGCTAATGGGAAAAAAAAAATTTACCTCATGTTTTTTACTGTATCTAACTAGCTAACTCTTGATTGCTTCGTTTTAAGGTCAAGTGTCATTACATTTTCTTCTATAATATATATTATTTTACTAGGTTATCTCTCTCTCTCTATATATATATATATATATATTCATCCTTTTTCCAAACACAAATTAAGAAGACTGTGATTTTTGATGCTCTGTTGTTCATGTTTTCTTATTTTTTTATTAGTAAGAAGCGGGTTAAATGCCTCCTTATACTAGTAGCTATAGCAATAATTATAGTCACATATTATATTAGCCATTCCGTTATTTATTTCTTTATTTGTAAGTGCACATAATGTACAATTCGTTCTATAAAACATGGTTCTTTCCAGAATCCTTACTTTATTAATATATCACCGATTGAAAAAAAAAAAAAAAAATAGAAGTTTTAGATTACCTTTACTCCATTGATGTACCAATTGATCACTGGTGCGGGGTTGGATCTGCCCGAAGTACAGTTTGCAGTGATATGTTCCTCTGCTGAAGAATAAGTACTGAGGACTCCAGAGATCACAGGGGGCCCGTCAGGATAAACTGAAAAAAAAGAAAGAAAAAAGTGAACTATGAAAAGAAATGCTTGTTGGCTTCTAATGAATTACAAAGGGACATATTCCAGCTGGTTGAAGGGCAATATTTTTAATTTTATTACTTGCGCCTAAAAAGTGTATAATAAATATATTGATTGATGTGATAATCCAACTAAAGACAAGGCATGATAAAGTAGTGTCCAACTGGGACGTTAATATATTTAAATATAATTTTTAATATATTTCCCATCGAGTCGCTTTTAGATTAGCAGCGCTTCGATTTTATATGGAACCGGCGGTGATTGATTGATAGCTTACGATATGAAGTGGGCAAGATGTGACTCATGCTAAGAGTAACGGTTCCGAGTCAATCGCGATAAATATTTGACTATTCAGTCAGTACTTCAGTATATGATAACGATAGTATGAATATAGTTACCATAATCAGCATCCTGGATGCCTTAAAACAAGTTAAGAAACTCTCTTTATTTATCGGGAAATATCTGTAAAGTTAAAAAAAAAAATCAATAGGTACTCTATCATAATCATAATATCAATGATACCTATACTTTATCAATGTTATATTTATATGTTATCAATGCTATACACTTATATAAGCCTTTCAGTCTCAGACAGAATGACTAACTACAATTTCTACATTTTTGATTATTGATTTTAGTAATATTTCCTGTGGAAAATTTTATAACTTTATTCACAGTTCTATATTTCAACCCTGGAATCATCTACTCTGAAATCAACTTACTCACTGTCTCTAAATATATTATACATTTTCCAACTAGAAATATTATTAAAATAACTTTATTTAAAAATGTTGAAATTGGAGTTAGTCATTCTGTCAACTGAAAGGCACGTATAATAAAGGTACTAAATAATTTACCTACCACGAGAAACTTTTTTTCTTGAACAAAATTGTGATTCAGATTTTATGAGGTCCTCAGAATGCATTAAAGTAGCGGTCAGAGTAGTTGAAAGAATTTAAATTAATTAAGCAATTTAAAATTTAGGTTTAATAGGTATTAAATAAAATAAATAAGACTAATTACACTAACGCAATTGTACATTAACAATAAAACTTCACACATAACAGTTAATTGTAATAGGGCGTACTATAAAAGGTTTCAAGGTAAATTAATTGGCCCTGCCAGGTCACCAGAGAAAATAATAATATTATATTCGTAAGGTTTACTAAAATTAAAAAGCGCTGCAAATTATTTCACAATGGTTTATTATTTCCAAACAATTATACATCTAAAATAACATCACCTTCCTAGTTACAAAGAATAATAAATAAAAGGTGATTCCAATTATTAGACTAAACTGTTTTTTTTTTAATCATTAGTGTGCTAAATAAAAAATATATATATTACTTCAGTAACACATTCAAAATTTAAAAACCGAACAAAGGATATAACGTTTGGAGTAGAACATATAAAATAATAAACAAAAACAACTGGAGACCTTATCTTTGCTCCTAATTGTTCAAATATAACAATTTTTTTTTTTTTTTTTTTTTTTTTTATTATAGGAAATACCGTAAACTTTTAAAAAACCATGGAGCGTCGAGAAAATGACTTTAGCGAAGTTTCATTGAAAACGGTACATTCATTTAGGAGCTACAGTCTATAGCAACGCAGGTTTTTCGGCCGCCATTTTGAAAGTAATGTCGATGAAGAAGGATCCTCGGATGACCTCTGAGAAAATTTCGGAGGAAATGCGCGGACGGCGGACGGACAAAAAAAATTTTATTCGTTTTTCGAATTCTACGCATCCTGAAACGTGAAACCTCAAATTTTGACAAGGGGTCAAGTTTTTGAATTTTTTGGTCGATCACAATGGTTTATTATTAAAAATAAAAACCAAAATAATATATCTAAACAAGATAAAGATAAATAGATTTTTAACGATCTTCTTACATACATTTTTTAAAAAACAAATAACATAAAAAAATTGAATGGAACCTAGGTAAGGGATTGACTTTTACAGATCTGTAAGAAAATTAAACCCAAGTAAGGGATGACATGTGGTACTTCTTCTGCCTACATGCCTGGAAGATTAGTTGATTTCCATCACTCCATCTACTGATTACAAGTTCAACTTTAAAGTTACGCAGATTTCAAAACAAAATGATGGAAGAAAGATGCCAATTCATTTTTAATAATTAAAAATATTTATTTTGCTCGTTTGTCAATTAGATCAATGAATGGCCCAAAGGAGCTAGGCACTCAATTAACATGGGGCTTAATTTTCAAAGGATTTACTCATCCAGCTGATTAATTTATAATAGAGATTCAAACACTAGGACAATAATTAATATCGTATCTCATTACCTTATAATTGAATTAGAACGATTAATTATTAGAGGTACGTAGGCCTTGGGATTAGCTGTGAGGAATAAACAATGTTCATTGAGCTAGTTTAGGCTTCTTGTCTGACGAACGGACTTTGCATTGTATTCTATATTTGTATATTTTAAAAATTATATATAAAGTTTAAAATTATATATATATATATAAATTGGTAGCTTGCGTGTGATGTGTAATTTTATACCTAGTTACAAAGTAATGTAATGTAATATGATGTATTTCTGTTCTAAAATGTTACCTAATTTATTTATTTTAATTTCACTTATATGTATGAAATATGAAGGAAGGGAAAGTGTTGGGATCGTGTAGTTTACAACGTAAATACTCGTTTCAAGGTCTCCTGATTCGAAATAAGAAAGTCTCCTAAAAAGGTCTGTATGTACATGGATAACCTAGCTCAATAACTAAGTCACACATAAGTTATTTTATCTATTTAAGGTATATGCCTGAGATGTTACATTAACTTTTTTTTCTAAAAATTGACTGAGCGGAAGTGGAACATTGTTTTATTGGTTTTATAAACGTTAATATTTGTGAAAACGTATCTTTTGATTTTAATCTTTAAAAAATCAATATATAGTATTAAAAAATCTTAAATACAAATTGAATAGTCTATTGGCTAGTTTTCTATACTCTATTGCAGTATTTTGTCTCTATTAAGTATCGAAATAGGGTGGTGACTCCATCTTCGTTGTATCTTAATATCTCTTTCATTGCTATTGGTAGTTTCAATTTTTGCCGAATGTTGTTGAACTCGTGGCACTCTACTAACAGATGTTTTACTGACTGCCGTTTATTGTCACACCTTTGACACGTTGCTGCTTCTAGTCCTCTGATAACGAACCCGTGAGTGAACAGGCAGTGACCAATTCTTATTCCACACAATATGGTTTCCTCTCTTCTTCATATTCTTGCGCTAGTAGCTTACTTGTTGCAGTCTCTTTTTATTTCTAATAGTTTTGACTGTTCAGTTTTCCATCTATTTACCCAATTTTCCAACAACTTCTTTTTTGTTGCGTGGACCCAGTCTTTTACTGTGGTACAGTTTATTGAAATTATGGTTGGTGCCTCTTCCTTCCTTGCTAAGTTAGCTGCTTGGTCTGCTCTTTCATTGCCTGAGATACCATTATGAGATGGAACTCAGACAAATATCACTCTGATCGTTCTTTTTTTTAATTCCAACCATAGATTAAATATATCTCTTATTATTGAATTGCTTGGCCATGGGTTACCTATTGCTGCCATGACGCTTTTGGAGTCTGATGCTATCATCCATTGATTGTCATTGGAATATAATATCCAATGTAGGACCTGCATAATCGTAGTAGCTTCTCCAGTAAATATGGAGCTCTCTCCATGTAAGTGATAGAAGTTGGTGCTGGTTTTTATTATTTTATTTAGTCTTTAATATATATATTTTTTTATGTTGGAATTACAGACAATGTAGATCTTCTGCCGCCTTAACAAGCCTACTCCATCTCTGCCTGTCTTGAGCTATTTTTTTCCATTAACTGCATGCAGCTCTATTGCATCTTTGTTGATTTTATCTAACCATCAGCTTTTTGGCCTTCCACGTGGTCTTTTGCCTTTTATTGAGTCATTCATTGTTAAGTAGAGGCTTCCAGATGGATTGCTACGAGCTACATGCCCCGCTCATCTTAATCTCCCTACCTTCAAATCATAGGATATCGATTGACCAGTTTCTATAATTAGTTCTTTATTGGTCTTTCTTCTCCATGCGTTAGTACTCTGACCGCAGATCGCTCATTGTAAGTATTAACAAGAATGTATAAACATAAACTATAAATTAATTTGATAATTATCTAACAGATAAAAAAAAGGGAAAACTATTTGTCCATTTTAAAAACAAATTTTTGCAAATAAGAGTGTTTATAAGTATAATGTATCGTTGAAAAGTTGAGGATTTTATACCAAATAATATCTAATATACGAGCTCGTGTACTGTAATTTGAGATTGTAGTAAAACTAATGGATAATAATATTTTGAATATTATATTATTTTAAGAAAACACATA
Organism: Nezara viridula; assembly: GCA_928085145.1. Classification (NCBI taxonomy): domain Eukaryota; kingdom Metazoa; phylum Arthropoda; class Insecta; order Hemiptera; family Pentatomidae; genus Nezara; species Nezara viridula. The sequence goes on along the minus strand of OV725077.1, from coordinate 112,226,331 downwards.
ATTTCATACTATAATTGATTTACATAATTAATATAATAATCTGTCACGTTGACAATGATTATAGTGAGATATGAACGCATTTACGCCATATATACAGAAAACATAAAATTAACAAAATTAAAATAATAATTAAATAATAATCGAAAACTATCTACAGTAAAAAATAAAATAACCTAAAGATAAGAATTTTTGTTTTTATTATAAGGACGTTCTAACGAGGGTTACCTTTTCACGTCAAGACTGAGTTCCAGAGGTCGCGGTCAAGCCAATCTGCATCTTAAAGACCCCGGCTAGCCATTTCCTCTTCCACTTCATGTATCCATGTTTTCCTGGGTCGGGTAGACATGCGTCTTACATGACCGTACCATACGCCATACCAGTCTTCACCGTCCAATTCTCTGGTTGACGGATACTAGGGCCTACATCCTGTCCCTACCGACCTCGTTCCTAATTCTATCCATCCTTGTCACTCGTAGGCATCTTCTCCAAAATTCCATTTCCACAGCTTGTGGATTTGTATATAGCTGGGAAGACATGGTCCAGGTTTTAGCTGCATCAGTCAAGATGGATTCTACGATGGCGTGCTATATCCTTCGCTTGTTTTCTTTTAGAACTCTGTCGTTCCACAAGAAAGGATGAAGCATTCGTGTGGCTTTCCGAGCTTGTTCTACCTTTCTCAGCACATCAATTTCTGAGGATCGGGAGGAATCAAGGTGAGATCCCAGATATTTAAATACATCTACATTTGTACAGGTCTAATAATCGACACGAAGATTCCGGCTATTCATGAAATTCACCTTAAGCCCCACAGACTCATAACATGCCCATAGTGAGTACATCTTCTCTTCTAAAAACATCTTTTTGCGAGCAAATATGCCTTAGTCATCGGCGATCCATGGCCCCACATGTCCACACCGACGATACCATTGCTTAACGGATTCAGTTATATTTATCTTGAAAAGAGTCGGCGCTCTATACTACAACCCTGTTTCAGACTCTTTGTACCGAAGAAAAGCTCCGTCAGTCGACTTCTTAGCTTCACCCTGTAAATGTCGTCTCAGTAGAGGTGTCTCGCTGCATCTATAAGGGCTTCCTCGATGCCAGTAAACAAATTAAAAACATAAAAACACAGTCATACCTTTTGTATTATAAGTATGATTAACTTATGTATAAATTGCATTTTAGATTCCAACCACTCACTCTTTTGTCTCTAAAATGCTGGTTAAGAATAATATGACCCCCCAAAATTTCTCCAATCCAAGCATACAAGATCTCATCATTTCTTGACATCCAATCGCATACTAAAAGAAATGTTTGGTGACACCACTAGCGGATCCAGAATTTAATTTTGGGAGTGGCTTCAGCCCGACGAAACCACTCGTTAGCTGGACTGGGACGTGTCTCGCCTCTAGACGCCGAGTGACGTCCACACTGTCAAAATGTTGCGCAGCGTGTCTAACGTTACATGTCTTCCATTTCTTCGAGAGACTTTAAACTTACGATTTTTGGTCTTTGTTTTGTTGGTCGTCAGGTCTTGGTCAATAGACGTGACTCAGAGACCGAAATCGCGCAACATTTCCGCTAGTGTGGACTAGGCTTTAGAGGCAATAAAAGCTTGGTTCTAATTTATTAAGTAATGTAAAGTTATGTCACAATATGTTTAATATCTAATTTCTAAGAGTTTATATTTCTGTTTCAGCTGTTTTTAATTATTTCAGAAAATTTCTAAATTTAATAAATAATTATATTAAACATTATGTAAAAACGAATTGGTTGATATTTTGTAGTGATTTTCAATTTTTTATATTTTAATAGATGAAAATTACAGATGAATACAATTTCCACTTCGGGAATACAATTGTTAGCTTACGTGAAGGCTAAGAATAATATTTAAATTTTTCAAAAGTTTCATATATCTCATTATGAAGGATCCTGATTTGATCATAAATATATTTCCATATATTAACTTCTAACTTCCGAAAAGAGTTCCTTTTGAATATTCCCTGAGTCTGCTTCACCGCTGCTCGGATTTAATTTATTCACCCTTGGTGGTTATGTTTTAAGAATATTCATTAGATTAAATTTTAACTTAGTACTGTAAACATGATTACTTTCCTTCCGAACAATTCTCAGATGTAATAATTAAAAGCAACAGTATGTGATTACGCGTGATTAGGGAAAAAAATGCTTCAAGGTTGATTACAGTATTACAGTAAGGATCTTTCGATACCAAAGTTGATCCACGCCATATGAAAAAGAGAACATCCAGTTTGGTTGAGCATGGCTTGAATTCTGGCCAGAAGTTTGTAGTCCTTAGCCAATGAGTTACTACTGGTTCGTTTCCCTATTATACTATCTACTGTAAAAACTGGTGAATAATGCAAATTTAATCTTCCATATCAAATGCTTTAATTTTATTCTATTCCTGATTAGAATTAGAATTGTTTAGCCCTTTTGATAATGTATGTTAGAATTAGAATTGTTTAGCCCTTTCGATAATGTATGGCTATTGATTATGGTAAACGTAGACGGCAAAGTCTGTGATTTTCCAAGAATTGTTCATTTGAAAGGCCTGCATCATAATAGGAGTACTTGTTAGAGCCTGGATTAACCGATAATTTCAGGTATGTATTTGGGGATTTAATTTTAATCTAATATTTTGTATTACCCAGAATGAAATAAATCGTATTTGATATTCCTCAACGTTTTCACTGTTTAATTAAATTTGTATAACCTCAGACCACCAATGTATTATTTCTTTCAAAAACTATATTAACCAAACTGTAACTATTAAACTAGTAACTAAATAGTAATTAACTATTAGAAAACATTTTCAAGTTTTGTTATGTTTTTCTCTTAGCTGACTCTCAGCATATTTTATTAATGACGTTTAATTTTTTTTCCTAGCCTTTAAATATACGGGTTTTTCCCGGACCGATGAGGAGAGGATTTAAGAGACATCCCTTGCACCAGGACACGAACTCGACTATTTTTATCCAGGTATCAATTGTCAGGTTGCCGGGCAACGGCGGTGCTGTGTACACTCGTTAGCCCATTCGGCCACACCGCCCCCGTTAACATTTAATATAAAAGATGTCTACTAGATAAGGCCGTATAGTTTCCTCGCTGTTATCAATATATAAACGTCTTCTTTTTTTTTTTTTTATAATCCCCTAGAAAGTTTATTTAATTAAAATTACATATATAAGTATAAAATAATGCAAATATATCCAAAGGAGAAGGTCCTTCCACTGCCCGAGGGCATTTTAAGGATTGGGATAGCTAAGGATAACATTTGTGGCACAAGGCCTTGTAACTTTCATTGAGCGGGGAGGGACCGCTCTGATGGTTATTTATTCTTTGTGCCATTTACAATATTTACACTATGTACAATATGTATAAATTACTGGGTTTGGACCGCAGATTCCAGACCACATCCTTCGGCGAGTATGTCCACCAAAGGAAGTTTACCTTGCTACCTCCCAGGTTCGGGTGGCGGCGAGATCTCAATAAAAAATAGTGGAGTTGCAGTGCAAACTTTGCACAGGCCTTCAGTCCAATATTCAGGAGATATCAAGGATAACGCGTTTACGTATATATAAGAGAAAGTAGATGACGTAATTCAATAAAATCTATATAGAATCATTATTTTACATAGATCCACCTTTCTTTCAACTGTTAGCCGTTTCTGAAATATTGGCATATCTATGAAAATACATTTACTCATGCGCAAGCGGAATAGGTGGATGCAATTTGATTAAATTAATATGGGACCATCTAGGCCCGAACCCGCACAGTCCCTGAAAATCGGAGGAAAGTTAGTAGGTGATATGCCCGTCACATCGGTTTGACTACAGAGAGACCGACAGTGGGAAGGGGGTGGCCGAATGGGTAACGTGTGTGCACAGCACCGCGAGTTGCCCGGCAACCAGACAACCAAGTTTTGAGATTGAAAAAAAAGTACTAGTTCGCGTCCCGTTGCCAGAGGTGATTTAAAATACCCCGACCTCACCCTCCGGCCCGGAGAAATCCCGTATAGCCTAAAAGGCGAGGTAGAGAAGAACATAACAGAACAGACAGACTCACACCAAACGAAATTTGATCCTTAATGTCTGAAAAGTAAAGCGCGAAAGCACACTTTTTTTTTTTAACCTCTCAAACGAATACAATGCTTTCCTACCTTCGGTATTTCGGAAGCAATATTCATTGTAATGTTTTTAAATAGTATAAAACCACTAGAATACAAATATTTGTTATATTTTTATAAATAATAAAAGAAAAGGGAAAATAGTAATATAATATATGCAAATTAAAAAATAGATATAATTTCACAGTATATTAATTATAATTAACCCATTCAGTCATTCTTTAATTTAATGTGCAGTATATTTGTCCTTTGACATCTCTTATGTAAGATTTTTGACGTCACTATGACATTTTATCTCCTGGCAGTGATTAGTAAGGGTTTTATATTAGCTATAAATATATATTCAACATCTTTATGGGACAGGAGAATACTTAAAACTAAATGCTAATCGTATTTTAAATGAACGTAATTTATTACTTCATCAAATTAATCAGCTGCTTTGTAAATAAGGGAAAGGAATAACTTTCTGTCAAGTAGGTGTCGCTTGTATAAAGTAGAAGAGTTTTATCAACTATGACAAAATCTGTCGATGAAACAATATTGACAATATAACAATATAAGTTTACTAATTTTTTAAATAACATTTTTATATGTTAATTTACTCATAATTTAGATAAATTTAGTAATAATTATTTAAAACTAATTCATCATTACTTACGAAAGGTTTAAATGATGGGGGTATTGTAGATAAAATAGTGACAGAAGTTAGGGTGGACTGGAAGCCAGGGTGACCCCGTGCTGTAGAATTGCTCTGTAAAAAAGATCAAAGAGTCCCCTCTGATGTTATGTCCAAATCCTCTAAGACATTAGAAACGTCGCCTACATATGTTATTTTCGTAGCACATACTCTTCCCCTCAAACAGTCCGATCCAAAGTGGTTGGTGAACGTCAACACTTTTTTTTTTAGGAGCGCGTCAACGTTCCGCTTACCATGCTAAAAAATCAGCCTGAAAAATGTTATAAATAAGAGGATTCCGAGGATTACTGAATTATGTGGCGTACAACTATTTTAGCTGTTGGATTTCCAGAGTTATAAGATTTTGGAAGTCGTAATTTTACATAGATATTAATTAATGCGGAGGGAAACAATTTTTTATGACGATTGCACATCACAAAGTCGAAGTATAACTATTTTATTTCCACTTTTTAAGGGAATTTCCATCCAGTTTCTCGTTTTTCTTATTTCCCTTTGGCGGATCTATAGTATTAACTACTGAACCTAATCATTACGAGATCGTGGTGGCCGATGTATTACGGGGCGGAACCACGGAATAAATCTCGAACTTCTCATTCTGGTTAGAATAGTCTGGTTATATTTCTAGAAGAACCAATTTATTACTTTTTATAAACCAATGGATACAGAATTAATACTCTATAGATTATTTAGATTAATACTAGATTCTTTAGATTAATACTATATTATTTTGTTTAATTTAATTTAGTAAAATATTGTTTGTTTTGTATACGATCTGTTTGCTATAATCTGTAATATCTGCTTGTTATTTATACGTAGATAAATAAATATTAGGTTTTGTACCTTTCTTCCAGTGATTAAAACCGTGCTTTGGAAGCCCATATCACTTGCGTTGTAATGAGTATTTGTCACCACATAGACAAGTCGGATGTAAAAAAAAAACAACATTAAATTTTCTCTGATTTATATTATCGATGAAAAATAAATAAAACATGTAAAAGTAGGCTCTCAGCCAAAAAGTCGTAAAAATAAGTGATATCAAAAAGACAACGATTACGATTACAATGGTAATCATGTTTTCTATTATGATTGTTACCAGGTAATCGTGTCACATTTTTTGCTATATTTATAGTGCTAATCAAATATAAAATTGGCGTGGTCTTTAAGTTTTATTTTCAGTTGTAATAATGTAATCTTTGATAACGATTTTGCCCATATCTGGCCTCGACGTATTGAGGAAGTAGAAGTTAAAATTGGGGGAAGTATCTGCCGGTTCTTAATTGAATTGCAACAGCCACAATTATCACCACAACCGATTGAACCCAACCAATCAGGCACCCCGCCCAATTTTAGCATCTATTTCTCCTAAGACGATGTGACGAGCTCCGATGGTTGCATCCCTCTGATTGCAATCATTACTGGTTTTTGGGCCATTCTTCAGCTCATCGTGATCTCTACTAAATCAAGGAGTTGGTATAGTGTGTGTATGGTAACCTTAGTGTTCAACATTCTTTGAAACCTAGGTGCAAATCGTTTAGGTTCATTTCATAGCGGGTACATACGCAAAATTCATTTTATAGCCTTTTCAAAATCACTTAATACTCCCCTTTTTTGCTGTTAAGACTGTTTTGACAACAGAGGATTTTTTAGCGGGATAACCTTTACTGAATGTTAAAGTGATGAGTTGGTTGATCTGTTAATGCGATTTCATTAATATCAATCAATCAATCTTTATTTGTTTTGAGGGAAGAACCCTAAACAAATGAAGTCTATCACAAAACAACAAACATTATTATCCTTATAGAAATACAAATTCCTTTTTATACTACATAATAGACATTACTATACAATTTAGTGGTATAACCTTTACTGAATGTTAAAATGATGAGTTGAATGATCGGTTGATGCGATTTTATTAATATCGAAACATTTTATTGTTGGCTTGTTGTGCTGGGGATAGGTTAAGGAGAGGAGGGTCAGTAGGATGAATTTTTTTTTTTTTAAATTTCTTAAAGACATTTACAACTGTATTAAATAAATACATCTAGTAAATTAGAATATAATGTATATAATGACATGAAAAACACTTGCTGAGTAACTACCCAATGGTACCTCTAATGATATGTTTACATTAGGAGATCACGGGGCCATCTTCTTTTCAGACGCCTCGGAGGATTATCAGGAATTGAAGAGGAAGCAAGGTTAGAAACGAGAGGGTTGGGATGATTCTGAAGTTTATTATGAAAGGATAGGTATCTGGATTGGGCCAGATCTGAAACAAAAGGAACATTAAAGTCATTATGGATGGTTTTATTTGTAACAAAGTAGGGAGCATTGAGGATTTCACGAAGGATTTTGGAGCCCCATAGCTCAACTCCGTAAGTCCAAATAGGCCTTATTATAGTCAAGTATATGAGTCTTTTGTAATTAATTGGAAGATTAGAGCGTTTGTCTAGTAAGTGCTGAAGTAATCGGAAACGTCGAGCGGTTTCTTGTCGTTTCAGTCTAGTATGAGCATTCCAAGTTAGTCGTTTGTCCAGGTGGAGTCCTAGGTATCGGATTTGCTCAACAGGGATAAGTGGGGTATTGTTAAAAGAAACTGCAGGACAGGAAGTTGTTGGTTTACGACGAAGGGTAAAGGTTTTTTGGTGGGATTTATTGGAGTTTATTTTAATTCTCCAGTTTTGACACCATTCTTCTAGATTTATGAAGTGTGATTGAAGCATTTGGGATGCAATTGCTGGGTCATTATTTATTGATAGGATACATGTGTCATCGGCATATGTGGTGATGACAGTGTTGGGATAGGTAGGGATGTCAGCTGTATAAACTGTATAGAGGATAGGGCCTAGGATACTACCTTGAGGAACACTAGCGGACTAGGAAAAAAAGGGATGAATAGGAGGATGAAAATAAGTCAGGCTAAGGTAAAAATTCTTTTAATCTGTGTCTTCTTTGACTAATCAGAAGAGAATAAGTTTGAGCTGATTCTATGGTGAACTTTAAGCAGTGTTCCTAAAACACACAAAGTTTTTAAGAATATTCTTAGTTTATTAAAAATACCTCAATAACTATCCAATGTATCAAGAGAAAATTATTATATTATATTAGTGCACTAAATAGTGCGTTGAATAGTTGTTAAAACTTTAGAATTCGATGCAGCCATATTAACTAAACAGGTGGTAAAATAGTTTTAAATTTGGAAGTTTTCGGATTTTTTTCCATTTTGTTAACTTGGCGCTTCTATATCAGCCTTACCAAAACTGAATAAATAATGAAAGAATACGCAAAATTCGTTAAAGGGTTTGGTTTATAAGAAAATTAAGGGCGATTCCAGCCCTTACTCGAACTCCTTTTGATTATTCTTGGAAAATCGACAGCAGAAGGAACGGGCACTAAGAAATAACAAAAACACTAGGCTAGAGAAACAACGGATATAGACATTTTTGTTTTTGTTTCCCAGGTTTGTGAAATGTTTAAACGTGTTAATCCTTTATATTTTTTCTAAAAGGTGTTTTTTTTTTTTTGTCGGTACGCCATAACATTCATTTTGATAATATTATTCACCTTCACATGCGAAAATAAATCCTATCCCTCCGAAATTTCTGGAAATATTGTTTTTCTCGATTCTACCCATGATAATTAGAAAGATAACTGAATTACTTACAAAACAAAAAAAACAAAAAACAATTTGTATTGACGGGAGGAGCAAAGTGTGTTGAAATATTTTGTTAATAGAGTTGAGATTTATATTTCGCAGCTCGAAATACTCCTGAATACGAATTTATTCATTGTGATCGAAAATTAATTTTTTTTTTTCTACAAATTTGACTTTGTAGAAATCAACTAGAAATATGTATTGTTGAGGAGCAAAGTTTGTTGAGCAGCAAAGTGTGTTGAAATATTTTTTTTAATAAAAACATAGTTGAGATGTATATTTCGCAGCTGGAAAGACCCTCGAATACGAATTTTCATTGCGATCAAAAATAACATTTTTTTTCTTCAAATTTGACTTTTAATATCAACCAAGGAAAAAAACATTAATTCCTTCTTTACATAATAAATGGGATCTTCTTATTTCCTTATTGTTTTGCTATTTCTTTACTAAACGAAATTTTCTGCGAATTATTCGCACAAGCCAATCACTCAACGTTCTTGACTGTCTACAGAATTTGTATTCATTAATCCCTTCTATTTTAATTTGTTCATAACTGATTAAATCACATGTAAAATCTATGCTTTATAACCTATTTCTCAAAGTTAACCTGTTATTATAGTGCCTGATAAGTTGAATAGAGCCTTTTTGATAGGTCTAAAATTCTTTAACTCTCTACAACGAGAAAAATGTGATTCCATTTTAATTCAACATCTTTCCTCTTCTTTTTATTGTTCCATTGTGGTAAGTGTTATTTTATAACTATTATCAGAAAGTTAAACCTCTGTATGGAAGATACAAGACTCCCTCCCACACGACTATACCTCCTCTTTTTTGTCTGATACTCAATCAGACAAAAATGAGAACATCTTTTCTTTGGTTCTCATCACTCTGGCCTTTTTTTTTTGGAAATTGAGAAACAAGGAAAGGGAAGTTCGGCACAGAGAAGGCAGCGTTCCAAATTTTTCACCTTTTTTTAATTAATTAGGAGAATGCAACCAATTTTTTTTATGTAAAAAATAAATTAACCTATATGCTAAATTAAAGCGTTGTGTTGGTTGTTGATTTATTGAATAAATCAAGAGGTTTTTGCAAAGTTGGTCGAAGAATTTAACTGTAAAGTAGTATTTTTCTCTATCATTTGTATAATCAATTTGGTACTATTTCCCTGTCGCTTCTCGGCGAAAAATTGGTGGCGAACGGTTTCAAGATCACACAGAGTATGCTATTTACAGATTTCCGATAAATGCCGCAAAGAAGCCGAGTAATGGCAATCCTATTTACATCGGATATAGCTGTCTTTTCCTACACGAATTATTTAGGTTATATTACAGGCTATAAATAGGTAAAATAATTATATACGTAGTCAGGACGTATTTCATTGGACGTATTCAGTTGTATTGATATGGCTCGCTTATCTTTAGCACTGAATACTTAAATATGTAATTAAAATTAAATAGAAATATTCCCACTGATATATCATCATCATCATATTCCTGGTCCCAATACCGCAGCGCAGTGTGGGCTATGTTTCCCTTTCTTGAGCCAACTCTCTTCTCTTACTCCAATCCATACCTCGCTTCCTAAACGCCTCTTGTACACTGTCTTCCCAGAATTTGCGTGGTCTTTCTCTAGGTCTCCTTCCCTCCATACGGGTCTCGTATTTCTTCCTGGCTGTTCTCTCTTGATCCATTCTAAGAAGATGTCCGAACCATCTTAGCTTGTGCTCCTCTAGGATGGTTTCAGCCGGTTTGACCTCGAGGCTAGTCCGTACAGTGGCGTTCCGCACCCTATTTCTTCTGAACTTTCCCTCGACCTTCCGAAGGTATCGCATCTCCAAGGCTTGAATTCGACTTTTGTGTTTCGAGGTGAGGGTCCACGATTCAGAGGAGTAGTACGAAAGGATAGTGAGAAATGTCGATTTATAGACTGCTATTTTAGTTTGCTTTGTTATCTCTCTTTTGCTCTGAAATCCCCTCCGGAGAAGGTAGAACACTGCCAGCTGCTCCGATTCTTTTACTCACCTCTTCATCAACATAACCACTTTCGTTGAGATGAGCACCCAGATACTGGAAATTATCTACCTGCTCCAATCTCTCATCACTTGCTCTCATCACCCTCATTATTCTCTGGGGCTTCTTCCCTATTCTCATACATTTAGTTTTGCCCGGGTTAATCTTCATGTTTATCGTGTCTTTCTTCCTGGAGGATGTTGATGTTGTATTGGAGATCTCGATCGTTGGCAGCTAGCAAGACCAGATCGTCAGCAAACGCCAGCACAGAGAATATAGACAGAACCCCACTGATTGGGGGCGGGGTGGCCGAATAGGCTAAAGCGTGTGTAACAGCACCGCTAGTTGCCTGGCAACCGGATAACATAGATTTGAGATGATATAAAAAGTACGAGTTCGCGTCCCGGTGCCGGAGGGGATTTTAAATTTCCCCGCCCTCACTCCCCGGCCCGGGAAAATCCCGTATAGCCTAAAAGGTGAGGTAGGGAAGAACAAAAAAAAAAAAAAAAAAAGAAAAAAAGAAGCCCACTGATATATAATAATTTAAATAAGCCTATTACAATTAACTAGTCATTCCCATGATTATAGGCTGTTTCTATTGTTGTGAAATTTCCTAATATAATTATTTAAATTTTTATTTCAACATTTTAAGAATTATTATTGATTATTATTCCTGAACAACAAAAATATCCCTCTCAAAATGTTAGTAGGGTAGTTAACAGTCATGAGTTGTGGATCGGTAGGTTCCCTCTTCTTTCTGGGCATATTCGGGTGTTTTCGAGGATCTAAGAGTGGTGTGTTCTGAATGATCTTGAAACCAGCATATTGGTCCAATATTATTGGAATCGCGAACTAGTACTCGATATGTGCGATTTGAAGTGCATTTTAAACGGAGCTAAAGCTTAAAGCTTACAGAGAACAAGTTATTAAGACCATTATAATTACAAAATGTCTATTTAATATATCGACGGTAGGCAATAAAAATCTAGTCACTCCATCTGCTTTTATAAACCACACAACTTTCTTTGCTTTTATAAACCACAGAATGACTAACTCCAATTTCAACATTTTTGAGTAATGTCATTTTAGTGATATTTTTAGTTGAAAAAATTATCTACGCAGACAGTGAGTAAGTTGATTCAGGAGGTGGTGATTGCAGTGTTGAAATATAGAACTGTGAATAAAGGTTTAAATTTATGTACTTATTTCTTATGCAAGATGTTCTTAGGAAAGATACTTTATTAAATATCTGACGAAAAAAAGGTTTTTTTAGTCTCAAAAGTTAAAAAGTATATTTTAAATTTATCCAAATTTTCACCTCTTCAGGAAAAAAACTAGAGACTATATCTTTCCTCCTAATTGTCCGATTTTAACGATTTTTTTTTTTTTTTGATTTTAGGAAATTCCATAAACTTTGAAAAAACCCATAACATAACGACAAAAAAGTGTATACTTTTTGAGTTATTCGGAATTTTAATTTTACCATCCCTCGTAACGTTTTTTTCCAGCTTCTTTTCGTTGAAATATGTTATATAGATAAATTTATAGGGTATCGAGAAAATAACTTTAGCGAAGTTTCATTGAAATCGGTATACTCGTTTAGGCGCTACTATCTATAGCAACGCAGGTTTTTCTGCATTTTTTTTTCTCTTTATTAACTTATCAAATTTTTTCAAAAGTTATATATAGCATTTTTTTGGTAAGTCTGAATAATGCGAAATTATTAACTTTTTATAATAAACCGTATTAAAGATACTTTAGAGGAAGACATCTATTAATATTGGGCATTTAAGTCCTGTAAGATGACATCAACGGGGATAAGACCTAAATGATATTAAATACCACTTAATTATTTAATGATGTACCGAGTTAATTCAAAATCGTTAGAGCCGTTTTTGAGAAAATTGTAAAAATGTGTTTCAGCGTTCATATAAAGTGGCACTTCCGGTTAGTCGATTTTAACAAAAAAGTTGCTGTCACATCTTTTTCTGTTGGCATTACAGATCTTTTGGTCCCTTAAAAAACCTCACCCATCTCTGCCTATCTTGGACTATTTTTCTATTTTGCTTTGTTTCGTAGAGATGTTGTTACGAGCTACATGACCCGCCCATTTTATCATGTGCCTTCATGGGATATTGGCTGACCAGTTTCTGTGAGCAGTTCTTTATTGGTCTTACTTCTCCATGCGTTAGTACTCTGATCCCAGATCGCTACGGTTATCGTGGGGAGGATTTTTCTCAGAAATATGTCAACAGTTTTTTCTGAGGCGCTGGTCAGTGTCCAGGTCTCACAACCATATTTTAGAACTGCCATTATTATAGCATTGTACACCCTCAATTTGAGGTTTCTTGAGATTTTTCAGGAATTCAATACCATTTATGATAATCAAACTATTAATATTAGTAAACTTTATTATATACTCAAAGTATTGCATAACATTAATGTTAATATTAGTATATGTATGACTTTTTTTTATGTTTTTAATTTACTTATCTTTAGGTTATTTTATTTTTTATTGTACATAGTTTTTGATTATTGTTTTACTTTTGATAATTTTATATTTTCTTTATATACGGTGTGACTGTCTTCATATATCACTATAATTATTGTCCACGAGACAGATTATTATATTTCTAAATAAATAACTAAATAAAAAAAATATTAGTATAAATTAATATCGTGATCTCCTCATTGACGCTCTTATTTTATTTTATTTTATTTGCACCCTACCCTGCCGATAAGGCAATACGGGTGTTATGCAGTAGTGAGTAGCAACGCATGCGTTACAATTCACTGCTGCATTCAGACCAATTACATTTTTTACAGCTGTGCACACAGCCTGCTCTTTTTTTTCTTTTTATCCAGCATCCTGTTCCACCCTCTCTGGTGGTCTTCCATATGCAGGTTCATTTCTTCTTCCCAATGAAAAGTGGTTTGACCCAACCAGTTCCTTCCACCCGTATACGAATGCCTTGTAATACGGGTATTTTTCCTTTGTCATAAGTTGAGGGAGATCGCTCTCTGTCCGAGCGTAGAGCCCCGTCTCCCTCAACAACTTAGCCCTCAGTGCCTCAAAGGCGGTACAGACTAGGATGATATGCTCGGCGGTCTCCGGCACTCTGCAACTTGGGCATAGGGGATCGATGTTCTTGCCATATTCAACGAGCTTTGCTCGGAAACCCCCATGCCCTGTGAGGAACTGTGAGACCCAGTAGTCCGGGAGAACCCATGTCTGTTCCATTCTTGAACCAACGGTGGGGAAGTATTTTCTTAGCGTAGCCCCTTTTGGCGTCGTCACCCACCGCTGGTTCCATTCCTTTAATGTGTTCTCTCGAAGAATCCTCTTCCATCTATTAGGGTCTTCACTGATCCTCACACGAAGATTCGCCAGTAGATCCACCAGGCCTTCCCTCTTCATCTTATGCCGAAAGTATTCTTCTCGTAGGAGAAGATCAATAGGAGTAGTTCCGGCTAAGACTTGTACCGCCTCATGAGACACTGAACGGTACGCTCTAGTGACCCGCAGCAGAGCCATCCGCTGGATTGTTGCCAACCTTTTCTTCTGTTGGTGCGAGAGATGATGACTCCACGCAGGGGACGCATATCTCAGGATGCCCAGGATAACTCCTTTATAAATAGTCAACGTGGCTGGGTACCTGAGACCCCAAAAGGCGCCCCCGGTGCGACTAAGTCCATTGAGAGCCAGGGCCACCCTACTTTTCATGTAGTCCAAGTGAGGCATAACGTTGAAATTTCTCCCAATTCTTATGCCAAGGTAAGTAACAGCCTCACTTGGACGTATCCTTTCTCCTTCTATTCTGAGAGTAATAGGGTGGGCCCTGTCAGTCTTACCTCTTAAAAGAATGGACTGGGTCTTAGCAGCCGCCATCTTCATCTTTTTACTCTCGCACCGTCCTCCTACGAGGTTGGCACATCGTTCAGCTTCTTCTTTTAACCTGGCTCTGCTGTTTGAGGCCACTGCAACGGCCAGATTATCAACATAGGCCGTGACGGGGAACCGCTCCTGTTCTAGTACCCCCAGCAACTCATCGAAGACTAATTTCCACAGGGCTGGACCAAGAACCGAGCCCTGCGGACAACCTCTTTCCATCGACTCTTGTACTTCAAAGTAGCTACCTTTTATCTTCAATGTTCGGTCCTGGAGGTAGCTCCTTAAAAGATCATATAAGTTTCTGGGAGCCTCATACTTCTGCAACTGCTGGAGTACGCTCGGCCACCAGACGCTATCAAAGGCGGAAGATATGTCGAACAGGATAAGCATGATATACTTCTCCGCCTTCTCTTCAACGTCACGGCGCACTCTCAGCGGGGCATCTGCGGTTCCCCTGCCTTTAGTGGATCCGTACTGCCGTGGATGGCTAGCCCTAGAGAAGACTGGTCGTAGACTCATCATCAACAGGGTCTCCAATAATTTACTCATGATAGGGAGGAGGCATATAGGCCTATAAGATATGGCTAATTGCTTGTCCTTGCCTCCTCCCTTGTAGAGGAGTCTAACATCAGCAATTTTCCAACTCTTAGGAAAGTATCCCATGTCCAGACAATCATTGAACAATGTCAACAGTCTCTGCTCAATATATGGGATACTGTTCCTGAGGATTGCTGTGTCTATGGAGTCTAACCCAGGTGCACGTCGAGTGTTTTGCCTGTCCACAGCAGCACGTAGATCCCATCTATCTCACGGTGGGCACAAGTCCGTATCAGGTGGGCATACCGTAGTGCGTCTTATAAATATTTCCTCTTTATTATCCTGGGACGAATCATCTCTGGGGTAGGTCTCAGCTAAGAACATCTTTGCAGTCTCTTCCAGAGTTGCCTGAGAACATCCGCGCTTCAAAGCTGCAATCACTTGCTGTGGAGCAAACTCACAAAGGGCCACTCTGTAAGGTACACCCCAGGGATTCTTAGATGACTCCTTAACAATGAATTCGTCCCAAGACTTCCGCTTTCTTGACCGCACCTCGTTTCGGTATGCCCTGGTTTTAGACTTGTACTCATCACGAAGTGTAATGCGCGTCTCTTCGCAAGTACACTTCTGGTATGAACGCCGTGCCTTGTAGAGTTCTCTCTTCATTGTGGTTAAGGCAGGCGTCCACCATGGGACAGGTCGAGCTCTCGCCTTCCGGTGCTGAAGGGATTCTTCAGCGGTATCGCGGATGACATCAGTGATCCTGGACACTCGGTAATCCAGATCATCTGTTTGCTCCGTTTCCGCCTCATCCCAGTCTTCGTCGACCAGTTTTCCCTCCAGCAATGACCGGAAGGCACTCCAATTTCCTTTTCGAGTAAGGTAACCTTTTTCTATCCCGAGGGAAAATTCTGTATTTTCCGTCAGCCTAAAGGCTATCGCTTGGTGGTCGAAACTCGTCTCAGATCGGAGGACCCAATCGATAATGCGGTTTGCCAGCACCGGTGATACCAATGTAACATCAATCCAGCTCTGCCCCCTAGCGCTAGAGAACGTCGGGGTAGCAGAGGGATCGTTCATAACCACTAAATGGTTTTGGGCAATAAATTCACTGAGCTTAGCGCCCCTTCTATTAGTTCGATTAGATCCCCAGACCGTGTTCCAGGAGTTGGTATCTGAGCATATGATCACGTTCCTGGTGCAAGCCGTGATCATCTTCATGGCAGATATATCTTCGTCAATATCGCCCCCGTCCGGTAAATATGATGAGACCAGCGTAAAGGAAACATGGTTCCATCTGATATGACAAGCAACACAATCCGCCATGGTAAACTGCCTCAGATCCATCACATCGAGGTTGGGGTTGTTAACCACAATAGCAGCCCTGGGCCTCCTCTCTCCACTGCTCAAGGCTATAACCCTCGATGTGAGACCAAACCCCGTGACCTTGTTTCCCCAGCAACTCGGTTCCTGGACTGCCATGATGTCGTAGCTTTGTGAGAGGGAGCGTAGCTCTCCGCAACTAGACGCCGGCGGCCCATATTGAGCTGAAGGATGGAGATCTTACTCATAAGAAGTCCTCATCGCCATTTTTTGTGACCAATTTAAATGCACAGGACAATCACGACTGCCCGCCTTATGCTTAGTGTGCCTGGGATGGGCCTTTGCCCTCACACAGTTGATGCATGTCGGCCCTGCCTGAACTAGTTTTTTTGCGCACTCCTTGAGAAAATTACCAGTACCTGCACACCAGATGCAGACCAGTGCATCTGATGGACATGTGGCCTTAGAGTGCCCGTAGTCTTGACACTTGGTACAACGGGGGGCGTCGAGGTTATCTTCAAAGGTCATTGACCACCATCCTCCATTCAAGCATGCCATGTCTAATAGATGGAATCGTAGGGTTGGGTGCACTTCCAGCACCCAGTTTTTAGTTATTCCATTCCTTGCTGTAGAAGAGAAAACAGGCCGAAGTCCATCGTTCACGAGCGAAGCTGGAATCGATTTATCAATTAGCTTTGCCCGTAAAAGCGTAATTAATGCCTCCACAGTCCACGAATTGGGCACACCTTTAATTTCAAGCCTAGGTCGTTTCTTAAGTGCAAGCTTGGCCTCTAGTCCTACTTCTCGTACCCTGCCACCCAATAACTTTCGCCGCTTGGGAGCTATCTTCCATCGGTACTAAGACCGAGCCTCCCTTAGTAGCACGTACTATGGAGGCATTAACTCCTATTTCAGTAGGAGATGGCAGCCCACTGATGATTTCCACGGGACTTTTACCGGGCCCACTAATCGTGACGTAGGTAGGTTTAGAGTTAGATATCTCTGCCGCCTTTAATGGCAGAGATTTTACGATATCTGCCATTGTCCTTGGCTTTCTTCGTAATTGGGCTGAAATCTTCAGGGGAGGCATAACTGGTCGGCTCAATCGGGTTATTTAAATTACTAGCAACCTTGTTAGCTGCTTTTGTCCTCCTGCGGCTTCTTTTAGTGACTACGACTTTGTAGGGTTCAGTAGCCGCTGAGAGTCCAGCCGGGCTTGCTTCTCTGATATCTGCTTGCGCTTCGACTGACATGCAAGGACAGGCTTTGGCTAAGATTTGTGGTTGTGGTTCCACTCGAGCTGCCGTAAGTCCCTCAATCATTTTGGGCACCGTTTTTTTTATCACAAGTTCTAGCAATCATCTCATGAATACTAGGAGTCTTAAGTGACTCATGAACCGCTTTTTGGATGAGCTCAGAAACGTCTTCATTTGTGTGTGGCTTTTTACTTTTATCATCTAGTGTTTCAATGATATCTATCAAGGTTAGAATTTTTCTATTTATATAATTTTGTACCTTGATGTTCAACCCATTATCTGCCCGTTGAACATATACCCTGAGATTCTCCTGGATTTTTAAGGCCGATTGTAATAAACTTTGTAAACTTTTAGCTGCAGCCTCCTCCGAATTTACCTCCAAATCAAGAGAACCCTTTCTTGCCCGTTTGGCATTTCGCTTGGAAACCTTTTGGGAACTCTCCTCTTCCATATGAATTACAATTGGGTCAACCGTACTGTAAGAAAGTAATAAACACTACAAAAATGATTTCAATTTATAGTACACTACAGTTTAGAGGTTAACTAGCTACGTTTATTAAATTAAGGTTACCTTTCTATTATTGTCCAATGAAACTTGTATACAAGTTCTCTGATATAAGTTTTAGCTCTCTCTCGTAGGAACGATTAAAGTCCAGATTTCTTCAAGTACGAGAAGATGACGAACTCGTAGTTCCACTTAACCTTACTTAAAACTAAAAACTTATTTACAAAGAAAAACTCAAAAAAAAAGAACAAGATAACATAATGAAAAATAAAATGGAAAACATTAGAACACGAACAATAACAAAATAAGTATATATACACCAGTCACAAGTCTAAACACAATACTTTGGAGAACCAATACCAATCACCAATCACTATCACAATCGATCCCCTCATTGACGCTCTTGTCGAACTAAAAACAAGTACACAGTCGTAAAAGGAAATGGTTAGTGATGAATAAAACATAAATTTAATATATTAGACGAGAAAAACAGATAATGATTAATCTTTTTTAAATGACATGTTGCACCATCTATGATTTTCAATTTCAGTTGCTACCAGCTAAATATTTTAATGTTAGTATTACTTCATTACGAGTGCTAATGATTTAGGTGGTTTGAGTGCAAAACATCAAGTGATGAAAACACCTATTTTTACTCCAAGTAGGGCAGTAAGTGAAAGTTATATGATGCGCGCACCTCACCAGATTTTTATATTTCACTTCTTCTTTCACACAATTTCTATAAAATGTTTTTTTAACAAAACCTTCATTCGGTGGGTTATTTACCCATTTTTTTCAAAATTAAAAATAATTTTAAAATTTTATATTTCGTTAGGAAACTTCATTTAATTCCGTGGAAATCTAATAATATTATAATTGGTTATCAGAAATTTTTATTTTTATTTTTTTTTTCACTTGTCATTACCTTCTACAACTTTATAGGTTACAATTATTCTTTCTAAAATCCTCAGATTTCCAACAATATATTATACATATATGTTCTGACTATTATTTCCGCAAATTCATTTTCAATTGAAAAATACATTTTTCCTGATTCTTCCTTTATTAAATAGTCAAATTCTTTCATTGTTTATATTTAGCCTTCTTACATTACTACCAACAATAATAGGACGTTAGTTATTCAAAATAAACCCAATTAAAGCTACTTTAGAGGTACAAATTTTTAATATTAAGCTGTTATCCTGTTAAGCGATAGCTATGATAATACGACCTCACTATACTAGACACCATTTAATTGTACATTGATACACCGAGTTTAATCGAAATCGTTAGTGGCGTTTTCGAGAAAATGTAAAATCGATAATAAAAATTTTATAAATAGTTCAGTTTTATTTATACGAATTTTAATACAATAAATACGGGTTATGTTATTTTGTTGACATTAATGATTTTTCGCATTAATAAATATGACCGAAATAAAAAATTATATTGTATAACGTTTCGCTACATTAAACATATATTTAAAGACTTTTTCAATAGCTCATGTTTGTTGCAAGTTTAATAAACATTGTTGCGTTACTGTCTATAGGTTTACAAGCATTCGGGGCCACTTCCTACAAATTGCAATCTTTTGTTTACGTCTTAGCAATAGAAATGTAAAAATAAAGATGAATACAAATAAAATAAAATATTTATGGAGTTGAACAATCGGCAAAAATGTTTCTTATTATTGAGTTCCTTTGAACTAGACGATGAGTAGGTCAGATCTCTCAACGCTGCTAATGTAGCCAGCCAATAAATTCTCTCTCGGCTCAAAATTGATTCTTGAGAGCCAATCACTTCCTTCCTTTCGGGACCTCCTTACGTGGTGGGAATAAGATTAATTCTCTACCTCACCTTATACATTGCTCCCATTTTATCCCTCAATCTTCGCCCTGCCACGGCAACCATTTTCTATAGTGTTAATCAACTTACTGCACGAAATGGCTTCTTGTAGAAATAAATAAACTTATTGATTAAGACGTACATAAATTTATAAAGTAATTAAAAAAATATGGTAGCAAAGGAAAAAACAACGAAAACAAAAGAAAAATACATTAAAAAAAATATATAAAAAAGTAAAATAACGACAAATAGCATAGTACAGATCTCTCAACCAATGCTTTAATATTAATGGGTAACCAATCAATTCTAATCAGGGTGGGAAGGTCGAGATTCGTCACTATAAGAGCTGAATGTACCAAAAGGACTTCTGAGTAAAGTATAGCAGGTATAATATTCAGAAAGACCTAGATAGGGATCACTGCATGTGCAAGCTTGAATAAATTAAAGTTAAACGCAACAAAAACTCAGGCCATTCTTATAGGTTCCAACTCCCTCCTTAGATCTACCACCATCTTTCCATCCTTCTTTCCTTGATTATTAATGACCAACTAATCTCCTTCACCTCCTCTGTAAACTTAAGAATTCCTGATGATCAAAACCTATCATGGAAACCCCATATTGCTCATATTTCCAGAAGGTCAATTGGTACACTTAAACTATTTCATCGTTCTCGTCAGCATCTCCCACAACCTATCCGCAAGCTCCTCTTTTCCTCATTGATTTTCCCCTACTTTGACTATGGTTGTGTGGTATACGGTGGCCTCTCGTTAGAGCTTGAGGACAGACTGAAGAGAATCATGAACTGTTTTTTAAGATTTGTCTTCGGCACTTCGAGATGGTCTCATGTGTCTCACCTATATGCCGAGTCAAAGTGGCTCTTCCCGCCGCCTATACTTCGTTGGAAATTTCTTATACCATACGATCAACTCCCAGCACCCTTCCTATATCTACTGCCTCCTCCAGCCTAAACCTTTATTCCACTCAATAAAAACGAGATCCCGTGATTCTGACCTCTATATTCCATTCCGCAAGATAAAAACCTACGTTCCTTCTTAGCCCGCTCCGTAGCCAACTGGAATTCTTTGCCACATAACATCCGTCATGCCTCTTCACTGTTAACTTTCAAATACCTCCTTTTCCAATATGTCCTTACATTCCAAACAGACGACTCGCAACCATAAATTTCATTTTATGAACTGAATTTGTGAGAAGTAAATGGTGGTGCCTACTGCTTAAGTTTTAACATAAAACAGCAATGATCTTTGATTATTATTTTTACTATTTATTTGTTTTTCTCTTCGACTCAGGTCTCTTTCTGGTATATATATTTATATTTTATACTTTTTGTCGCTCTGTTTACCAATATGAGTATGTACGTATACATAGTTATTTTTTTTTTCCCTTTATACAACAAGTAATCCTGAGATTTTATTTTATCGTAGTATTCGCATATTATTATATGTATCACTGTAGATATTATTACATTTTGTATTAAATTATTTTTCTATTAGATAGCCTATTGTATATAAATTGTGCAGTTATGTATATATAAATATATAATTTCTTTTCTTTTTTTTTTCCAACACAATAATAAGTAATTTTGAGAAGATTTTATGTTCATTTATATATATGTATATATATATATATATATATATATATATATATATATATATATATATATATATATATATATATATATATATATATATATATATATATATAAATGTATATATTTTAACTTTTTTTTGTTTATTTCTTAGTAGTTACATACTAATTTTTAAATAATGTATATAATGTTAGAATTTTTATTAGTTAGTTTTTGTCCAGATTTGTATTTTATTTTGTATTAATTCATCTTTGTTATTCTAAGGGGACTTAGTCCCAGAATAAAGTTCAATTTTCTATTCTGAGGTACTCCAATTTGTATTTGTAAATATAAATGTAAGAAGAATAAAAACCTATTTTAACGCGGAAGAATTTATCTTTTGAAACGAATGTATAAAGAAAAAAAGCAAGAGAACAAAGAAAATTAACATATAGCTTAACATTCCAGCATAAGATAAAAGGTTGGGAAATCACTCTTTGACCTCAATTGTAAATGAGACAGGTTAAGTATCCTCCGTAACGTCATTTATTAGTACAATTATTATTAGATACCTTAAAATATATGCAATAGGATTATGTAAACATTGTAAATTCGTATATTTACTTTCCTACCTATACTAGGTAAGGAAAGTATTGCAAACGGATCACATTTCCGGCATGCAGTTTTCGACGGATCTACGTTTCAGAGCTCTCTGAGTCCGAAAACCACATTTTTAGCCTGTGTGTGCCAAGATTTTCTCGGGAACTACTGAACCGATTTTGTTGGTTCTTTTTTTATTTTGTAGGGTTTTGACTACTGATGCCTGTGACAGAAATTTCAGTTCAGAGCCCCCTGAGTCAGAAAGGGTATGTGAATGAGAGAAAAAATATGAGTAAGTGAAAGTAAGGAAATCTCTGGCCCGCATCACACAAGCTTCACTATTTAATCTACTTTTAACAGAAATTATTGTTTGACAATACTAAGCTATGGCAAAAAGGTTTGATCAGTAATATTAGAGAAGTTTGAGTATTGAAATTTTTACACTGATCTACCTTAAGCCGGTTTACATTGCTTCAATTTATCAAATAAACCTTACTCAAATCTTTTCTTCGATCAATTTTCAGGAAAATAAATCTAGTTCAATATTTTTTTGTTTCTTCATGAACTTATGTAAAGATATAAAAACTTTTCTGAAATAGGTAGGAAAGTCGTGTGAGTGGACACACCAGATATTTTTTATTGATATTGGCCGATTTTCTGAAACTTGAAATACACACTGATTTTATTTAACGCTCTCACCAAAACGAGATACAAACTTTCAATGACTTAAATTCCTCTGTTATATATATAACAGAGGATTATATATATATACTTCATAAATTGATATTTACAAGAAAACACTACTTAAAATGAGATCGTGAAGAGAAGAATAGTTGGGGTGATCAGTCAAAAAAGAAGGCAAAAATAAATGATAATATTTATTTTTACATATGCCGACGTTTCGACCTGAAGTTCAGGCCTTCATCAGGGCTAAGAAAATAACCAGATAACAAGGTATGAGAAACATAAACAGTGATGGTAAAAAAAAAAAAAAAAAAATAAGTAAATAAATAAAGTAAAAAAAATGAGTAAATAAATAAAAAATTATAAAAAAAAAATATATATAAAGTAAAATGAAATTGTTAGAATAATGACAATAATAGTAAGAACTAAGAGATAAATAATAATAACCGTTACAAAGTGTAGAATACTCATATGAATTCAGTTGGTGATTCTTGATTTCTTGTATTCAATAACTTCAAAATAATTAGTTCATTAAAAATAGAAACATCAATTTATAAGTATTCCTCTCTTCATTATTCACGACAGTCAACCATTTACCAATTATTAAAATGAGATCATGCGGTAGAGGACAAGAAAATTAATCTTGTACTCTTAGTCAGTTACATGCCTGAAAATATTTCCATAGCCGGTTGATCGAAGAGAGCATAAGTTACGAGATATCGCTTTGGAGGAAAACAAGAGAAGATAAGTCTGGCCTCTAGCTGTTGAGAAATTGGCGGGTAGACTGGATGCAGAAGATATAGAGCCGCCATATCGCGGCCTCCTCAACCATCCCGCCAGATGAGCAGCTTCCTCCAAACCGATCCTATTCCATTCCAATCACGTAAGGCAAACAGAGAGGAAAAAAGGCTCCTCTCTACCACGCTTTGGATTTTTAGGTCAAGGGGCCTCGCCTTTAGGTAAACTTTATTAAAGGATACCGAGAATACATTAACCTATAAAAAAATAGCAGAACAAGTTTGCTTTCACGGCACTGAGGGTTTTCATGCGGTAGGCTGGCAATACATTTTTTTTTTTAATTCTAGTATCTTACAGTAAATCGATTAATTTGAGGATACTTAATTTTAAAAATTTTTAACATAAAATTCTTTGTACATCCTAGTACGATTGAAGGAAAGCAATGGAATAAGCGACTGAATCCAGAATGGTTATTTTAACTTCAATAGCTGGTATACGAATTCTGAGACATGTAAAAATAGGCAGAAAACTGTACAAACAGTAAATAGAGCAATTATTTTGCAAATTACTTACTCATCGAAACAAGTAAATTTTAATTATGATTAATAATAAATCATTAAAAAATAAAAATAAATGTATTTATACCTACTAAGTATGAAGGAAATTGATGTTTCCATTTTTAATGAACTAATTATTTTGAAGTTATTGAATACAAAGAATCACCTACTGATGAATTCATATGAGTATTGAATTCAAAACGCTTCGACAATGTATTATCTTTATAGTTTATGTTTTTTCTTTTGACCAATAGTTTAATAGTAAACAATCAGTTTTATATGACAAACTACTTCGTGAAAGTTATTTAAAATTATATAAATAATATCAGTTGTTAACGCCACAGCGTTAACTTATTTTATTTTTACAGTTAAAAACGCCTCAGCGTTAATTCAATTTATTTTACACTTAACTAGTTTGATTAATTGTTGATTTGTGTTATGTTAGCAAAGTGAAATCAATTAATAATATGTATATTTATGTATAAGATAGGTGTATATTAAGTATTATAGGACCATAGCTTATATTGTTTATATCAAATAAATCAATAGTCTATACTTGGACTACTTTGTTATAGATTGTAGTAGCACTAGCTATAAACAAGTGCTAGGTTCAAGTCATAAGGCGGCAGAATTGACAAGAGACGATCTAAATCTGTCCGCCACTGAGCTGGGTACTGTCAACTTCAACACTGCCCATTGCAGTTCTACTCTGAAGAGACGTACTTCTCTTGTCGTGCTCGCCGTTGCCCATTTGCAGTTCGTTTTAAGCACGGTCATTGAAGAGTTACAATTGGTTTCTGCATAGAGACAGAGGTTTACGAACGTCCTGCTTCACGTAACGTTGTAGAATCTAATTATTTGTTATATATATATATTAATTTCATATTGGGACTTTAGAGAAGTTTTTTTTTTTTTTTTTTTTTTATTATAATTTGGGCCATAGAAATAGTTTTTATTTATGATCAAGCATGAAATTGTTTCATTAATATTGTCACAATTGTTTGTTCAGCTGGTCTTTATTTTATGCTAGAAGTTTGTTATTTTTTTACCTATCTAACAAGTGTAAAATTGATTAATTTTGTTTTTATGTTTTCAATATTAGATTTCATAAATGTTCCAAAATAAATGTTTGAAGATACAGTCCACTTTATTTCTTTTTCTTTTTTTCTTTTATTAAATCACAATTAAATAGTTAGGCTTCATTCGAAGTTTGACATAAACTAAGAGGGAGCTAACATAAGTTATATTTAATTAATTGGGTCTAGATAGCCAAACATATTAATGCGTTTGCCAAAATGGCCAGCCTACCAAAACAAAGGTTGTGGGTTCGAATCCTGGTCCCGTTAGTCCACTGGCAACAATTAAAATAAATGAGGTGAGAGGCCCGTTAGTCTACTGAATGGAGGCTGCTCTCATAGAATGCTTTACCCTAACCCTTGTATTTTGATCTGGAATCGCGATATGTTTTTCCAGGATTTTAATAGGTCCAGAGGTCTGGTTCATCAACAATCTGTGTCGGGGCCTATTGACTCTGAGCAACCTCAGTCTATGCATTTAGACCAATTTATCACTGTTCTTGAACCCTTTTGGTTCGTAGGGAAAGACATTGGCCACAAAGACGTTCTGCTTTAGTGTGTATCACGCTGCTGCATAATGGAGAACACGGTATGTTGCAACCTGAGGTTGGGTGATCCTCCTTTCGGCTGTTGTGTACTCCGGCAGAAATTTATGTATGTAACAAATCACATCACCCGACCAATAATCTACATGTTCTATAGCGCCGCGTAAAGGGGTGATGTGGCCGAGCGGGCTAACGCGTGTGCACAGAACCGCGCATTGCCCGGCAAGTTGATGACTGAACTTACGATCTGAAGATCAAATAAGAACGAGCTCGCGTTCCCTGACGGCAGGGTTTTGAACTCTGGTATTAATCCTCACTCCCTCAGTCCTTACACGGGAAAACCTATAGCCTAAAAGCCGAGGAACGAGGAGAACAAACAAAATGGCCTATAGCGCCAACGCAATATATATATGTATTCAAATATAAATATTCAACATATTTGATAAGTACAAAACCATAACAAAAACAGAGTATTATGAGATATATTTTTTTAAAAGATATATTTGAAAACGCAACATTAAAAAAAAATAACGAACTACTGCACACTTCTTTAGTATACAGCTGATTACTGGGCATATCTCCGTTAATGGTTGTTTGTATTTAAAGTTCTTTGTGTATAATACAAATCCACTTATATTTTATGGCTTGGATTGAACTAAATATTTTATTTGAAAAAAAAAAACGTAACGTAGTAGTTATATGGTAGTAGTTAAAAATTAAATTTAAAAATTTACTTTTATACATGAAAAATTATGATATCTATAATTAATGGGAACTTGTAGGATTTTTTTTTAACGCATGTTACAATTGGAAACGTAAAAACTAATTATTATTTAACCACAAGCATTACTATAATTTTTAGGTGCTAGTTATATTAATGTTACTATCATACCATTATTTCTTCTAGGAAAAGTTATACTGAGAGCTTGAATTGGAAAAAGAAGTTGACAGAAAGCATGCCGAAAAGCAGTGAAGCCTTTTGAAACGAGAACAGATACGAAGTTACTGCGGTGTGGCTTGGAACTTTCCTTGTTTGTTGGTAAGCACTCAGAGGGGTTTTGCTTCTCAACTCTCATCTCAAATGCCACAAAGCAAAAAGTAGGTCACTTATTTTAGGCAAGAAAAATAGCTTATTTCTTGAATTATTATTTTGAATATTTCTGATAGTCTTAGAGGGTTCCACTGTATATTTCATGAACTTCAAACATAAAAAATGTATGAAGTTAAATATTTCCTATTTAGTATTTTTTGCTGTAAGTTGGCTAATTGGCTTCGCCTTTCTGTCTTTTCAATTTAATTATGGGTTATAAGCAGTTTCCAAATGTGAATCTTCTATTTTACAATAGAAATGAGTAAACCAAAATATTAGAATGGTACGTGAATTTGTTATATTTTTTAATTTATTTTATTTTAAAGAGAGATGATTCTAATGGTACGAGATTCTGAGAGCCCTTTAAAAACTTAATCTGAATGATATACAGTAAGGCTGTGTTACTGATTATTTCACCATATTTATTTCCTTTTTGCACAGCCTAAGTTTTGGCTATGACGCCATTTTCAAGCCATTTGATTTAATAATGCTCCTTATATATAGTCTATAATTGGATATTTACACTTACAATTATATATAAGGAGCATTATTAAATTAAATATTAAATTAAAACGCAGTTTAAACTCGTAGCGTAACATTTTTGCAGGCGCCTTAACTCACTCGACCCTTCTGAAAGTAAAACGCAGGACTTGTTAAATCACCGGTGGTCTCTAACCAATGATGTCTTCCGTATTTCTGCAGTTTTCTTAGCGCTTCTCCTAGCTCCAATATTAAAAGTCCCACCTTCTAGCATGAATGAATGTCTTGAACCGCGGGAAGTAATCCTCACTCACCAACCGAGGAAATCTATCCTGAGATAACTCTTAGATGGTAACTTCTTGCTCTGTTCATCTGATGAGAGTCTGATCCAGTTCGCCATGCGAAACGTAAGATCTAGATCATAAACGTATGTCTAGGTAAACCTCGTATTTTCCATCTACTTCAGCCTCATTTATTGAATTTTTCCGAATTTCCTCTACTTGGCTCGCATCTGTGGCAAAGGCTTAATTATCTAAACTTATCCAGTTTAATTCTCTCCCTGCATAATTTTTAGGCAGAAGAAGTTGAATCTCTTAGAATTATTCTATTCGTTGGAAAATAATGTATGTAAATTACGAATTTTTATTCGATTAGCATTGATTGCAATGAAGGTGAAATGAAATTGATCAGCTTGAAATAGTGTTTACGTTTCTGGTTTTCCATTAAATACACATCAATTTCTATTAGTGTTGCTTCAGTACACAATCTATTTTGAACTTAAATTGACCTCTTATTTTGATTGATTGAGTTGCTCCTTGGACTAATTGCTTGTTAGTAGCAAACAACATTACAAAAGTTTCTGAGAAAAACCTTTTGAAGAGTCTGAGGAATTTTAATATTCATTCACTTAATGAATGAGTATTTGACAGAAAAAGAAGCTTTTTTTAAAGAATAATGATTAACTAAAATTAAATTAAAAATAAGTGAGTAACATTATTAGGTCATATTTTATTTAATATGTAGTAAACCAGCCTAAAAATATTTTGTCCCACATCTATAAAACTGAATTTGTGTTAGTTTCCAATATATACTAAAAAATAAAGAAATAAATATACTAAGATTTTTTTTTTTATGGGAAAGAATTAGACGGTAATTCAACTTTTTGTTTTTCAGTTTTTTCGTAACTAGAAAATTTCCACTTACAACATTTCAAGTAATTTTTTTACAGAACTTTGTTTTTTGAAAATCGTTTATTTAAAAGTTCTGTCGATTTCGGTAAAACGTCGAAATGAAAAATGACTTTTATTCATAGCTATTCAAACAAACGATTCTATGTAATTCATTTAGATCAAAGTACAACTCGAGATGAGGAAATCCTACTTTGAATACAAAGTACCAAGTATTTTACTAAAATTGAATCACTATTGGGAATTCGATCACTACTTCAGTTAACCCATTGACATCAACTGAAGTAGTAATTAAATTCTTTGTCACTCAAAAAAAGGTCAGTATTTGAGTAAAATACTTGTTACTCACTACTCAGAGTTGCATTTGCCCATCTCTGGTCTAACTCTAATCTAAGCCCGATTGCTGTTTATTTCTTTGAATACACAATGGAGATAACACAAATTCTAAGTGTAGCCTATAGACTTGTAAAGTTAGGTGGTATATTCAAATGTCTAAGCTATAAAGAACATGAGTAATTGTTTGGAATCTTTTTAATAGAAACATCAAAATATTTCATGTTTAAGTAACAACAATTAACATCTGTACCCAAAACTTTCCAATAGAGCGTGGACTAATTGGCAAGTTAAATTAATCATACACTGGTGGCCAAGCAACCACGAGTGTACTAAGCGATTGTTCAAATCGACCTAAGTTAGTGGAAGAATTTAAAGGCAATTAAAACATTCATACTTTAATTAATAAGGCGCAAGTGTACTGCATGTCAAAAAGTTAAGTAAGAAAATGGCGGTAAGTCTTGCTGGAAAGGTCTCAACACTGGTAGGAATGGCACCAAAGCTGTTTGTGGTATCCGTCTCATCTTTGCGAGAAGACGAATAGAGTATTTTTGCAACAATACTAGGTTTCACTGGATAAAAAAATAGAGAACAAACACGGGTTTAACATATCTATAATTCGTAAGGGACCTTGTCCCAGAATAAAGCTTACTTTCTATCTATCTATCTATCTACATGATGATGTCAAAAAACCCGTATTTAGGCTACAGTGCATCCAAAACGGAGGGGATTCCTAAATTATTGAAGAATTTCGTGAAAGAACAGGGCGTGATGTAGAAGTAAATTATAGTTAAGCAGTCAGCATAAAATATTGAGTTCAAGACACTATTTAAATTATATCAATGATAAAAAGTTCCAATTACAAAATATTTTTTAAAAAATCAACACTAGATTTATACAGAAGTTCCAATGTTGAACTGAAGTTGTAACGCAATAAACAAACTTGGGAAATAAAATCCTTGGGGAGTAATGCCAAAATGAGCTTTTGTCTTCACCTCGTCTTCAGAAAACATATCACGTATCGGAAAACTACTTCTATTAGAAGTTGGTAACAGCAATCCTTCCACTTGGATCACCCTATACCCCGGAAACGAGCAATAAAAGTCGTAATACAATTTTGGCCAGTTCGTACGTTTAAGTGAATTTGAAGTTTAATCAGTTTTAATGTTTTTTTAATGTAACCTTTCGTAATTTCTAAATACCTACAAGTTTTTTTTTTTCAAAGATAATTGTATTGTATTAAAAATTTAGCATCATCGTCCTTAAAAAAATATCAAGCTCAATTAACATGGGCGAGTTTTTATACTTACGATTAGCCTTTCTACCTAACTTAAAAATGACTTCTTAATTTGATAAAGAGATGAAAAAGAAGAATAAAAAGTCTTTTTATTTATCAAAATTACATAATATAAATTCCAAAATGATATTTTTGGATTTAAAACGGGATTCAAAATCAGACCTGCTACATGAACTGCTGACCGTCAGAGGAGTCTGTGTTTTATAACAAAATTATATTTCAATCTATTTATATACTACTAATTAATAAGAAAAATTATTTTTACAATGTAAAAGTTATATAAATATTTTAATTACAAAAAGAGTGGTACCAAAATTCTCCAATTTTTTAATTGTTAAATTCTCTGGTGAGCATTATTCTATAGGAGAAAGCAGACTTGTAGTAATTTATCAATGCTATCCAATTGTTTCCATTTATTAAATATATTACTTGATCCCGAAAAAAATGATCAATTTGATGATGTATTTAAAATACAAAATAAAATCCATTCTATTTATTTTGTATTTTAGAAATAAAATACAAATATATTTCAATGTATATTGTCATATAAGACCGAGGCCATTACTATTTATTTATTTTGTATTTTAGAAATAAAATACAAATACATTTCAATGTATTCTACATTTCAATGTACAATTAGTTTAATGTAGTTGAGTGTTTTTATGTTCCTTTGTTTTCCTTATATGGGACGAAGTTTTCAATGTTTAGTTTAAATCGTCCTTTATGACATTTATTGCATTGAAATATGTGTTGAACAGTGAGGTTTACATTATCACATGCTTCATCATTCATCTTCATAAGGAACTTTCCTGCAGGATGGTTAGCAATCTTTTGCTTCAATCTTCAACCCTGGTTTTTATGGGATAGGGGTTTATCAGCCCTATACCCAACCCCCAACCTGGAGGACCAGGAGCTATGGTTTAAGACACAGGAGTCGCTTACTATGAATCTTGGGGTGGGAAAATTACTGTCTCCGTGCTGGAATCGAACCCGCGCCGTAGTGGTATAAGCAGTCGAGTAGGGGGCCTGCACTTAATAATTTTAATTTATTATTTGTTGTGTTTTATTAATTTTTAACGGGATTTGAACGCTGCATTTAAAATTTTTGCAGGCGCCTTAACTCGCTCGACCACCGCGACCTCCTATATTTGGAATATAGTATTTTGCGTTATCTGTGGTGTGAGGTTTAGGTATTTTTCTATGCAGCAAAGCAGCAAACCGTCGTCATACAGGAATCCTTTTACTCGTAGGTTAATTCTTTCGGCTATGTCGTTAATAGCTATTAGAAACAGAGATACAATTATGACGGAGCCTTAAAGTAACCCGTTTTCTTCTTCAACATCATTTGAAAATACTTCATTCATTCTTACTCGTATCACTCAATTATTGAGCAAATTTCTAATGAAATTAAGCATGTTTCCCCCATACGGCGTTTCGGTATTTTATTGATACCTAAATATTACTTTTATTTACATTGTCATTTATATTCAACGATAATATTACATATCAACATATTCTAGGATATTATTATTCAATCACCTCTCAATCTTCGCATGATATTCTTGTCACATTTTCAACGCCAAACTGGTCGGACTGAGAAAAACTTATTTTTATTTAAGATTTTAAACACTACTAAATCAAAGATATTTTTAACTTTTTTATTTTTTCAAATATTCATGTTTAGCTGAAAAAGTTCTAGAAATGTTATGAAGGCTTTCCCTGTTACTCATTTGTTTAATCTAAACAAATACATTGTATATTCAATTGAATTTTTTAAAAGATATTTTCTAGTATATATAATAAGTAAAACAAAATAATTATTAATAAACTAATTATTCATATAAAACATATAAAATAATAATTTTAAATATTAAATACTATATTTTTTCGTTTCACAATAATTGTGTTGAATTTTACTCATAATAGAAACTCTCGCGTTTATTTTTTTTTGGTTCAGCATCCCTCCACAATCAGAATCGGAATTCTGCGCTTATGCTACCAAAGACATCATAATTTGTACTTTTGAATGTTTTAATGTTCAATTTAAATTTTTTATCCATTCTGTTAAAGTTCCATATGTCCTATGGAAGTAATAACAATGATAGATAACAAATTTAAAAGATTATGTTGTCGACACCATGTTAAATTAACCAATGTGCAACGTTGGACAGGTTAACATTGGTTAATTTAACATGCTGCCGAAGACATAATCTTTTAAATTTGATATTTATCATTGTTATTACTTCCCTAGGACATATGCAATTTCAACAGACTGAGTAGCAAATGGTAGCATAATTTTTTTTTTTTTAATGGTGGGACTTACTCAACTTAAGTCAATTTTAAATTTACATGTAGTAAATAGAACCATTTCACTTTGACTCTAAAATTATTGAGACTCTTAATACATTATATCATTAAATTCTCAAGCAACATGCCGAAAGGAAATCTGGTAATGAAATGGCTGACAGAGCAGCAAAAGAAGCTCTCTTTACCTTCCAAGACGTGGTAAAGCTTTCTTAACTACGTCCGAACTGGCGCGACTCCTGAAAGAGGCCATACAACAGGATTGACAGACACTATGGGACAATAGCCCTCCAAATAAACTAAAGGCGATAAAGAAGGAATTGAAGCCTTGGAGCAGTTCCAGTCGCAGTAAACGCAGAGAGGAATTTGTCCTTACGCGACTAAAAATAGGTCATACCAGGCTTACGCACCCTCACTCAATTACGAAAGGAAACCCGCCTATTTGTCGGAAGTGTGGAGAGAGAATGACAGTGGTCCATATCTTCGAGAGTTGTGCCTTTTACATTAGACAATTAAACATAAGGGGAATACTAGCAAATACACCGCCTGCTTTGGGCAATGATGAAAAAATCCGAGGCAAAATCATATGTTTTCTCTCCGAAGAAGAAATCTTAAAAAATATCTGAACCTCTCACGCAGCACTCCCCACCTCTTTTTTTCCTGTTAACATTTTTTTCTTTTTCTTTTCTTTTTTCCTTTTTCCTTTTTACCTAACGTGCGAACTTTAAATAAATAAACTTTAATAACAATAAACATCTTTTAACTTTAACGTGCATTTTACATTTTAAAAAAATTTATTCAATTCTTAATATTTATAACCAAAAGATATAATAATATATAATTTTAATTAATGGTGTTGATGACCAACAGGTTCTACGCCTTTACTACACAACCAACCAACAACCGAAAGGAAATCACAAAGAGTCCACTTATTAAATCTGATTGTGAGAATAAAATTAATATAATCATCTAAACGATATTCCAAATCAAACGAAAGATAGAAGATATTTACTATACCAAAAAAGACCTTTAGACCTCTGCATGTTAGGAACAACAAATACAGTAGTGTGAAAAAGTATTCGAACAAATTTTGTTTAAAAATGATAAATGTTTCATAATGATGTAGAGATAGTTGACCGTGATATAATATGAGAAGGAGTTGATCGGGGGGGGGGGGGTGCGGTCAAATAAACGGTTTTTCAACTGCCTCCAGGAGTGCTACATCCCACGCCCTGATGAAGAACTGCAAAGGGGGTCGAAACGTCGGCATAATAATTAAATAATAATATTTCTATAATTTAATATTTATTTGACCGCACTTCCCGATCAACTCCTTTTCATGATAAATGTTTCAATTTAAATTTTTTTTATTATCCTAGTTGTAAACTGATCTAAACATGAAGACATTGTAGATATAACATATATTTAAATTGCATTATTTTCAACTAATTATAAGCCAAGACACCTATCCGTTGTATCTCCGTTTATATCCAATCTTCACTATATCTGGTTATATCGCTATAGCTGTGAAAATTGTTCTTATATTGGAATATATATATATATATATATATATATATATATATATATATATATATATATATATTTTTTTTTTTTTTTTTTTTTTTTTTTTTTTTTTGTGATTTAATTTAACATTCCATATTTCATAATTTTTGTTTGTTTAATGTTCCTTTTATTTCATAAAATGGCAAAATATATTTTCGACCTATATAAAATTATATTTATTATTATATATTATTATTTATATAAATTATATTGTACTACCGAGATACAATAATAAATTCATACCTCTATTTCTGGAATTCATTATGCCATCAAAACGTTGTTAAAAATCTAACAAACTGGACGCATGAAACGTTCAGGCAAGAGAGGCAGTATGCTAGAGGATATGTGGAGTGGATGTTTGCAATTTTCGGATGAATGTTCGCAACCAACAGTAAAACACTGAGGTAGCATCGTAATGATTTCGGGGTTTTTTTATAGATCAGGAGTTGGATTCCTCTTCATCTGCTTGGGCAGAACTTTATTTTTCTGTATGATAAGAGCTAAAAAATATGGTATTTTGCCATCTTCCGAAAGAAAAGTAACATTCTGTAAAAACAAAAATTAGGAATTTTAAATTAAACTACCGAACAAAAGCAAAAAATTCCAGTATTAGAACACACACAAGAATCACAGATTCACTCAGCTTTCTAAAGTTTATACAAGTTTATTAACGTTAACAATAAAGTTTGTAGACCGAAGTAGATAGCTAAGTAGTGAAATATGGGCCATACAACAGTATTATTTAGAAGAAGAAAAATGTCAACCTTAATGATTTTGGCATATTGTTAATTGAAAATGCTAATTTAGATATGTATATTACAATGTTTGAAAGGTTTATGATTTTTATAAAAATTTGGTTTGTTCAAAGACTTTTTTACATCACTGTATTTGTTGTTCCTAATATGCAGAGAGGTATAAAGGTATTTTTTGGTAATATAAATATCTCCCAACTTTCCATTGACTTTGAATCTAAACAGTCATTGTAATAATTTTAGTAGCCACTGTATAACAGACACATCGTTACAACTTTTCACTATTTAGATACTTACTAAAAGAGAAGTTTTAAAAAATATTGTCCTTTTTGTACTTTAATTGCAAAATTCAAAGGAATTTGTTTTCCTATAGAAATGTTTTTTATGAAACTTTTAACTGGACCAGTGGTAGTTACTGGTTCACTGAATTCTTCACGATTTTAAGGACTAATTATTATTATTGATTTAATGCGCTTGGAGACCTATTTCTGCTCTTGAGAGAGTCAAAGCACCTCTCTTCTGGCTTAATCCTTTCCTCCATTCTTCCAGCTTTTTATTCTCACCCCCTTATATTATTCGTCATCCACTCAATCTTTATATTCTTCTCTATATTTATACTTATATATTTCCAACGTTTGATTGGATTGATTACTACTTGGGGAAAGTCTGATGCTCCCAAAGTTCGTGAAAAATTGAGAATCCGATAGACCCCAATGTCATGCAACATATAATAGTGAAACAAGATAGAATGAGCATTTGGCCAGCGAAGCGTTTTTTATTTCTTTTATTTATTAATTGATTTCTATTGTTATATTACTGCTTCGACCTGGAAATTTTATCCAAGATATTCCACTTCTACCTTTAAAAGTGACCGTACCTAAATCCCCTATATTAATCCTATAATTGTCAAATATTGGTAATAACATTGGACTAAAAATTTTTTAACAACAAACAAAACAAAAAAAACAAGTTTTATTCAGAAGAAGTGTGAAGGAATTCATGATGTAATGCAAAATTATTTGAGCTGGTACACAGCTCGCATGCAGTCTTTGAACTTTATTTAGACAACTATTAATATTTGTTAGATTCAGCCTGTATAGATTGTTGACAATGGCATAAAGATTCGGGTTTCATTTTTTTTTGGGGCACTTTGCTCATTATAGCCATTAAATATCAATCCATTCTTCATTTGTCAATGTAATGTGATATTTCCAATCACACTGTTCAAATTTTCCAAGATATTGATATTTTGAATTAAAAAAACAAAAAAAAAAACGACGCCAATCTTATTTTTTTTTCCAAGTAAAATAATTTGACTAAGTTACAGGCCTTGTGAAAACTAAACCCCCGGAACTTGTAACAGCTACAGATTCGTAATATTTTTACAAGTTATTGTATTTTTTATATAATTAGATAGTTAATAATTTTGCTTAATATATTTTTTCTAGGATAATTAAAAAAAAAAAAAAAATAGAGATGCTGACTCTATTTAAAAAAAGTTTAAATGGCCCTTTGGTGCACGGGTCAGAAGGTGAACGCAATGAATGTTAAATGAGAATGTGGAATAGATGAGGTGATAAATATTTAAATTTCATATATCAATTAGTTATTATCGTGACGCGATGAAACTGATTGGGTTGAAGCAATTAGAGAGAGAACTACGATAAAATTGTAATGTTCAACTGTGTTAGGTTGCTAACTGACACAGCATACTTATCTATCTGATACGGCAATATTTAGCAATTCAGTTTGATACACTTTCTATATAAATATGTCATTTCTTGTTTATTTCCTCTTTTCATCCTAATTCTTATTAATCTGTCTCTAGGATCCATAAATCAATGATCTGATTTAATAGAGGTGATGATACAGGATTCCCAGTGAGTCCAAAATAGTGTACTCCGCCATACTCTGTATCTAATTTCTTTCAACACCTAGCTTTTACAAAAAACTAGCCGTTGAAAGAGGAATTGCCCCTCTACTTCCAAACCAAAGTCCTCGTACTGAAACATTTCTCTCTCCAAATTCCTTTCTATATTTCTCTTCCAGGTACGGAATGCATTTTTCATATATTTCCTTCTAAATTTGAATCTTGAGATCTTGCTGCTCATCATTCGTGTCATATATAATTGTAGGATCGACTATAAGAGTCTCTTTTCCTTTTGTATTAAAGCCGAAGATGTCTACGAATCTTGCTGAGCCTTCCATGTCCAGGAAATAAACTTCGAAAAAGCATCTATAATTTTTCATCTCCAGAAATTTGGATATTCTACACTTTATATGATTGTGCCGGCGGATGACAAGGAGCATGTTATTTAGACAGTTGCCCAATACATGAGCTGGGATTTCCTGGCCACATTTGCGGCAGAAGGTCAATCTCCATTCGTCTGTCCTCCGGCTCCAGTAACTTAAAATGGAGCACACCTATTCCCTGCCACTTGCATCTGCTCCAATGTTCAGATTACTTTTACCTTAGGGACTGCCTAACTTTCTCCACTGATATTGAAGCTTCTATATTATTCGCATCAAAACCTAACAGGTCGGCACACTGTTCAACACTGTCCCCGAAATACAAAATCGCCTACATAATGCATCAATTAATTTAATACATCAGGAAACCAGTTCCGAATACATAGCATTTCACATTATCCCAAGCCTTCTTATTAACTCACAGCTCATAAGAAAATTCATGGCAGTCAGTCAAAAGAAAGGTCCATTAATTAATAATAGTTATTGTTATTATATTAATGTTTAGTATATGAGTAGCTGAAATGTGGTCCAATAGTTAGTAAGCTATTAATTCATTTAGTGTCTACTTTTTTGGGCCATATTGCCACTAACTTGAAGACAGTGGCATTGCGCCTCTCCAATAATTTTAAGTACAAAAATAATAAGAATTGAATAATAACCATTAGCAAATATTCTACATGAATAAATAAGGAATTTTTTTAACATGCTTAGTGATCGTCTAACAAAGTTATTTGTCCTCGTAATTATCACAACTGCACAGCCCTTTTTTAAAATTGGGCAGGGAAGGCTCATGCTGCTAGTCTCTGGTAACCTTTCCTCCTCCGATATATTCTGAAGTCATTGTAATAGCTTAGCTCTTAGATGTTCTCCATCTTTAAACAGTTCTGATGGTAGGACAGCCTATTCTTATCTCCCTGTTTTCTCTTTATTCACTATCTGACAGTTTTTTTTTCAGCCTTTAATTCTTTTCAGTTTGATTTGTGCAGTTGTTTAAATTTTATTCGGTTTTATCCGAATCATAGTCAACCATTTCTTAGATGAAGTTCTGATGTCTCTAATATCCCAGCATCTGGTCAATCTGGTTTTTTGAAGCTTTAAGGCTTACTCTGGCATTATTGTGTCATACAGATAATGGTATATCAGATAACATATTTTACAGATAATGTTTTGTATAGGCATTTTTAAATATATAGTCAACTAGTCTTTGATAGAGTCTGTAGTAGCAAATTTTTTTTGTTATATATATTTTTTATAGTTTATATATTGCTTCCCCATCACCTAGGTAAAGTAATTAGCATTATTACTAATGCAAGCGATAAGCTTGCAGTCCTTTTTCTCACAGCCCCTGCCACCCGATTACTTTGGTGGCTTCGGACCTATCATCCATGCGAACCAAGACAGAGCCTGCCTTCGTCGCTCTGACTATGGACGCCTTCACACCTATGAGATCCGGCGATGGCAAGCCATTAATAATGTCTACCGGAGTTTTGGCTATCCCGCTGATATTGACATATGTAGGTCTTGGCGTTTGAGTTGGTTTAGATGGCAATAATTTTACTATTTCCGCTATTGATTTTGGTTTTGTACCTTGTTTGTCGATTGGATTTTCCTTTGCACCAGGCTCTTTTTTGCTGGCAGCATTGTTTCTCTTCTTTTTCCTTTTACTTACCACCACCGTGAAGGATTCAGAGGCAGCCGGGGGTCCATTCTGGTTAGTGTTTTTTCGGCTTGTGTCTGAGGTTCCTTCGAACGTTTAGGTCAGTCAAGAGCCTTATCAGTCTTGCATTTCAAGAGGATGGCCTGTGTTTTAGCAGCTGCCATTCACGGTTTCTTCCTCTCGCACCATCTTTCTATCAGGTTGGCGCACCGCTCAGCTTCTTCGTTAAACCTGGCTCTGCTGTTCGAAGCCACCACAGCGGCTAAATCATCTACAAAAGCGGTGGCGGTGAACTGCTCTTCTTCGAGCACTCCTAGCAACTCATCGAAGACAAGTTTCCACAGAGCGGGGAGAAGGTCAGAGCCCTGTGGACAACCTCTCTCCATGCTATCTTCTACATCGTAGAAATTACCTCTTATTCGGAGTGTTCTATCCTGAAGATAACTTCTCATTAAAGCGTACAAGTTGCTAGGAGTCTCATATTTCTGCAGCTGCTGGAGGACGCTTGGCCACCATACGCTATCGAAGGCGGAGGTGATGTCAAACAAGAGGAGCATGACGTACTTATCCGCCTTCTCTTCAACGTCATGGCGTACTCTCAGCAGGGCATCTTTGACCTGGCGATGGCAAGCCATTAATAATGTCTACCGGAATTTTGCCTATCCCGCTGATAGTGACATATGTAGGTCTTGGCGTTTGAGTTGGTTTAGATGGCAATAATTTTACTATTTCCGCTATTGATTTTGGTTTTGTGCCTTGTTTGCCGATTGGATTTTCCTTCTTCTTTTTCCTTTTACTTACCAACACCGTGAAGGATTCAGAGGCAGCCGAGGGACCAGCCTGGTTAGTGTTTTTTTCGGCTTGTGTCTGAGGTTCCTTCGAACGTTTAGGTTCACGATGAGGTACTCCACTTGACGTGTTGAGTGTATCGGTCAATTTTGGTGGAGATTTATCAACTAAAATTTGTTTTTATACATCATGGACCTTCTGTGACGAAAGCGTGTCTAAAATAGCCTTTTGAACTACGGCCGACTCCACCTTGTTCATTTTTCTTTTTTTGATTTTCCATAATATCAACAAGACATCACACCTTGATTTTAATCTGGTCTCGGACATTAGAACTTAATTTTTCCCCGCTATTTTCAATGGCCTGTATTTCTTTAGCTTGGCAAAGTTTGCTTTTGGTACTAGTCTCTTCCAAATCCACTGGCAAATGAGAAGAGCCGCTAGTGGTCGTTTTGCCGCTGCTCTTGAGAGATTTTCTTCCTTTTGTATCCCTCCATCTCGAGATTGACCATAGGGTTTATTATAAGTGAGATAACGTTATCTGCAACTAATAACCTTCCACTTTTAAACCTTAACTGATAGAGAACTAAATGGAATACTATATTCACTTGGAATATTTCCTTTACCTTCAAGGGATCTCTTAATACACCTTTAAATGCCCAAACAACAAGAAATCACTAGTGATAAAAGTAAAAAGTATAGTATTCTTAATATTTAATATTTAATATTTAATTTAGTAAAGTATACTTACTAAATTTGCACCTACACTAGCAAGTAAACAAACTATCTTCACTAGAGCTTCCTATGGTCCTTTCCACTCACTGTAAAACAGTTCACAAGAATCTACTCTGTATAAAAGTTAATGAAATGTCCCACTCCTAACCTCGCTATTTTTAATATTTACAATAAACTAAGCCATAACAACAAAAGACATAAAAAAATAACACAAACTAACTAGAAAATTAATGAACGATAATAAACACGAAATAAACAAGAAAATAAGCACAGAAAACTAGATATTAGATAATCAGATTAGTACAAATGTGATATCACCATTTGACCTCAAATAACCTCCCCTCTTCCTAGAATCAAATTGATGTGACGAGCATATCACCTACTATTTTTCTTTCATGCAATTTTCATGAAATTTTCTGGGCTTATGCAGTTTGGTGTCCAGATGGTCCCATATCAATTTTATAAAATTCCATTCACCACTTCCGCTTGCATGCACGTATTTCCAATTTTAAAATTGGAGAAACAAAGAGAATCGCTGAGAAAAAAGAATATTTGTTTAGAGATTCATATTTTAGAACACTCAGAGTTAAAATAGCTAATAGATGTACAAAAAGTAAATCGGCAAAACTCATTCATCACTTATTTCTTAGACGAAATGAAGGCCCTCACTTAGTTTGCACTCGCTGTAATAACTTATAAGTTTTCTGTTGTAGATTTTGAAGACTTTGTGTCTAGAACATGCAATGTGCCGTCAAAGTTAATTGTAGAACTTGCTATACATCAGTTTGAAAAGGAAACATCCCCAAGTTGGGTATATCGAGAAATTTGAATTTTCCAAATGTTTCCCAAGTGCTAAAAGATCTGTCTCCCTTGGCAGAGGGGATGTTTGCACCTTACATACCCTTCATGCAGATATTACCAATGCAACCGCATGCTGTTAATCCACAACTATCACTAAAGGGTAGGTTAGTGAACATACCTGTTGATGTTAAATCAATGACAAATGTTTTGCTCCGAAGATTTTCTGACATGTCAACCATTCTGATAACATAAAAGCTTGATATCGCACACTCATCTTACTATTTGACAGAAACAATACGTCCAGCTGCAGTTTGCGAAGCTCTCAAGTACCTTAGAAATACCGCTATCTACTAAGAAAACGGTATATCCGTGGATCCAGAATTTTTAGCTTCCTATGAACACGAAACCCAACTTGATTTTATTGTGTCTGATAATGAGACTTCATTTACAAATATTTTAAGAAATAATGAAGAAACAGATTCCAATGGATTGATTAAAGAAGTTGACTTTGATGGTGGTGAAGATGGTGATAATAATATCATTCGCGAAGCGAAAAATGAAACAATGATGGTTGATAGGAACTAACTAACAGCTTATGAAGGACCTCTAGCAATCATTGCTCCTATTCAGGGAAAATGTGCGTTGTCCTGGCATGTTCCTTTTATCGATGAACTATCTTTCCCCAAGATTTTTGCTGGATTTCCTATAGATTGGGGAAAGTATTCGTCTTATGCGCAAAGAGTGAAATCATAAAGTCGTCGAAGCGATAGAAGGTCATGCATTCCCAGTAGAGTGTTATTTATGACTAAACAAAAATTGGAGAGAAGTGTTATTAGCAGTGTAAATACATGCTTAAGAAAAATTAAAGCAGATTCCAAAGTGTATGTCGGTCATGCTCACTCATTAGAATTTATTGATGATGCTGTAAGATTTGATGATGGTTTCCACATCCTTAAACAAGTGCTTCATCTGCTTACCTTTTAGCAAAAATCAACTTTAATGGCTATGGTGCGGCAACTGGGATTTCCTTCAATCTTTTTTAACAATGTTCACGACAGAAATCAAAACACCCGAACTGCTGTACATCTTTTACAAGCTGGCTAATGGCCGCCAGATTAGCCTTGAAGATGGAATGTACATGGAGCTTCCAGAAAAAAACTGTACTGATTCTAGAAGACCCTATCACTGTTGTCAGGTACACCGATAATGTGTTCAATTTGGTTATGAGACTCTTAGAAAATAAAAATGGTCCTTTGGATGAGCATTATGTGGTAAATCATTTTCATCGTCGAGAATTTCAGGGTCGAGGCCTACATACTCATTATCTGATCTACTGCAATAATGCAACAAGTTATGACGCTAAAAAACCAGAATCAGTACAAAATTGTACAAAGTTTATTGACAAATCTATGATTTGCCACTACAATCCAACAAGCCCGAACATGGCGTCCCAACGGTATAAACATACTCAAACCTGTTACAAAGGGCGCAAAAATTTGAAAATATTTTTATTTGACTGTACTTGGCCGTTAATTTCCGAAACTATGATTCTACTCAAAAAACTAAAGATGTAAAAAAACAATTATATAAAATAAGAATCAAAATGGATCGTATTTTCCGAACTAATATTTACCAATCATACTAATTGAATTAGACATTACTAGAAACGAATATTTGACCGCTTTAAGAAGTACTTTGAAGACACCCAAAGTGTTCCTCGTTCGATCCAGCTTGGAAGTCGCTATAAATACAATGTAATGATACTATCCTCAACCTTCTTGATACCAATATGGATCTACAATTTGTTCTTGGTCCGTTGTAACAGTTGTGCTGAATTACGTTAT
The DNA here is from genome assembly GCA_928085145.1 of Nezara viridula. Classification (NCBI taxonomy): domain Eukaryota; kingdom Metazoa; phylum Arthropoda; class Insecta; order Hemiptera; family Pentatomidae; genus Nezara; species Nezara viridula. Next base: position 112,183,601 of record OV725077.1, on the reverse strand, counting down.
CAAAGTTAAGGATGATCTTTCTAAACTTAACAAATTATCAGCTACAGACATATAGGAAGGCAATGTGTCACTTAAAGATGAATTCAAAAGAGTAGGAAATACTTTCATTAAAGGTCATATCATGGGGGCACAAGAAGGAGCATATGTTTTGGGTCTTATGCTGGAGCTGGAGTTCATATCGACTCTTCTGTAAATTATAAGAACACGTATGCTTAAATCAAAGGCTTTGTTAGAAATACCAGCTGCCAGTGAAGATATTAATCAATCTAATATATTTGAAAATATGCTCACAGAACAAATTCATTTGAACAAATCTGTCTACCTAATCTTGCTGCAAAATACTCGGCCTCATCAAAAACTTTCAATTTTATAAATGAAAATGATGATACGGGTCTATCATTAAAATGAAGGGAAAAAGATAAAATTTTAAAATTCTGTAGGTATAACTTTGAAAGTAGTCCAACTGATTACTTCATGAAACAAAATGCTTGTATTTTGTCCTTGGAGTAATGAGAGTACCGAAATTGAAAATATTTACGTCGCATTCAAGTACCATTCTAATATCGATACAATTAAGTAAAATAGAAAAACGTACTGTATAGTCGGAGAAGACGTAATTGAAACAGCACTTAGTGAGGCAGTAAATCAATCAATGGAGGATGAAAATATAGGAAGTATATCAATTTAGTTACTAACTAAGTTATGCTAGTAGACATTTTTCTAAGGAGAATAAACAAAAACAAATAAAATAAAAATCCTGACATAGACACTTTCCCAAATCCTTAAAATTTTTAGACCACGATTTAAGTGACACTGTCCTGAATCTCAACATACTACAAGGAAATAGATTGATATATATATAGAAAGATCTAGATAGGGATCACTGATTGGTGCAAGTTTGCATAAATTAAACTTAAACGCAACAAAAACTCAGGCCATTCTTATAGGTTCCAACTTAGTATCTACCACCATCTTTCCACCCTTCCTTCCTTGATTATTAATGACCAACCAATCTCCTTCACCTCCTCTGTAAAAAACTTAGGAATTACCGTTGATCAAAATCTATCATGGGAACCCCATATTAGTGTTTGCTTATTATTATATGAATCACTGTAAATATTATTACATTTTGTATTAAATTATTTTTCTATTAGATAGACTATTGCTTAAAAATTGTGCAGTTATGTATACAGTTATCATATGTACAGTTATGTGCAGTTATCATATGTAATTTCTTTTCTTTCTGTTTTTTTTAAAGATTTTATGTTCATATATATATATATATATATATATATATATATATATATATATATATCTTTTTTTTTTGTTTATTTCTTAGTGGTTACCTACTACTTTTTAAATAAATTTTATAATGTTAGAATTTTTATAAGTTAGTTTTTGGCCAGATTTGTATTTTATTTTGTATTAATTCATCTTTGTTATTCTAAGGGGACTTAGTCCCAGAATAAAGTTCTATTTTCTATTCTATTCCATTCTATTCTATATTTCAAATTATATAAAAACAGACAGAATACCTTTTCGTGTGTACCTCGGCTGGCTCAGCTGGAGTTGGAAAGAGTACTCTCATCAAGGCTATCAGTCTGCTAGTGACAAAGTACTTCCTACAGGAAATCGGACCCCAAAATGATTTGATCAAAGTACTTCTCGCTGCTCCAAGGTGGCTTTTAATATTGGCGGCACAACACTTCACTCGACATTCGCTCTTCCTGTCTCGCAGTATGGTGGAGCTATGCCAACCTTATCAGCGGATATACCATCAGGGGTGAGATATGGGAAATGAGATTTCTTATAATCGAAGAAGTTTTGATGTTAGGATCACAATTACTTTACAGAGTTGACAGATAATGGTGAAGGAGGAATCATTTGGCGGGCTGTCTGTTATCTTAGTTGGTGATCTGAACCAATTACCGACGTTACTTGATTCCCCTATTTATATTTCATGTAATGAACTCAGTGTTGTAAGTGGAAATGTCCTTTGGGAGAAATTTCGTTTCTTTGAGGTCACAGAATTGCACCAAAAAGATGACGATGAGTTCATTGTTGTATTAAACAACTTAACCGCTGGAACATCGGAATCTGACATAGCTCTAATATCATCTCGAGAAGTGGAACCTACAGACGTTCCAGTGGAAACTATCAGGTTTGTAGTACTAATTTGGGAGATGAGCATTTCAATCAAACAAAAATTAATGAAAACCCCAATTAAGCATTTGTTTTTACTGCCAAAAATCATATATGTGGTGAAATATCTAATAGTTCTAAAAAGAAGCTTAGGAAGTTACTTCTTGCAAAAAAAGCAAATGAGACTGGAGGATTGTCAGCTATATGATTACTTCAAACATAGTTCACGATGGGTTAGTTAATGGCGCCTGTAGTACTTTGGTTCATGTACAATATAATGATATGACACAGCAATTGGAAAAAGTGTGGTTGGATTTCAACTCTCCAGCCGTAGGAGCAAAAGCCAGGTTAGTTAAACACCCATCACCATCCTTGCACCCCACTGCCACTCCCATCGATTAGTACAACCACAAATCCTGTTACTGTCGCCCAAAAGATGAGCGGCCATATAATGAGGACAATATTCGCTCGTGCCAGCTGAAGCCATAACTATTCACAAAAGTCAAGGGCAAACCTATGGAACTTTGTGCGTAGATCTACGTGATAAATCGCTCTTCAGCCGAAAAAAGATCTTTATTGTACGTAGCGTTGAGCAGGGTGACAAAACTTTGCAACTTGTACATATTAGGGCGTTTTATTCCTCAAAAAAAAAAAACCAATGCTGTAGATCCACTCACCATCGAACTCAAGCTTTTAAGAACTTCCAAATGCCTCCAGTTACCTTAGGGCCTCAATCAGATCCTCATTAATCCCGATCGTTCAGGGCTAATTTAAAACATATAATTGCAGATTCATTGTTCTCTTATGCTGACGTTATTGTATTTTCTGAGTCCACTACTATACCATCCGACAAAGTTAAATTTCCAAATTACATTTGTCTGTTCCGATCAGATTCTTATTCCAAATCCAGAGAACATTGTGGCTTAATAGTATTTGTCAAATCTGGACTACAATTAAAAATAAGTTCAAGCATTCAGATCAACGACGGCAGAAAGAACCTGGGGCTTGGTCCATTTACGTTTGTTCCCATGTCATTGTTCTATGGACAATTAGCAAAATTAGCTACAGTGTTTTCTCCTCCTCAAACTTATATTTATTGGTGACTTTAATTGTGATTGTAATAGTGATTCTGGGCCTTATATCTACAATATGAAAAATATGTTTGCATTGAGTCCACTCTTGAGCCTTGGGGTCTCAAAACTGGTTGGTGTTTTGGAGTTGGAGACAAAACAGTTGTTGACAACTAATTACAGAACACAAATCGACGATTATTTTACAAAAAATGGATCTCTAATTTGTTTGGTTTATGAAAGCTTGTTATCATCTGATCATAAACCAATATTAATTGAACTAAATCCCAAACATATAAATTTATTCGATATATGTAACACTTCGTAAATAGATTGCCAAAATGAGATATGCAAACCAAGAGGGATTTATTTTTATTTTATTTTGTTTTCCTCCCTACCCTGCCTTTAAGACAATACGGAAGTTTGCAGCAGTAACTTGATACACATTTCATAACAAATCATTGTTGCAAGTTTATCTTTTTACATTTTTACATTGCTGTGCAAACTAAAAACTAAAGTACTTCATAATTTTTTCTCGTATTTTATCGTCCTCCATCTTCTTCTCCTGTCCTAATCAGCGGCCTTCCAGGTGCTGCTTCTTCACGCCTACCCAGGGAGAAGTGAGTTAGGCCCACAGTTTTTTCCCACCCGCATACAAAACTTTTAAAGTGCTTGTAGTTTTGTTGAGACATCGTTGGGGTAATTGTCTGTTAGAACGTAAAGCCCTGTATCCCTCCTTAATTTGGCCCTCAATGCCTCACAGCTGGTGCAGGCTACAAGGATGTGCTCAGCGGTTTCAGGTACTCCACAAGTGGGGCATAAGGGATCGATATTTTTACCATATTTAAAAAGTTTCGCTCTGAAACCCCCATGCCCCGTGAGGATCTGTGAGACCTAGTCGTCCGGGAGGACTCATTTCTTTTCTAAGCGCAATTCAACGGTGGAAAAGAATTTTCTTAGTGTGGACCCGTTTGGGGTTGTCACTCATCGTCGATTCCATTGTTCCAATGTATCCTCTATTTTCTGGGGTCTTTACAAATCCTCTCCCGAATGTTTGCTAGTAAATCCGCCAAGCCATCCCGCTTAATGTTGTGCCGAAAAAGGTCTTCCCGCAGGAGGAGATCGAGAGGAATACCTCCTCCTAAGACCTGCACCGCCTCATGGGACACAGTTCTGTATGACCTGGTTACTCTAAGCAGGACCATCCACTGGATTGTTGCCAACCTACGCTTCTGACGGTACGAGAGATTTCGTATGCTACTACTGCAACTACTCCTTTATAAACCAAGAGGGATGGTGAACGATGCACTAATAACTATTACAACAATTCCGTTCTTCAGAATCTTTTCTCGCTGAACCCGTACTGGAAATTGCTCTAGTCTGATTCACCATCATTGCTGATTAGGAATCTTCAAAAGATCCTCTCATGCAGGCTCCAGCAGTGACAATATCGATAAGAGAACTGGTTTCCGAAAGCGGTATCGATTTTACTTCGTTTGACCAGCAGGATGCAGAGGCAGCTCTATTAAATTCCATTCCGATCGGCGAAAGTGATGCACAATCTTTATTTCAAAACATCATAGAATCGAAAATCACATGTTCACAGTGCGATTACATCTATTGGCATACGACATCTACTACTTATACCTAAAGAGGTTACTTTGGAAATGATAGTGCCCGTTGTATCGATTTCGTGGACCTGTTTATATCATCACCTACGGACATACAGTGTCCTACCTGCATTTCATCAACCCCTGTTCAATACAACGAGTTAAGGAAACGGACTGCCTAGTTATTCAACTTCTCAGGTACAATCTGAATAACAACATTGTATCGAAAGTCGATTGTATAATCAACAAATATAATCCAAATACATTAAATATTTTGGGAGCAAAATACATGTGTACTGCCGTCATAGCAAATGAAGATCCAATCGTGCCCTGTCCTGCATTACACGGTCACTTTAATGTGTCATGACGGGAGTTGGGTACTCTGCAACGATACTTCCGTTTATCCAGCCAAATTTGACACTTCCCTTTCAAATGCCTATGTGCTAATGTCAATCTTTTGTTTTGTTAATCTGTTCTTCTTTTATTGTTTATTAAATAGTTAAATAGCTTAACAAAAAAAGGGCCTCATTCTTCAGAGAGAAACTCGAATTTCTTTCACTATTCAGTTTTCCATTTATATTTTGTTTAACGTAGGATATATTTTAACTGTTAATTAAGGAATTTTCATAAAATACACACAGAAAAGAGATAACAATTGAATTTAGATTGTTTATTTTAAACTGCAATGACGTTAACAGTGTTAAACAAGGAAATACATTTTTCAAAACATGTCTATATAAACAATAAAAATATTAAAGTTGTTTATATTCAAAGTTTTCTTCACCCATTACAACTGGTTAGGAAGCTTTATTGACTTACTTAGCAGATGTTTTTTTCATTTTTTTTTTTTTTTAACTTTATTCATATTTTGCTGATCAATATTTAGAAATATTAAGAAATGTACCGATGCTATGGACGATGTCATCATCCCTATTTTAGTATTTAAAATATTCAATTTTCTAATACACCTTAGGGTAAAACAAAAATTAATAAAGAAATGCTAGTGTAAATACATACTAAGGACCAACTGTATTTGTATGGGGGACTACTTTAACTTATTGTTTTCTAATTAAACTTGATTTATTTTTAATATAAACGAAACAAAAGCAAGATAATTATTAGATTAATGACTCTGAATATCATTTTTAATTCACATATAGGCAAAATTAACATCTATCTAATCGTAAAATGAACTAGAGAAAGTACGATCCGCTTGAGCTGTACACAGGGCAAGTTCAAACTTGTGGATTGCTGGTTTAGAAGAGATTTAGAGAGCTTTAAGCTAAAACACTAAGATATTAAAGGGCCATAACAATTAAAATAACCACTAAAGCAAACCTCGGCATCGGAAAGCGGCTTATAACTTATTAAGTGGGACTGGTTAGGAATTCCGCTACTCTCTTCAGCCTTGGAACCCACAAGAGCTGCTATCATAGCAAGTTTCTCAAGGGCTCTTCAATAATATATCACTTGCTGAATTAATACACTGAGAGCGGCCATTAGGATGAGAGCCTCAGTTCATAAGGCCCTCTTTGTAAGGGATTAGCACGCTCATAAATAAACAGGAAAGACAAAAATAAACGGATTAATGTTTACAACTAGAAAAGGAATAAATCACTTTTGATCTTAGCGCTCTGAATCGCAATTCTTGTCGGACTGGAGTGTATAAATATTATTAATTGTGGTTGAGTTTGGTCTCAGTGTAGAATAAAAACACATATGTACACTTGTTTTATATGTGTCGACGTTTTGTCCTAAGGTTTGGGACTTCATTAGGGCTAAATAAAAACAAGATTACAACCAGTAATAAATAAAATAAAATAAAATAATGACAGTTCTAATCTAAGAAAAAAATAGTATCAAAATGGGAGCGAGGTGGCCAAATGGGCTAACGGGTGTACACAGCACCGCGAGTTGCCCGGCAACCAGATAACGGAAGTTATGAGATTAAAGTACGAGTTCGCGTCCCGGTGCCGGAGGGGATTTTAAATTCCCGATCTCATCCTCCAGTCCGGTAAAATGCCTTATAGCCTATAAGGTGAGGTAGAGGATATCAAGAAAAAAAAAACAGTATGAAAATGTAAAGAAATAACCACAGCCGCTTTCTATTTACTTTTATGAGTAAAAGTAATGTCCTCTTTTATATCACATTTGGCATCGAGAGTGTGTAAAAATTTAATTTTCATACAGGCAGTCTTTTAGTTTTGAGTGGATATTTTAGCGTTTCTGCTTATTTGAGTCACTTTTTAAGAGTACGCAAATGGTTTGGTTTGAAATCATCCATTACTAATGAATTGAGTTTTCTTTTCTCCATGTTAATTTTCCCAATAATTGAAATAATTTCTTTCTCTCTTACTTTCTAAATTTCAGAGGTGCTGCAGATTTTTTCTAGTCATGCTCATTTTTCAGTCTTATGGAGATTTAAATTATTGGTATTTAATATCATCCTTATATATCGATAGAGCTTTGAAGTTCTCTTGATGTACTTGTATTTTCTCTTTTTCTTTACATCGTTCATTCGACTTTGATGGCCTTAAAAATCTTCAAGGGAAGGAATTCCCACTTTATAGTATTTTACGGGTCTTTTCGAGGCTCGGTTATATTATTCGCCGTATTTTGTAAATGAAAGTGTCCCTGGTGTGCTGGTTATATACTTTCACTTGCAAAGTTCTTCATTGCATCAACCTTAGGTATTATTGCTCGCTTTTGATGTTTGGATTTAGAAGAAATTTTAAAGTCTCTATTTCCTCCACAGAGACGGAAAAAGCTTTTTGATTTTTTTTTTTTTAATGCTTGAAATGAGGATATCAAGTTTTATATCAAACATGTGTAAAATTTTTGGTTTTTATACAAGCAGTCTTTCTTCATAGATTTTGATGTGGTATTTTAGCTGTTTATTCAAGTCACTTAAACATTTCGCACGATTACTGTTGTCCTTAGATGTGTCATATTATAATATATCTCAATGTATATATTTATTATTTAATATTTCATAGATATAGCATTTTTCCATTGTATCCATCCATATGTTCAAATTTTAGATACTGTAATTTTCTAGGTTTTCCCCATTACCCAAACAAGTCAGCTTCCCCTAATTTTATTCTTCCAGTTTGTTTACTTATTTATTTGATTTTTTTTGTCTTTTCTTTCTCCACATTACTTTATGTCTATTATTTCATATTATATCCTTTTTCCTTTCAATCTCTCTCAATATTCACATTTGCATTTATTATATATTACACTACAACAATTGTTAGCATCTATTTACTTCAGTTTAGGATCTTGTTACTTAGCTTACTCTGTTCATATTTTAATGTACTTACTGTTTACAATTTCAATAAGCTTATTCACATCGTTTATAATTTTTGTCTAAATATTATGTAACTGCCACCATTCTCTATATTTTTGTATCATGTTCGTTCCAGCCCTGAAGAAGACCTGCAAAGTCGGGTCGAAACGTCGTATTTTAATAAAATAGTTTTACCACTATTTAGCCTATTTATGACCGCCACCCCGGACGATTTCCTTCCTTTATAATGCAACGGCCAACTATTAAATATTCTATAATATATCTCAATAAATAATTTTAGCAAGACAATAAAGATTTCGAAAATTGTTTGGTTTGAAAACCTCCATTACTGATGATGTATTTTCTGAGTTTGCTTGCCTCTAGGTTAGATTTTTATAATATTGAAATTAATTCTTTCTCTCTCACTTTTTGACTGCATGAATAAATGGAAGAGAAATTTCACTTTCATTCACGGAAGAGAGCATTTCACAATCCTTCTTAGTTGCAAAATTAGGATAGACAGACCTAGCCTACCAGAAAAAGACATGAAATGATTTTATGCTGAAGAGGATATAGAAGCTCTAGAATAACTAAATATTCACCAGGCACCAGGGACAGATAATTTTCTAGTTTTCAGGTGTTCCTGAAAATACTGTTCCTAAATATTTAGACTTAAGGCAATACTATAGAAGAATCGGGAGTTCCATATGATGTCCACCACCTCTTCCTTGATTTCAAAGCAGAAACTTCCATTTAATAAGAGGCGCTTGTCATTGCAGAATTAGAAAAGGCAGAGAGAGATTCAGGTATCGAGACTGCAAGAACAATATTCAATAGCGTCTGTAGGCTACATAGATTTCGTCGCACTTAGAAAGACATTTTATGCGCCACAGTGTAAGACAAGAAGGATTGGCTTGAAGATAACCAACTATATAGTATCCAAACAGACCGATATGCCAAGTGAGAAAGTACAGTTTGGTACCACCTTCTCGCTGAATTTACATACCTTTGGATCCTAAGTTACCTGTGATAATGGGATGGGGTTGGAGATCAAAAGAAGAATAGCTGTAAACCGCAGAAACTTTGGAAAATCACATGTCAACCAATTTAATTGAAGGAGGACAAAAATTCACGTGATATCAGAGGCAAAAAGAAAACAGTTCACTATAGTATGGCTACTGGTAGCGCTGCGTAGAGAACTATTAAGGTTCTCCGTCCCATCACCATTCCTCCTGGAAAACTCATGGTTTCATGTCTCTAGGCTGTGACGGTGACTTTCCACACCTGGGACGTAGTTATCTTCCACGAGGATTCCCGTCAGCTGCACTACGGAGACATTAAAGCACACATATGACTGCTGGAGGTGATTTTATTTAATTCAATTTAGCACATTTAAGTTGAATGGTGTCCCCTTAAAAGACATTTTATGAGCCTCTGGGTGTTCAGTTTAATAGGTAAAAGACAAAACATTAATTTTCATTATTAAGACAGCTCACATTGAGGCTGGACTTCAACTTGAACACTAGTTCACCTAACTTTATTAGAAGTGCACTCATAGTGTATATGGTATGTGGTTCCGCCATTGTTACACTTCGGTTTATTTTGATACAATAAAAACCAAAATGTGTCAAAATCCTTGAGAGAACGCTATTTCACAAGAAAAGGTAATTCTTGATGAAGTTAACAATACCTCATGCATCATTATATTTGGATTTCAAATATTAAATGGGGTATGTTTCTAACTGTTAAAAAGGAGTCTCACAAAAAAAGGGTTTGACCTATCAATCGTTGCTCATACTGTAACGCGTGCGAGGCTAAATTTCTTGCGAACGTACCTATAATTTTATTAATGCATTATTCGCAATGTAGACACCATAAAGTAGAAGTGGGAAAGATCGAGAATTGTTTGTATCCCAGTCCCTAAAATAGAGGCAGCATCCAAGAAAATAATATATATTGAACATAATTGTGATTTGAGCTTGAAAGAACATGTCTATTCTTGAGACAGAGGAGAAATAAATGTATTCATATTGAAAATTCTTCAAACATCCAGGTCATTAAATGGCTTTGGTGCACCAATTTGGGAAGATGAGTGAGCCGAGCGTAATGGAAAATTTCTATATGCCTCTCAATTTAAAAAAGAAATTTGAATTACCCGACCTTTTGCAATGTTACATGTCTAAGTTGACTGGACTATTTGAAAAAATCAGTAATTTTCTTTTCTTTTTCTTAAGAAATTTTTTAAATATCTAAGATCTATTTTCATTCTTCTCTTCTCTTCCTTGATGCCATATACCCCCAGGCATTTTTGCACTTCGAATTTCCTAATATCTTTGGTATTCTTTTTTTTTTGTCCTCCTTCTTTTTACTTCCAGTTCCAAGAATCTCTTTGGTTTGAAATTTTGAAGCGAGAATGCTTAATTTTTTATCTTTTTCCTTCTTGATTCGATGGCCTTCTCCAAAAGTTCGTTCGCACCGCTTGTAGTCTTTTACAGGGTTTGCCATTAATGGCCCGTATCTCCGATGCGTAACTCCTTATTGGCTCGAATATACATATGAATATTATCTCTGTGCACTGGTCTTTTTTGAACTCCAGAGGCTGTCGTTGAGTTGGTTTTCTTCTATTGAAGATCGATCTCAGATATTTGAACTTCTCCACTATCACGTTTTTTTTAATTTCGTAAAAATAACACGTCTTAATGTTAAAAATTTTATTTTCATGTTATAATAGTATTATACTTCGTTTAAATAGTAAACATTTTTTTACGATTTCATAATAAAGAACATTATTATTAAGTTTTAAAAATTGTAATTATATAAAGTAAAATTATAAATCTGTTTGTTGGAAGTGAAAAATAATAAGGAGTGAAAAAAGTAAGAATCTAATGTTGCCCTTGGCAAACAAAAACTGTAGTCACTTGTACTCGCTATAAACTGGAGACGTGGCTGCGCCTGGCAGTCCATCGTATACAAGGTAGTCATATTCAAAATGGGGAAAAAGAGAGATGGAACTAAGACCTAACGCATTTAAAGGATCCCATAATCACGGAATATCAGGAATTGTTTGAAAGTTGCCATCTATTTTCGTGTACCGGATTAAGAACTGCTAATTATCTTGAGATTGAGCAGAGTTGCAATTCTACTATGATTCATTTAATTATAAATATATTAGGGAAAAGTTGGATGACTCCTTTTCAATATAGAAATCAATATATAATTCAGAGGGTTTTAATTCAGATATAGAGTAGATATATCATTCAATATAGCTAATACCTAATTTCCATTTTGACATCGTCAAATAAATAACCCATTGGGAATAAAATAACTTTCCAGTTGTGTAGTTCTCCTGAAAACCTAAATATGGATATCCTGAGATTGGTGCAATAACTCAGGAAAGAAGCTACCGCGGCGAGAGAGAATAACTGACAGAAAGAATGGTACATGAGACGGAAGAAGAGGGCCTGGAATCTCCTCCCGAGAGAGGACAGCCATAAAATATGAGAGAGATTCGTACTCCAAGGCCGAGCGGTAGGAATAACTTATTGGAACCGGCTCCTCCAATACACCAGTCTCTCTTTATTTATAAACGAAAAGCAGTTTGCTCTTCAGGCTGTGGGATTTTCTTCCTACGGAAGAGTTTATTCTTGAAGACGATATATATTTTAAAATATTTATTTCCGAACCCACATCGGTGGATGAGATTTCAAAACAGGATGACTTGATTGTAGATAAGTTAAAGGGTAGTTATTCGAGGTCATTTAATAATGCTCTTCTTTCGCGTCTTCAATATGTTAAAATCGATAACATGAGGAAGATTCATACCCTATTATTTTTAAGTATCTTTATCAGAGTATGCTGAGATCAAAGAGTCAGATAAGTATGTTGTTGTAGTCTTAAAGTATGTATATTATCGTGATATCGTCCATTCGATATCTGAGTTTATGATAAGTTTAGCACTTCTGATAATAATATCATTATGGCTTATGAATCGAGAACCCTAAACAATTTTTACAATGTAATGTAATCACTTTTTCTATCCCATTTACCATTATTGAACTACATAAATCCAAATAATTTTCAGTCCATATTTATTTTACTGGATTATGTTTTATTTCTCTATAATTTTTCAGTAACCAGTTTATTTTTTATCGTATTTTTTTGTCGGCATCATCAATCTTGGCATCGCTAGAACTAATGATCAGGATTTTGAAGATTACTATTTCTGCTTATATTTTTAAGAAAGTAACATTAGAGTGATGTATAACGATTGATCCTTGGTGTACTGTCCCATAATAGTTGGCTAAATCGTCCTGGCATTTTTTTCATACATTTTTGCAAGGCCATGACCAACGCTGAGCCCAGTAAAACCTGAGCAAGAACAAGACTGACCTGCGATACTTTTGCGTCAATCGTTTTTGTGGAGTACTGATGACCGTACCCCATGTACTTAAATCGGAAATCGGGATGTGGTTTACCAGGATGTTAGTAGCCTCCCTGAAGTTTTGTCCATGGATGGTCTGTTTCGGAGAAAGAAATATAGGTCCACGTGCGTCTGCTGACTCTGAGCTGCCATAATTCATGGATCTACTCCGATTTGTCACTGTCCTTGAACCCGAATTCACCTCGAGTGAGTCAATGGGAAGGACTGCCAGATTGGCCCCAAAGGGATCAACGGCTAAGAAGCTGCAGATGTCCTGCCGCTGCACCATGGAGACCATAGTTCGTAGCAACATGAGGTTGGGTGACCCCCTCCAAGCTATCTGTGCTTCCGCAAGCAATGTACGTCTGTAAAGGGATCACATCTCGTGGCTAAAGTTCTTCATAGTCTGTAGCGCCAACCGAAATAAAAATATAAATGTTTATAAATACAGAATTGGTAGATCCTTGCATTCGACTCTTCCGATTTTTCATTCGGTGTTAAGTCAGGTTTACCCATTCTGAAAAAGGCAATATTATTGTATGTAGTTGTAGCATATCTTCCGAGCGAACATTTTTTAGATGACGGCGGCTAAATCAAGCCAAACCCAATTATTGTGTTGAATCTGATCAAGGAAAAGATCCCTCTTCTTTTGACAACTGTGCGTGACCGCCATAAGATGAAACTTCCCATTGTGGACACTTCCTTATAGTGGACTTTTCTTTATTGCAGTCAATTTTATAATTACCATCTGATTTCAATAGTTTTACACTATAAATGATTTATGTATAACGTGTGTTCTGTATAACGGACGCGAAAAGGCTTGATAGAATAATTTTGATTGAAGTTTCCTCATAACGAGGCTTATATTCTGTCAGTTCAGTTAAGAATGTCAGAAAGAAATATTTCAACTTTTAATCAAGAAAGTGAAAGAAGTGTACTAAAATATCTATTCGAATTTCTTTGGAGATTGAAATAGTTCTCCGTCAAAAAGTTCAAACAAAAATTACTAAATTTATAAATTTATAAATAAATTAATTTTAATTTTAATAAATAATTAAATTTAATAAATAAATTTATTAAATTTATAAATTTAAATTAATTATATTCGAAATTTTAACAAATTTACTTTTTAGATGGTTTTTTTTGCTATAAAAATATATTATTTCTCATAAAAATATATTCAAATTGTAAATTTAAAAAAAAATGTGTACTTTTAAAAAAATTTAATAAACTATTTCATTTTCAAGATATATGACTCATAATTTTAATATACTATTTTTTTTTTCTTCTTTTTTTTAACAGTAGTTCCTCAGATTGTACTGAACCCATAACTCTTAATGGGTTGTTAGTGGTACAGGTTTTTTGCTTCCTCACCAACGAAGGCAGGGAAGCAATGTATTCGTGCGAGAGGTTAAAAAAAAAAAATATGCCCTGAATCGAAAACTTTTCACTCGCGTTTTACGTTTCAGACATCAAGGATCAAATTTGGTTCGGTGTCTGTCTGCCTGTCTGTAGTCAAATCAATGTAACGGGCATACTAACTTCTACCGTTTATCCTATTTTCAAGAAATTTTCAGAAATTGTGTGGGTTGGTGTCTATATGGCCCCATATCAATTTTATTAAATTCTAACCACCACTTCTGCTTATGCTCGCGCAAACGCATTTTTGTAGATATGCCAATATTTCAGAAACAGCTATTTCGATTTGGCGCAAAGTTGGATAAAATTATTAGTGAGAAAATAATGTAGGGTCAATTTTATTGAATTCTGTCCATTGCTTTCTCTTGTATATACTCCAACGTATTTTCCTTGATACGTCTATTTCTCTAAAACCGCACGTTCGATTTGGCTCAAACTTGGAGGGAATTAAAGGGTTGGTAAACGTAAAAAGAAATAGACATCAATTTTATCAAATTTTATCTACTATTAAAAAAAAATGCGATTTCGCTTTTAGATCAGGAAATGTGTTATTTGATATGCATATAGTTTGAAAACGGCGCATTCCCTTGAACCCAAACTTGGAGGAGATTTCGAGAACAGTATGAAATTACCTAGTATACATTTCATGAAATTCCATTTAATAATTAAAATTAATATAAATGATTGTTAATAATATAATAAGCTGTGAAATGTTGAAGGCACTGATCATATGGAGTGGGAGTTAGGTTATTACAATATTGTTGTGGGATTATAAAATTTTGGGTTTTATTAAAAAAATTAATGGATACTGTGTTGTGTGGTCAATGACAAACGTTACTGGGATGACACTTACTGCCGTTATCATTGTTATAAATATTTGGTTTGTTCGACTTTTTCACTCAACTGTATATTTAAAGGAACCGTCTAAAAGAAAATATGTCAACAATCATTTCATACGATTGAAAAAATAATAATTTCTCTTCTAACTATTAACTTACTGAAATTATTTCGCGGAAAACGTGATGGCCGAGTGTCGAGAGCAGCACGCGTCTGTGAAATTTTGATTCCTGTTGAAGAAATCGGCCACGGAAACTATTGTAATGCTTAAAACTGCTTATGGGGATGTTGTTCTGTGTAAAACCAGAGTATACGAGTGGTTTTCATGTTCTAAAAACGGAGAAATATCAGTTGAAGACCAACTCCGTGAAGGACCCCCTCAACGTCAAGAAGTGACGAAAATGTTGGCAAAATCAATAATCTTGTTCGTGAAGACCGTAGCCGAATCATTGATCAACTTTGTGAGATCTCTGGAATATCATGGAGTTCAATCCAGAGGATTTTATCCGAGGATTTGCACATGAGAAGAGTTATTGCCAAATTTGTCTCCCGCCTTCTCGCAGGCGAGCAAAGTGAGTTATCAAATTGAGCAAAGATAAAAAATCAGCTCAAAGAGGACCCTGAATTTTTTTTTAAGGTGATGTATCGTGGTGCTGTTGATAAGACCTTGAAGCAGCAATCAAGCCAGTGGAAAACTGGCTCTCCTCTTCCCAAAAAACCTCGCTAAGTGAAGTCGAACATCAAGGCTATGTTCATTTGTTTCTTCGATTGCAGAGGTGTTGTGCATGCGGAGTTTGTTCCTTGAATCAAACTGTCAACCAGAAGTTCTACTTGGAGGTTTTTCAAAAATTTAGGAGAGAATCCGGAAGAAAAGGGCAGGTCTTTGGAGCATAGGCGACTGGTCTACACCGCCCTCTTCGTAAAGGAGTTTTTTTTACCAAAAATGGCATGACACCAATTGCCCACCTCCTCTCCGCTACTCACCGGATCTAGCCCCCTGTGATTTCTTTTTGTTACTCAGACTCAAAAGGGATACAAGAGGTAAGCCTTTTAGCACCGTGGAGGAGTTATAACAAAAATCGCTGGAAGGCCTAAAGAGCATCCCGATAAGTGAATTTAAAAAATGTCTTGAACCATTAAGGGATCGTTTTAAGAGCTGCGTTATGGTCAAGGAAATATACTTTTATGGCAATTAAAATTTCGTGCAAAAATATTAATAAATAAAGAAGTTATGATGACGATGGCCGTTCTTTAGGCCCTCCTCGTATATGCTGACGTTCTCCAAATCTAACTTTTTTTCCATCTTATCCAGATGCTTGAGACGATCCGGATGATCCAAGAAAATGTAGATAGTATTGACGCGTCAGCAGCAATCAATGATATGAGGTCGAACGTTGAGGACATCAAAGCTATTCTCATTGGTTCCAAGCATCTTGTTAATTGCATTCCCTATTATCTCCTTCCTCACCTTAACTGGTTACCACCTATTCGCGTCCACATTTGCATTAGAAATCTTGGAGTTATTTTTGATCAATATCTATCCTGAAATAATCATATTTCCTAAATTATCCGAAAATTTATTGCTATTCTCAAACAGTTTCTGAGACTCTCTGATTCTATGCACCTTAAACCCGGCAGTTCCTTGTTTTTCTTTACTACGATTACAACTGTCTTGTATAAGGTAGGCTGTCTGAAGGGCTCGTGATCAGATTGAAGATTGAAATGAATTGTTTTATAAAATACATCTTTCGAGTCTCTCGGCGCTCCTACGTCTCCAGTTGCTTTCCCAGGTTGAAAAGGCTCTATCCAGTTTTCTGATGGCAATATTTGCAAGATATATTCCTTTTTCTAATCATTACAAAAAAAAAACAAAAATAATTATTACTTTTTTATTTTATTATTTATTCCCATTTCCCATCTTATAGAACTGATTGCTTTAAACTATACATAATAATACTTTTAATTATTTTTATAATTTCTTACCCACCTCAATACGCAAAACCTCATCGATATCAGTTTTCTTATCAATCTTCCGAGATGTTTAAGTAGATATGTAAGTACATTCCCCTAGGATAGATAGAATTTCTCAATTTCTGTAGTCCATTTTTTTAAGTTCAATTTTTTTTTTATTTTAGCATTTTTAGCTTTAAAAATATTTACAATTTATTTTTATATTATATAATCACATGATATCATTTGAAATCATTTATTAATCGAGATACTTATAATAAAATAAATTTTGTTTTCTCAGTATGCCCAAAGTGTTTCAAAATATTCACGGGATCTCACAGAACAATTACGCCCGTCAAAGTTAAAAATCGGTCATGCCATCTACTCAAAAAATCGTTACCTATCTTTTAGCAGATTGGTTAAACACACTTTACACAGTAATTTACCAGATAATGTTCAATTTTTTTCAATACGTTCAGAGGATCAAACTCGAATTATTCAAACAAACGGAGGATCTGACCGAATGATTGGAGCCAACAAACTTATAAATTGATCTAGTCATTCGCTCAAAAAAGCGTTAAAATAGCTTATAGTGGATAACTCAAACATATAACCCTCGTATCGCTCCGCTTAGTCAAGTAATTTTATAGCATCACTCTATAATTTAAATATTTCCTGTCATTTTAGGCTAGACAAATGAGATTTCTATTGTTCATTATTATTATTCTTATGGTACATAATGTCCCAGAATAAAATTTTTTTTAATACAATTTTTTTTTTCTTAATGAAATACTTTTGCAATGGAGGTGAGATATAAAATCTGAAAGAATAGAATCCCGCCTGAACTCTGACCTTGTTTACGATGGTTATTTAGCAAAGGTAAGCGGAGTCCATTAGAATTAAGATAATATTTTGCTAGAGCAGAAACAACTGACGAAAGCCTCCGATTGACAAATATTGAAACGCAACTGAACGTGTTAATGTAGCTCGATGCTAATGTAATTAACAACAACAAATTATCCTCGTAGTCCATACAACTAAATCTTGTTAGCAAGTCAAAGTAAATATGTTAATGCACCGGTTCCTATGCTAATACATATCTTGCCTAATGGCTGCATAGATTCCGCGCCTTAACTCTACTGTTAGGAAATGAAGCTTATCTTAAGCTTATCTAAGCTTACTGCCTGGTTCTATATCTGGCTCGTCTAGATAAAGATAATAATCGAAAAGAATAATTAAAGTATATATTATAACATTATATACTACTATAACATTATATACTACTATAACATTATATATTAAAATATATGTAATGACAATGCTTCCAGTCCTTTTTACGAGTGAAAACATACCTATTAAGTATATATTATTGCTATTAGTGCAAAAGGTTGTATGTAAAAATTTTCAAATTTTATTCTATTTGTGCTAAAGGTGACATTTTGTAGTCTGCAACTGAAATAAGCAGTCTGCTGTTATGGAAAATAGCAGATGGCAATAAAATATGAAACCATACTAATAAACCATAAAAAAATAATTTGTTTTTATGCTCTCTTGTAAAACAATCAATTTTTACATAATATCTTTTGCACTAACAAAAGTGAAATACATGTTCAGTGTAAATTGGTATTTTTTTTTAAGTAAGTATAATCAAATATGGCACTCTTTCGCTTTTTAATATTAGCTGATAAACGAAATTCGTGAAGGGTAACTGTATTCCCGAATCGGCTTCCCCCAGAAATTTTATTCTCAATTGAAAAATTGTATACCTTGTAATATATAAATATTTTAGCCAATGAAAACGGTGAGGAAGCTATACTGACCTTGCTTGGCAGACATAATTGTTTCACATTAGTAAAAGAACCTTTTTTTCTTACCAACTTATGCCAAGGTTAAAATTTTTCTGAACTTTTTTCAATATATTTCAGATGGAAATTTATTGAACCTACGAACACTAGATTTGTCTGTTGGTATTTTATAATATTTAACGGCGACTAAATTATCTTGTGTAGGTCATATTTTATTTTATTTTTTTCTTTCGAAGTAACCCTTTATTTATTTATTATTAGTACCGTTTATTTGATGGTACATTCCAAGCAAATTTGTATTATGCATCTTAATTATGACACTTATTCAAATAACATAAAGTGTACTAATTAGAAACGTAATTCTATTCACGTTTGCACAAGTACAAAACTAAAACTAAAATAAACATTTAGATATAAGATTCAACACCAGAGAGTTTCTTAAAATTACATAAACTATAATATAGATAAATATAATAGTACATTTTACATTCTATGTTAGCTTTATACATTAATATATCGTACAGAATTATGAGTAACTCTATTTGATGAGCTCTTCATTTCCTCAGTTTTTCGTTAGTTGTTCATAATCTGGACTATTGATACATTTTGTAAATTCTTGTCGAAAGGTATTGTCCAGGTCAAATTCTAATATTGGCCTTTTTTTTTTTCCGTTCATAAGTATTGTCATAACCAATTTAGATCTATGCCTTTCATGTGACTGACAGCCATGGATTACATGTTTAAAAGTTTGGTCTTGTCCGTCTGTAATGTATGTAATATATGTAATGTGTGGAATTTTTTTTATCATTAGAGGCCACAGTAATGAAGGCCGCAATAATTCTTTATATTTTACCATTGCTATTTTTATTTATCACTGAATATACACAACATAGATACATTCAACTTAATTCTATTAATTTCCATATTATCGTTACTTAAATAATTAGATAATAATAAATTCTACCATTCTATTAATAAATATCGCACAAAAACGTTAGGAGGTCTCTACGTCACTACAGACTACGTCACAGAGTTTATTAAATATTTTTTAAATCAATGCTGGGTCTAGTCCTTTGACCATCTTTTTTATTAGCGAGAGTGATTGGTGAACTGATTCTCTAATTTAGTCGGCTTCTGGTAATTTTGTTATTTGAATTTTTATTTTATTTTGGAACATTTATAAGGGCACATTGTGAACGAAATGGTTGAAATAAAATGTATATTTTATATACTAATATATATATATATATATATATATATATATATATATATATATAATAACTAATACACTATTATACATATATATATATATATATATATATATATATATATATATATATATATATATATATATATATACCTGTCATGGTAGTGACAATTAGCAGATTTGTTGTTTGGTAGAAAATGCGATGATAGACATAACAAAGAATGGAGCCCAGCAGCACCTCTTCCCTGGTCTGTTTTCATCCTAAAATCAAGAAAGGAGATCTCTCATCCAGCTCCTTTTCAGTGGCCTGAAATGAGCATTTCCGTGGCCATTGTCCATTGTGATATCCGTGTAGTTTTAGATGAAATCGGGAGTAGAGAGTACGTATGTGCTGGTCAATGGTTGGTTGTATTGTACTCCGGTCAAGATTGGACGGACTGAAGACACTTCCGAGCCCTGCTGAACTGAAAAAAATCTGTCGAAGAGGAAAGATTGAAGGATAAGATAGTACGTGTATGGAAGTATAGTCTTTAGTTTAAAGAGAAGTCCCTGGTGCCAGACTTTATCAAAGGCCTGGGCAACATCCAGAAATACACCGGCAGCATATTGTTTTTGCTCTAGGGCTCCAGCAATGTAGTCAGTAACTTTGTGTAATTGGTATGTAGTTGAATGAAATGTACGAAAGCCAAATTGATGGTCAGGTATTATTTATTAGTCTGTCAGAATGTCAAACAGTCTTTTGTATATTAATTTTTAGAAAACTTTGGAGCATATCGGAAGGAGACTGATAGGTCGGTAGGATGAGGGATTGAAAATGTCTTTGTCCTTTTTGTGTATCATTTTGATATGTGAATATTTCCATTGTAATGGGAAGTTAGTTGTCCTCAGAAGGCCATTGTATATTGTCGTAAGGAACACTAGAGCTTTCCTAGGCATTTGCTGGAGGCCCTCGGCAGTTATTAAGTCATAACCTTTTGCTTTTCTTTTTGGGAGATGTCTGATTTGTTGTGCGACTTGTGAAGGAGTGAAAGGAAGAGGGGGAGGTGTCATCTGTAATGGTATGTCTAGAGTATCAAATACTAAGGTTTCATGTTCTGTGTTCGTGAAGTCGGTAAATGGTGTAAATACTGATGAGAGATGTTCTGCAAATAGTTCAGATTTTTTTCTATCCGACAAAGACCATGAACCGCCTTCGTTTCGCAGGGTTACTGACACCTCTCGATGTTTTAACAAATTTTTGGTATGCTTCCACAAACTTCCATCTTCACTTGATAAATTGCTCAAATGATCATCATAATTCGCTCTATTCAATTTTTGTATTAGTCTGTTAAATGTCCGTCTATCTGTGGGAAGTCTGTTAGTCTGTCATATCTTACGTGCTCTCCTCTTTGCCGTGATCAATTCCCTTATATATTGAGGATTTCTTGGAAAGTGTTCTGCTCTTGATGACCTTGGTAGAGATGAAGACCAAGCTGCTTTTTGTTAATTTTTCCACTGCCTCTTCTAGTTCATATGCTGTTTTAATGGAGCCAGGGATTAAAAGTTCTAAATTCAGAACTGCCCTGTAAGCATCCCAATCCATTTTACCATTAAGGAGCTGAGGTGTTCGTGGGAGATTGATGGGCTCATCAAGGATAACCAAATGTATAAGGGAATGGTCAGAGCAAAGATCAGAGCTCGTATTTATGGTGTAAGGTATGGTGCGCAGTCCTTTGGTTATAAAAAAAGTCTTGTAGGTCAGGAGATTTACGTTGTGAAGTCGGCCAATATGTCGGTGTATCAGGTGATATAGTGTCTAATGAAAGCTCGTGGATAGTATCTCTCAGATTTCTTCCTCTAGGTGTGCATAGTCGTGAACCGCAAAATTGGTGCTTTGCGTTAAAGTCACTGTCTACTATAAAGCAACTCCCAAGACTTCGAAAATAATTGCAAAACATCGAAGGTGTTAATACGTACCTGGGAGGACAATATACTGAAGCTATTGTTATTGTGTGATGTTTGGTACGTAGTGTTAAACCTGTGGTTTGAATGTCAGATGCAATAGGTAAGTATAACGGATTATGTGATAATGATGTTTTTATTAGTATTGCCGTACCACCATGAGCTGTGTTGTCCGGATGGTCTATTCTGTAGGTATTGTAACCAGAAATATGAAATTTAGTTCGTAATGTAAAGTGTGTTTCTGTTATCATTGCGATGTCAATAAGTTTTTCGTATAAATGTAAGTCCATTTCTGTCCTATTTTGCATTAGTTCGTTTGCATTCCACAAAAGGATGGATAGGGAGCCTACAGTTAGCTGATTGATGGCCATTAGTAAGACACATGCCTTGTGATATCTGTGGTAGCTGTTGGAGGAGACTAAAAAGAGGCTGAATGAGAGTATTCGGACCATTCAATAACTGGAACATTTGTAGAGCCATAGAGTTATCGGCTGAAGATGGCTGGGTACTGTTGATGGAGGCTGGAGATGTAAGTATGTTTCCGATAGTTTCTGAGCCTTCGGTTGCGTTTGCTTCTGTGTTTGCTTCTGTTTTTGCGCTGGAGGTTCCTATTGAGGAGGCTTCTGCTCTTGAAGGGGGCTTTGCGAAGGTTGTGGATGATCGGGAAAATTTTGAACATTTGCAGAAGGAGGGGATTCTCCTCTGGTGAGCATGATTCCTCTTGGTCCTTTGTGCCCTTAGATCTCTAAGAGTTTAACACCCACGATAATTGGCCGGATGTTCGTCTAGACAATTAGCGCATTTAGCTGGGGTTTCTCTAGTTTTATTACAAGTAGAGCTCTCATGATCTTGTCCACATCTGACGCACCGTGGTGCGTGGTTGTAATATGATCGTGTGTAACCGTATTGTTAGCATCTGATGCATTGTTTGATGTTCTTATTCCTTCTAGGTTCTTCAATTGTGACCTTCGTATAAAATAATTTAGTGATTTCAAATATTTTTTCATTGTAAGTTTCCTTACACACATCTGCAAAAAACATACGTAGTGGCCGTTTAAAACGTGAGATCGCGTTGGTAATACCTACAATTTTGAATCCGTATTTTTTTTTTTTCTTTTTTTTTTTTTTTTTTTTTTTTTTTTAGTTATTAAACACTTTATTCAGAAATATTACAATTTGTCACAGTTTAAGGACATTTATAATAGAGGAGAGTGCATTCATACCGTATATACAAAAATATAAATGAATAAAGTAATAACAAAAGAATAAGAAAAAAGAACAAAAGAGTAAAGAAAAAAAAATATATATATAGACATAAGTAAATACAAATAGAAATAAAAGTAAAACAAACATCTTATATAAAACATACCTATATACATTATTTACAATTTGCCAGGTGATCTCCGAACCAATCCTGTCCCCTCCACATGTGGAGGGAAAAGGGAGGCTTAGGAGATCCCTACGCTTCTCCCTCAGCCACTTCACTGGTATTTAAAACCAGCGGAGGATGAGTAAGAGCGCTACAGCCACAGACACTCATGACTTGAGTGGAGAATCTGGCCATTGCTAGAACTCCAAAATATCCATATTTACAAAAGGTCTCGTGACCACTGCCGCTTTAACCTACGAAGGGGATTGTAGGGATGCTTGATAGGGATTGTACAACGGGATTTGGGTGATGAGAAAGGTTCTGGTGAAATTTGGAAAATTTGGCTGGGATAAGATCAAGAATAAATGTGATATTAACGTCATGATGTAGGGTTTTATTGGTTACATAGAAGTGAGCATTGACTATTGTACGGAGGACTTTAGACTGAAAGGATTGAATGCGTTTGATGTTAGAAAATTTAGCTGTTCCCCATAGTTCTAGTCCGTAAGTCCAGATGGGTTTCAGTATTGTCTTGTAGATCAGTAATTTGTTTTCACCAGAAAGTTTAGATTTTCTATTCAGTAGTCTATATAGCTGGCCATATCGTCTGTTAAGTTCCTGTCTTTTAAGTCTAGTATGTGGATTCCATGTTAGTCGTCTGTCTAAGAGAAAGCCAAGATACCGGACTGTATCAGAGAAAGGAAGCTGGATGGAGTTAAAATAAACTGGTGGGCAGGTATTACGCCGAAGGGTGAAGGTAATGTGTTTACATTTAGATTCGTTTACCTTGATGCGCCATTTCTTACACCAGTGTTCAATCAGGAAGAGGTGCCTTTGTAAGTTTGCGGACGCTGTTTCAAGATCTGAGTTGGAAGAAAGGATAGCAGTGTCATCAGCGAAAGTTGCCAGGAGGGTATCGGGATGGACAGGAATATCAGCGGTAAAGAGAATGTAAAGGATGGGGCCCAAGACGCTGCCTTGAGGAACGCCAGCCTCATTTGAGTAACAGTCGGAGAATTCGGTGCCACAGCGAACTCGGAAGGAGCGGTCGGAAAGATAGGATCGGAGTACTAGGTATAAGGACTGTTATCCGTATATTTACAGATCTTTTTTAATCTCTTCAATTGGTGTGTTGTGATGAAGGTCTTTAATTACTATCCGAGAATTTCTATCCTCAGGAAGCTGATAAGTATGAAATTCAGTTCCGCTGTTTTTCAAACAGTTAACAATTTGTCTGTAATCGTTTGGCTGGTAAATAGTTACTCCCTTAGAAGTAGTTCTTATCAAAAAAGAATTTGATTCTGAATTTGATTGTAAATACGACACAAGAGCCGCGAATTTTCGACATTGGTGATGTAGATTGGAGGTGGATTCTTAATAGCATTAGATGGTGGATTAGCAGAAGAGGTTTGGCATTGGTCGTTAGTACTAGATAGAACCTGGAAACTATTACTAGTAGTTACCACTACCTCCTATTTTTTCTGTTTCCTCGAGTCTCTGTTTTCAATAATATTCCGTTTTCTGCCTGCGCAGGGAGCATTGTCATAGCAGTCGATTCGAGCCGCAGCTTGGGTTGCCTCGGACTCCTTCGTAACAGCGGCTGATTCCGCCTCACTCATAGATTCTTCTCCCAACGTAATCTTAAATGATATAGTTCGTTTGGTTATTTAGATAAAAATAACTCTTAATCCCACCGTTATTTTCGAATTTTTTTTAGGTGATAACAATTTTAACTTTTATAATTGGCAAGCCCCATATGATATCAATATCAAATTTATTAATAAATTATCAACAACTATAAGGATAGGATGTTCTTCAAATGAGTGGTTTCATATAAAAAGGAGAATCTGGCATTTCTGGAATTTTGAGAAATGCTGATTTTCATTGGAGGGCTTAAATTTAAGAGAATTCAAAATTCAGTTGTCTTCTTTATTAATTATGTAATGGATGTGATATCAGTATGATTTGAAAACTTGGCCTTCAGTTTCAGTTTTTAAAAACTATAATTCCTGATTTACTCTTCCGAAGAATTATTTGTATGCGTTTCGGTCTAAAAGTCTAAAATACAGTTGGCCTGCCGTTTCACCATTTTTTTTTCCTTCTTCCTTCTAATTTGATGATATCCAATCGAACCTGATGAGTGTAAGCGTCCAAAATTTTTCGAAAACTTCGGAGTATTCTTCTTTTGTTGTATATTTTTTTTCTGATAACTTTTTCAGTCAGTTGAAATACTATATCGGAAGGTAGAAACTACTCTAACCTAAAAAATACTCTTTATACTCATCTTTTTATTAACTACCATTCATATTGAAATTTATTAACCGAGGACTTTCCTTTTTCAACATCATTTTAGGGCATCAACTTTCCCGTTTGATCTAATAAATTAGTCTTTTGGTGTCGTTTCCCTCCAGGAAATTACAGGCAACCATTACTAAAGATCGAATCACATGATTAGAATCCGGCTATTCAATTTGCAGCTCGGCAAATGTCCGTTTTCGAAACGAACTTTCGTGCCGATGTCTGTTTTTGAAACGAACCGTTAATTTTAAATCTAAATTTATCATACTTACAGTTTTGTGTAAAAGTTCTTCACCATTTAAAATGCTATAAGAATCAACTAATAACTCAATTTCTATTTGTGACAGATGTCCGCCTTTGATATGAAGTCACTCAAATATGTATCGATTGAACGTATAGTAATTCTTTACTGAGTATATTATTTGAAAATATTTTTACCAGTGAACATCATCTTTGTAAAATATTTATATGTCGACAGTGTTTTAAAGATTTGTCTTGAAAAAGGTGTGCGATAAGGTGTGTACCAGATAAGATCTTAATGAAGAAATTGAAAAAAGAAATGTTTCGAAAGAAAAATTGGAGCCGTGCAGTATAATAAAGGAATATTTTTTCCCACCAGACAGGGTATTGTAAATAATATAATCTTACGAGAGGATAGGACCCTTCCTTGTTACTGACACACAAAAGGCACAGGATATTCTTTCTTAAGGAAGTTTTTATAAAGAAAGTGAATAAGGATGACTGCACGCTGTATATATATATATATATATATATATATATATATATATATATATATATATATATATATATATATATATATATATATATATATATATATATATATATATATACAGCGTGCAGTAGCGTTCACTTTTTATAAATAAAGTGAATAAGGATATATATATATATATATATATATATATATATATATATATATATCCTCGCGCGGGCTCATTACCGCGTATGGGGAGCGTCCCACGGGTGGCGGATGTGGGGATGGTCGGTGGAAATTCCTTGGAAGTTCCTCCCGGCTAAGTCCGATGGACTCGCTGGCCAACAATGAGAGGGGCCCTCCAGACTTGCTGGGGGTAGGGGCCCACCAGACTTGCATGAGGGTGTGACGTAGGATTGAACGCCCTACTCACATATCTTTAGTTCACCAAACACCACAAAAAGTCATGGATCTCCCTAAGGTAAAACGCTCATTATCCGGAGGTAAACTAGTCCCCCGTTCGGGTCTCCGGGTGGGGACTGCTCTAGGGGATTCATGGTGCAAGTTGAAATATAGGGATTTAAATATTGGTACGTGGAACGTAAGGAGTTTAAACACAGCAGGGGGGCTAAAATCGGTCGCGAATGAGGTAAATGGGTACAATTTGGATGTCGTGGCTCTGCAAGAGGTTCGCTGGCCAGGGGAGGGCTCGATGAGGGAAGGAAAGTACACTATTTGGTACGGAGGAAGCGGGAATCATTGTATGGGTACCGGGTTTCTAATTAGGAGTAGATTATTATCCGCTTTGAGTGACGTACAATTCTTTAGTGATAGAATTTCGGTAGCTACATTTCAGGCACGTTGGTTTAAAATCGCATTAATAAACATACATTGTCCGACCGAAGACAGTGACGATGAAGTCAAAAGTGAATTTTACGATAAACTCGACTGGGTTTATGATAAACTACCGCGAAACTACATGAAAATAATTGTAGGTGACGCGAACGCAAAGGTAGGAAGGGAAGAAGTTTATATTCCGACGATTGGTAAAGAAAGTTTGCACGAATATAGTAATGATAATGGGATCCGTCTGATAAACTTTGCCATCTCGAAAAACCTGATAATTAAAAGTACGATGTTTAAACACAAGGATATTCATAAATATACTTGGACATCACCGGACTCGCAAACACGAAATCAAATCGATCATGTCTTGATACAACATAGCTGGCAAAGCAGTATTATTAATGTACGGTCTTATCGCGGAGCAGAATGTGGGTCGGATCATGAATTAGTAATCGCGAAACTTCGACAAAAACTTAATATAAAAAAGAGGAAAGAAAACCGTTTCGATTTTGAGAATTTTAATTTGGAAAAATTAAAAAATCCATCAATTAGAAATCAATTCGAGCTAGATGTTAAGAATAGGTTTGAAGCTTTAGAGCTTCCTGACGAGAACCACGAGGATATCGACAAGTTATGGATAGAGATCAGGGATAATATTAAAGCGGTCGGTAACTCGTGTCTAGGAAAAAAGGAAAATAAGAATAACAAACCGTGGTTTGATGAAGATTGCTTAAACATGTGTGAAAAAAGAAAAGCCGCTAAATTAAAAGCCCTAAATAATCCTAGCGAAGACAATCTGGAATACTTCCGAATCTCAAAGAACGAAACGACAAAATTGCTCAAAAATAAAAAAAGGGAGTATCTTAAAAATAAAATAATTGAAATAGAAACTAATAGAATCGAAAATAACGTAAGAGACATGTACAAAGGTATAAACAGATCACGTAAATATGTAGGGCCCGTAACGTCTGGAATTAGGGCTGATAATAACAATATTCTGACCGATCCGATAGACATATTGAATAAGTTTAAGGACCACTTTGACAATATTTTAAATACGGGAAATTATGATCTGTGTCCTCCTTCTGAGTACCAGAGTGCTGAACCGTTAATAGAAGGACCAAGTAAAGAGGAAGTTGAAGTAGCTATCGGAAAATTAAAATCATATAAAGCAGCGGGAATCGATAATATTCCTACTGAACTAATTAAGGCATGCGGGGAAGCTGGAGTTTCTAAAATACATCGGTTGGTTAAAAAGATCTGGGTGAACGAGAAATTACCTGAAGAATGGAAAGAATCTATTCTTATTCCGATTCACAAAAAGAGCCCGAGGACGGATTGTAATAACTATCGAGGAATTTCACTCCTTACGGTATGTTATAAAATATTCACTTCAATCTTAACCAGTCGAATCACGGAATACGCCGAGGAAATTATCGGAGACTACCAATGCGGATTTAGACGGAATCGTTCGACAATTGATCAAATATTTTCTTTACGGCAAATATTAGAGAAAAAATTGGAGTATAACGGTATTGTTCACCAGCTGTATATAGATTTTAAAAAGGCTTACGATTCTATTGACCGCCAGAAACTGTATAATATTCTAATCGAGCAGGGGATTCCAAAAAAACTAGTAAATCTAGTCAGG
Organism: Nezara viridula; assembly: GCA_928085145.1. Lineage (NCBI taxonomy): Eukaryota > Metazoa > Arthropoda > Insecta > Hemiptera > Pentatomidae > Nezara > Nezara viridula. The sequence goes on along the minus strand of OV725077.1, from coordinate 112,155,035 downwards.
TTGTGCTTGACGGAGACACTCAATAAAATTTTTTTTTTTTTTTTTTTATATTTGTTTATTTAGAAATATCACATTCTGTCACATCAAGGACATTTGTAATAGTGTTCAGAGAACACACTCACACTCTATTTACAATAAATAAAAAAAAAAAATAATAATAATACAGAAACTTAATAATAATAAATACAATAAAATAAAATAAAAATAAATACAATAAAATAAAATAAAAATAAATACAATAAAATAAAATAAATTTATATAAACAAAAGAACTAACCTAATCATACACACTCGGGCTTGAGTGGAGGATCTGGCCATTGCCAAAACTCCAATAGATGCTTATTTACAGAAGGTCTCTGGGCCACTGCCGCTTCAACCTTCGAGGAGGATTGTAAGGATGGGTGGTGCTGGATAGAGATTGTGCAAGGGGATTTGGATGATAGGTAAGGTTCTGGTGAAATTTGGAGAATTTTTCTGGAATAAGGTCTAGGACAAATGGGATATTAAGGTCATGGTGTAGGATTTTGTTATTTACATAGAACGGAGCATCAACTATTGTTCGAAGGACTTTAGATTGAAAGGATTGAATACGTTTGATGTTAGAAGCTTTTGCTGTCCCCCACAGTTCAAGTCCGTATGTCCATATAGGTTTCAGTATTGTCTTGTAGATAAGTAATTTGTTTTCAATAGAAAGTTTGGATTTTCTGTTTAGTAGTCTGTATAGCTGGCCGTATCGTCGGTTGAGTTCTTGTCTTTTGAGTCTAGTATGTGGGTTCCACGTTAGTCTTCGGTCTAAATGAAAACCAAGATACCGGACTGTGTCTGAGTAAGGAAGCTGGATGGAATTAAAGTGTACTGGTGGACAGGAGCTGCGTCGGAGTGTAAAGGTAATATGTTGGCATTTAGATTCATTAACTTTAATGCGCCAGTTATTACACCAGTGCTCAATCAAGGTGAGGTGGTTTTGGAGATTTAAGGATGCTATGTTGGGATCAGAGTTGGATGATAAGATTGCGGTGTCGTCAGCGAATGTTGCAAGAAAAGTATCGGGATGAACAGGGATGTCAGCAGTAAAGAGGATGTAAAGCACGGGACCCAAGACGCTGCCTTGGGGAACACCGGCTTTAACGGAGTAGATATTGGAAAATTCTGTTCCACAGCGAACTCGGAAGGAGCGGTCAGAGAGGTAGGATCGGAGGACTAGGTACAAGGACTGAGGTAAATGGATTTTAAGCTTGAAGAGCAGTCCGGAGTGCCATACCCGGTCAAATGCCTGTGCAATGTCCAGAAATGCACCCGAACAGTATTCCTTGTTTTCTAGAGCTGAGGAAATATGATCAACAACTCGGAGTCCTTGTTGAACAGTAGAATGTTGGGAGCGAAAACCAAACTGATGGGAAGGAATATTTTGGGATTCTATAATGGGTAGGATTCGTTTCAACAGGATCTTTTCAAAAATTTTTGAAAGGATTGGGAGTAGGCTAATTGGTCTATAGGATGTTGAGATATTGGGAGGTTTGCCTGGTTTTGGGAAAAGGATAATAGTGGAGTGTTTCCATAGCAGAGGGAAGTGGGTGGTGCGTAGGATACAATTGTAGATATATGTAAGGAATATGACTGCTTTGGATGGAAGTTGTCGAAGGATTTGAGGGGTAAGGAGATCATGTCCAGGAGCTTTACGGGGGATTAGTTTTTTTAATTGAAATTTCACTTCGGAAGGATGAATAGCTTTTGGGGGCAAGGAAAGTGGGATTGGTGATGTAAGGAGTTCTTCTACTGTTATGGTGTGGGCAGGATGGGATTCCGGATGTGAAATAAATGTATTGGATAGGTGAATGGCGAACTCCTCAGCCTTATCTTCGTCAGATGCTGCCCAGGAGCCATCATCTCGTCGGAGGGGATGGGAAATGCGGTGAGGATTTAGGATTTTGGTTGTGGTTTTCCAAAGGGAATTGTCGCGAGAAGAGAGGGAGGATAGGTAGGAGTTGAAGGAATGTGATCTGAAGGTGGCTAATTCCAGTTTTAATTTTTTGCAGTAATAATTATAGGAGCAGCGGTCGGCAGGATGTCGGGTACGTTGCCACAATAATCTGGCACGGCGTTTGGTGTGGATTAGGTCAAGGAGGTGTTGGGGTAGAATGGTCTTTTTAGGAATTCTGGAGGAGTCTTTAGGGAAGGAGGCAGTCCAGGCGGCTTGTTGGATTGTGGTAGTAAAGGAATTTACGGCACTATCAAGGTCATCGGGAGTTTTGAGGGATATGTTGAGATCAATATTATCGGAGATTATTTGGCGGAAAAGGTCCCAGTTTACTGGGCCCCTAATGAATGACGGTGGAGAAGGTTTGGGAACAGGTTCAAGTGAAACATTAAGGATTAGAGGACTATGGTCAGAGGAAAGTTCATTTAGACGTGTAATGGAACAATTGAGGGGACTTAAGCCGCTGTGGATAAAGAAATCAAGAAGATCAGGATTACGGTTGGGATCTGTGGGCCAGTAGGTAGGAGAGTTGGGGGAAAGGAGGTGAAAACGTTGGGAATAGAGTGCAGACAGCAGGGTTCGGCCACGAGAATTCGTGGTTCTGGAACCCCATTGTTGGTGCTTGGCATTTAGGTCTGCACCCAAGATGAAGTGATGTCCTAAGGAGTCGAGGAGAGAACTGAATTGGGCATTGGATATGGATCGGTTAGGAGGGCAATACGCTGATGCAAGAGTGACCGGAAAGGAGAAGGTTTTGATCACGATAGCGGTGGACTGTAGGAAATCATGTATTGGTAATGGGAGTACGTGATGGGAGAGGGATTGGTGTACAATTACAGCAGTACCGGCATGTGCTTTTCCGTCAGGGTGGTCAGTACGATATGTCAGGTATTGTGGTATATTGAAGTGCTGTTTAGTGGTTAGTCGAGTTTCAGTAATTAGTGCCACATCAATGTTCTTGTCAAGTAGTAAAGTAGATAGTTCGTCTGTATGATTTCTAACACCATTCGCATTCCAAAGGAGAATGGATATGGGTTTAGGGATGTGAGTCATTTAAGGATTTTTCAGAGGAGGGATGAGGTGAGATACGAGATTCGTGAGGAGTGATATGAGTGGAGTAACAAGGGATTTGAAATCGGTGAGGAAAGATGCTAACAAACTTGTGAGATCTGTTGCATTTGAAGGAGGAGGAATATGAGGAATTTGTTGTTGGTGGTTAGGTATATTAGGATGAAGAGGATTTTGAGGTTGGGTTTGAGGTTGTTGTTGTGGCAGGGCTTGACATTTATCGGTTAAAGTCTTACCTCTAAGTAGTTGGGAGAATGATACATCATTGTTTACAATTCTGGAAGGCTCTCTCTCTCTTCTTGTTCTTAGTGCTTCATCTTGAATCCGGTTTTTCTGGTGTCTGGTTTTGAGATTCTTGTAAATTTGGCAGCCTTTGTAGTTGGCCGGGTGTCCCTCCAAGCATAGGGCACATACTGCTGGATCTTGTATAGGTTTGGTGCACTCTACAGATTTGTGCTGTTCACCGCACTTCACGCAACGCGGCAGATGGTGGCAATATGTCTTCGTGTGGCCATAGGTCTGACAATTATGGCACTGCACGATGTCTCTCTTGGGATATGGCTTCTCAACTTTCACCATTGTGTAGTATATTCTTGTGATATCATATATTTTTTCGATACCTGGTGATGGCTCCAAGTCCACGAAAAACAATGGTAGTGGGATCCTATTTCGTAATCCTGGCTGCTCCCTGTCCTCCTTCAAAACGTTTGTTACCTGGCGTACATTGAAACCAAGCGTCGTTAGTTCTTCTTTAATAACTTCAGTGGGGGTTGAGGAATGTAAATTTCTTATCACTACTCGTAAAGCTCTTTCCTGCCTCAGCTGGTAAGTGTGAAAATTCGCATTTGTTTCTGATAAGTACTTCACTATTTTTCGGTAGGCTTCTGCAGAATCAGGTGTTATTTTGGTGTCATTGGTCCTGTTAAGGCATGAATAACTGCCAGAGCAGATTTTATTTAGTTGGGTGCAGAACATCTGGAAATTTTTTATATTTTTCACAAATATCGGAGGAGGCTTTGGTTCTCTGGGTATTGCTGCAGACTCCATTACTTCTCTGTCATTTTGAAGCACTTGGTAGGGGTTTGGAGTAAAGAAAGGTGATTCTTCAATCGTTTCTTGTGCAGACGTACCTGGTTGGGGCTGAGGTTCTGGTTCTGAAGTGTTCATTTTGGTCACTGGAGGTATTTCTCGTAGGCAGCGACGAGTCCTTTGTTTGGCTGGTGAGCTAACTCCGTCTGACCGAGACCTCTTGGGCACCTTACTGGCCATCACTTGCTGATCATACCGCATATCATAAGAGAAAAATAAATAAATAAATAAAAAAAAAATAAAAAAATTTTTTTTTTTTTTTTTTCTTAAAATAACAAAAAAAAAAGATGCCAACAGTAAATATCAACTGCTCTGATATACACTTAACTGTATCACGTGAATAATCAGAGAGATTCCGCTATAAAATTGGTAAAAACTGAGAGAGGAGTTGAGGAGACCTCAATAAAATTAGAATCGGTAATAATTTGTCCGAAAAATTTGAGGTTCGTTCGGGCTTAAAACAGGGGGATTCTCTTTCGCCTGTCCTGTTCAATTTGGCATTAGAACATGCCATTAGGGAGGTAATGCGAACCGAGAAAGGGTTGGATCTGGGCGGGACAACATCCGTGCTGGGCTATGCTGATGATCTGGTACTGTTAAGCGAAGACGTTGAAACTATAAAACTAAATACGACAACGTTAATGAAAGCCGGTAAAGAACTAGGACTCGAAATAAACGTGGATAAAACAAAATATATGGTTAGCTGCAAAAATGGCGATACTACTGGTGATATCGATATAGATGGTAATATGTTTGAACAGGTAGATAAATTTAGGTATCTAGGTTCTACGATAACTAGAAAAAAAAAAACGAAATTGAAGAAGAAATTAAGGTTAGACTGAAGGCGGGGAATGCTTGTTATTTTTCTATGACAAAACTACTTAGTTCGCGCCTCTTGTCCCGAAACTTAAAAATTAGAATCTATAAAACAATTATCTTGCCTACAGTTCTTTATGGATGCGAAACTTGGCCGCTTACATTAAGGGATGAGCAGCGTCTTAAGGTTTTTGAAAATAAAGTATTGCGTAGAATATTCGGATCGAAGAAGGATGAGTTAACCGGAGAGTTCAGACGGTTACACAACGCCGAATTGCATGAGCTGTATCCGGATAATATAATTGAGGTAATTTCATCGAGGCGAATCAAATGGGCTTGTAAAGTTGTTGGGCTTAGTAATGAGAGAATTCCTAAAAGGTTAATATTTGCTGTACCGACTGGTAAGCGTCCGAGGGGTAGACCGAAGCGAAGGTGGGAAGATTGCATTAAAGCTGATCTGAAGGGACTAGGTTTGGACGGCGAACGGTGGAGGGAGGTGTGTAACAAGCGATTGGTGGTGTCGGCATCGAACCTTCGGGTTCGCTAAGCCTTATTATTATTATTATTATCTCTTTATTTTTCACATATACAATGGTGTTTAAATTATGTAATAGTTGGGGACCTATTAGGTCAGCCAAAAATTACATTTGTATATTTTCTTAATTATTTTATATTTGTGAACTTCCTGACAATATTTGCTGTTCCCAACAACACCGCTTGTTGCATTCTTTCGATCGTCTGAGATGGTAGTTCTAGTAGTCGCAGAGAAGATACAGTTTCTTCCGGTATCAGTCCGTTGCACGAGATTACAATTGGCAGAATTCGGGTTTCCTTCAAATGATATAATTGTTTGATCTCTTCAGCCAATTCTACGTATTTTCTCTTTTTTTCCGCTACTACCTTGTGTAGGTTATCATCAGAAGGAACTCCAATCTCTATGATAAACGCAGATTGCTTACTTTTATCTATTATAAGAATGTCTGGTCTATTGTGGGGGATGGTGTGATCCGTCAGGATCGGTTGATCCCAGAACACCTTGATATTGCGCATGGAGTTAATTGGTTCTGGATGGTATTTATAATACGGGCAATACTTATCGACGAGTTCCATTTTCTGAGCCATAGCTTGATGCACTACCTTAGCTGCATTGTTGTGTCTCTGCAAGTATTCCTTACCCGCAAGTATTGTGCATCCCGATGTTACATGTTGAATTGATTCAACTGCCTTTTTGCATAAGCGACATAAGTCATCGATGCCCTCTCCACATATATGTTTTCTGTATGCTTTTGTGGCTATTACCTGTTCTTGAATAGCAAACAAGAATCCTTCTGTTTCCGGAAAGATACTTCCACTCTTCAGCCATGTCAATGAAGCCTCAGCGTCCACTCCTACATCCATTAATGAGTGATAAAATCGTCCGTGTAAAGGTTTATTTTTCCATATTTCTGATCGAGTGCCATCATCTGCTTCACTTATCGGGATTCCAGGACTTCGTAAATTCAAAGCTGTATAATTTATATCTAATGATGCGATAGTTGAAAGGATATTGGAAGTATGGTTTATAATGTAGTTGCGAAGATTATTTTCTTCCTTTTGGCATAAATTCAAGAGGCTGACTAGACCACGCCCTCCCGACTTCCTAGGAAGATACAATCTCACTACAGATGACTTTGGATGCCTCTTCCTTGAAAGCACCATCTGTACTCTCAGAAAACGATCCAACCTTTCTAAATCGGTTTTAGTCCACTTCAGTACCCCAAATGAGTAGGCTAAAGCAGGTATCGCCCAGGTATTCAATGCCCGTATCAAAGTTCTTCCACTTAAATGTGATTTAAGTACTGAGTTAAGACGGGATTTAAATTCTTCCTCAAAGTTTTTCTTTGAATTAGCATTGAATTTCAGAAGTTGGTGTACTCCAAGGTACTTGTAAGAATCAGATTCTCTCAATTGATTCATTATTACATTTTCCGATATCTCAATATTACTCCCCTTAATAACTCTTCCTCTTTTTACGTGTACTATTGCACATTTATCTATTCCTAGATCCATTTTTATATCATTACTGAACGTTCTTACTGTCTTCAGAAGAGCTTCCATTTCGTCTTCATTCCTAGCGTAAAGCTTGAGGTCATCCATATAGAATGAATGAGAAAGCTTCATTTCAGAGTTAAGTAGGTACCCTTTATCTGTATCAGCCAATAATTTGCTAAGTGGATTAAGCGCCAAACAAAACCATAGAGGACTAAGGGAGTCCCCTTGAAAAATACCTCTCTTTATAGATATGTATTCATTGGAACTCATTCCATTCAAAGTTGGTGTGCTGATTGAGACCCTCCAGATTTTCATCAGTCGTTCTAATAGATCTATTATTGCCTGGTTTACTTTATAGATTTTCAACACTTCCAGAAGCCAATCATGGGGAACCGAATCGAAGGCTTTACGGTAGTCGATCCAAGACAATGTAATATTACGAGATTTTTTTGTAACTTGAGCAGCAATAAAAGAATCGATAATCAGAAGTTCTTTGCAACCTTTTGAACCTGCCTTAATACCTAACTGTTCCGCTGCCATAATACCCTTTTCCTCAATGTAATCTGTCAACTTATTCCTGATTACAGCCGTTAGTAATTTGTACACACCATTAAGACAAGTTATGGGTCTCAAATCCTGTGGCTCCAGCCTGTTTTTGCTTCCTTTCTTTATTAAGTGAGTCGTACCGGTACAGAACTTCGCTGGTAAGTCAATCTCTTCAGACAATAGTTTCTGATACCACACAGCTAGGTGGCTATGAACACTGCTAAAGGACTTTAGCCAGTAATTTTGTATTTTATCTGGACCAGAAGCTTTCCAGTTTTTCATTTGCTTGAGTGCCTTAGTCACATCTTCCACAGTGATACTGGTTGCTTCCATAGGTTGGAGATCTGATAAGCTATGGCGAATATTTTCCAACCAATTTGCTTCATTGTTAAAACTTTTTTTACTTTCCCAAATACCTTTCCAATACTCTGATATTTCAATAGGATCTGGATAGACATCGTTATTATTTTCCTTTTTAGGTTTTAAAGATTTATAAAAATATTGTTCTCTTTTATTAAATATTGAATTTTGTCTCCTTCGATCATGAGCTTCTGTATACCTCCTAATTCTATTTGCTAACACTGCTAATTTCTGCTTGAGCGTTTCCATATAAACACCAACCTTTTTATTTAACTCACTTCTTACTACTCCTCCAATATTTAATACAATAATTTCATCAATTTTTTTCTTTAGTTTTAAAGAAGCATTTTCTGGGTTCCGAAGGTAATTAGTAATAATTCCGATTTTACACCGTATATTTTCGATCTTTTTTTTAATTCTTCTCTTCCAGGGAGGATCTTTGCAATCATTAGTTTTATTACAATTCACCTTATCTTTTATCAAACCTAGCTCCATCGAGACAGTTCGGGCCCCTACGTATATCCAATGACATATCTCTTCTAGAGTTATACCCATCGACATATGCTCAGCAAGTATCTCGTTGACGGTGTTAACAACGGATAAAGTTCTTTTGGAATATGGTACCTTTGGTATAGAGGGTCTACTGTCCAAAGGTATTCCTTCATACATTATGTGTTCTCTTAATAGTATATTACGCATCTCTATAATGTGTGACGCTTTTTGGGTATTCACAGAAGTCGTTTCCAATTGCATAATCGCCGATGATTCTGCCTCTTCTACTTGTATTTCTATCTGTGAGTTTCGGGCAAGTATATTACCTGCTTCTGTTCTGATTGCATTAATTTCCGATTCGGATAAAAACTGGCGTTCTAATATCTGCTTGACCTGGTCAGCGAGTCTTTGAGATGATACAGCTATTTGTGGATATTTTTCATTCCAGTGACGATTGATTCTTTTGCGATATCCTGTTTTTTCTTTCTCTAAGTTTGTAGCCAATAAGTAAGCTCGGATAGCAGCAATATTCATATTGCGGTCCCACTTCATCCTTCGTTGCCTACCTATTTGGCCAATGATTCCTCTTCCTCGCGCGGGAGACTCAACGGTATCCAAGCACGGTTCAGAGTTTAATGATGAAAGTCCTATGGCAGCCGGTCTTACGGGAACATACGACACCGAGGCACCGCTCGCACCACCTGCAGATGTCGAAGGCTGAATATCCAATCCCTCCGAAGCAGCCCTTACTTCGGATTCGTCCGAGGCTATTTGTTTCCTAGTTCGCACCATTTTGATGGGTAGATGCATTTTATACCTGCTGCCAGGTCATCCTAGGGGAGGTAGCCCTAGGGTGTGTACTGTCTGTGTCCTTAGTGTCAGTGTAAATGATTTAGTGGACGGTTGTGTGTGTATCTGTAGGTGGTGTACTGTACTCAAGAAACCGGGGGATCGTAAAACCCCTGCAACTGCACCTATCAGTTGCCCCTTGCGGCATTATTATTATTATATTATTATTATTATTATTATTATTATTATTATTATTATTATTATTATATATATATATATATATATATATATGTGTGTGTGTTTTTTTTTAAGGGCATATCAAATTTTACCTCCATTTAAGAAACAAAAATGATAGTAAAATAAAAATCTAACATTGGTATCTTTACAATATTAATATAAATTAAATTTTTATGAAACATTTATAATCGCATGCATTTTCCGCCACCATTAAAAAAAAAACTACTCTAAAAATAAATTCTTTATTTATATTGAATATTTAATAGTTGACCGTTGCATTATAAAGGAAAAGATGGTCCGGGGTTGCGGTCATAAATAGGCTAAATAGTGGTAAAACTATTTTATTTAATGGCTTTCAATAAAATAGTTTTACCACTATTTAGCCTATTTATGACCGCAACCCCGGACCATCTTCTTCCTTTAATGCTTTATTTAGTTTGTACTCAGTATTCGGGATTTTTTGTCATTTTTAGATGAACAGGATTGTCAATAATTGGGTTCTTTTGGTATCCCTTGGAATTCCAATCACAGTTTACTCGAAGTGATCTTGAAACCAGCCACCATCTTGCTGTCTCGGTTTGGAAATAGTAACTATTATTAGTTTGTCAAGCTGCAATTCAATTTTAAATGTTTCCACTTAGTTTATATTGGAATTCCGTTTAGTTTCCATGGAATGATTATTCATATGTTTTTCTATACTCCATTATTACCTTCTGCGACTTTAAATGATAGATATTAATTTTTCTAAAATCTTTCCAGTGGTATATTACTCATCACTATAACTGTTCTTATTTCAATATAATCTGCGAAATATTTCTCTCATTTCCTCGTTCAGCTAATTATGAAATTCTTCCATATTTTATATATATCTACTCTTAACTACTATTAATAGTGATGATCTTTTTGAATGAGAAACAAAATTGAAATTGAGAAGTAGTTTTTAAAAGGGACAATGCAGTAAAAAGTTGGGAAAGGGGTGGAAAGGCCGTTATAACGTAGAATTTATAAAATGCTTATATCATTCTCATTCTGAAAACAATTTTTTTTTTTGTTTTAGCCTTTTAGGCTATACGAGTTATTTTCCGGGCCAGGGGATAAGGGCGGGGATTAATATCAGAATTAAAACCCCACCGGGCACCGAGACGCGAACTCTTAATTAATCGTAATTATTTTATCAAATTATACTTCGGATCAGCTTAGTTCGCTCGACCACCTTGCCTTACAGTGGGACGAGTAAGGTAAAACTGGCACGATCGGCTAAATCTATTTTTTTTTTTTTTTTTTTTTTTTTGGAACCCCAGAAACTAGATAAACTGTTCTATCTTATGGAACTCGTGAGAATATTTTCAGGCGGCGGAATATATTTTTTCACTGTTTTTATGAAATAGTTCAATTGAAAAAAAAAATGATTTAGCCAATGTCGCAAGTTTTCCCTTACTCGTCCCACTGTGCTCCCCAAACCTCTAAACACAGGTTGTCGCAAGTTCAAAAGACGGTTGTGTTTTTTTTTCATACTATGTAATTACTTTAAGCTTCTTTTTTGAATACTAGGGGAGGTGGAGGAGGTATTCCTAATGCCGGACCAACCCCCATTTTCAAGAATATAGAAGTTGTTAGAAGAAGAGATTATTTGAAAATCTTATCTGCGTGATAAGATTAAGGCGGAGTATCCGGAAACCCTCACGGCACTACCGCCGTGCGTGCATTCTACCTCATATGTAAATTAAAATATTACAGCTTATCTAAAAACTTAACATATTTTTCTTTATTTTATATTGGAATAATCCGTCCTGTTGAATTATAGTATGATTAATGTGATACAGAACAAATATACATTGTGAAGCCGAACATATGCATACCTCACTAATATTGTTAATATTGTTGAGTAATATATAATAATAATAACAGAATAGATGAAATAATAGAAACTATTAGTGCTTTGAGCTATCTCACCTACTACTGTCATGTTCTTGCTTTGAAGAGCGGTCTCGAAGTCCGGAGCCTCCGTGGACACTTCGCAGCGGTAGGAACCAGAGCTGGTGAACCCCACGCGGTTCAACGTCACTTGGCTCATGTTGGACTTGTCTGCCTGTCAACACAACCATTATCATTGCAGTATAAGATACTTTGAAAAGGAATTATCATTATCAGAAACATATTCTTATTAACCAAGATAAATTACTGTGTATTTTTTTAGCCTTAAGGGACAACCGTAGATGTAATCATAGTTGCTTTTAATGAAAAACACAATAAAACAACATATTGTTGTAATGTCATTAGCTTTCGCGTGGTGCGTGGTCCTTCATCTGGGCTAAGCAGCATTATTAGATACAAGAATAATAAAAATCTGTGCGATACGCGCGTCACACATATTTGATTATCATCCTTTTTGAAGCAGAAATATGCATTTTTAGACAAAATGATGTGAAAGTAAAAATTATATACGGTTCGAAATATTATTTAAAACAATTAATTACCCTGTTTTTTTCATAGCCGTATGATGTATTATATTTATGCTTTTTGGCACAAACCACTTCCTGTTACGACTATATATTTTAATTATTTATTTGATTATAATAAATAATTAAGTGCCATTTTTTAGTCCGCTAATGTTTCCAAAAAAAAAAAAAAAAAAGAAGATTGCTACCCCAAATATGGCGGACTGATGACTTTGACTTTAGATAATTTTTTGGTGATCAGCATTTGGCTTAATTTCGTCATAGTTCGTCTTTTATTAAAGCGGGATAGTCAGAGAATAATAAAACAAACAAAAAAAAGTAGTCTCCCTTATCTTTAAACAGTTCTGATTGTAGATTGTCTATCTTTGAGGACTTTCTTGTTTTGAGCGTTTCCAAAGCTATTTCTGCATCCAACATATCTGGTTTTTCAAACCCTCCTGGGTCAAGATCCTCAGTGTAATAATGTATTCTTAGTATGTGGGGTTCCCTTGATTGTGAAGTTCAATATCTTTTCTTTAAATGCCTTCAGCATGCCATATTAACATTGCATTTGCGTAATTCTCACATTACATTCTACTCTTTGTTTCCTAATATCTGCGTAGAATTTGCATATATCTCCAGCCTGCCAGTTGTACTCAATGGTTTGCCATCTTTGTTTGAGGAATTCCCTTTTTGTTGACCTTATAATTTTGTCTGCCTTTTTCTTGGCTGATGTGTACTTGTTCTGAGCCACTTGACTTGCTGTAGCTAGGCAGTGGACTTTCATTTTTCTACTTTTCTCTACTGGCTTTTCGCATGATTCTGTTAACCACATCTTAGGTTTTCATTTCTCATGAATACCTATTAATTTCTTAGCTGTTTCTTTTAGTTCTTTATCTATTTACTCCAGGTGTTGTCCAACGCGAGGCTCTCTGTATCCAAGGATTCTAATTTGTTTTTCAATTCAAGTGGGAAATTTTTTTTTATTTCAGAATTTTTCAAATTACAGACTTCGTACCTCCTTCTTTCCCTCTCGGTTCTCTGTTTTGTGAATTACCTTTAATCTCTGACGTAGTTTAATTCTAATCAGAAAGTGATACGGATTACAGCCTACTCCACGATAACTTCTTACACTTTATATTGATATTGCGGCGATCCTTGTGTAGGAACATTGTACTGCTGACGACAAGAACTTTAGCTGTTGCCTGACTGATGCATCTCACTCCATTGGAATTGCTATTTTCGCGAAGGCCTTGGTATCCGATATCTTTGCATTGAAGTCACCTATGACTAATTTTATGCCATGTCTTTGAGCTTCATCCACAATATCTCCAACTTATTGTAGAAATAATCCTTCACATTTATCTTCAGTTTGTACATACACGTTAATTATCGTGATATCAAACCAGCGACCTTTAACTTGTAATACACCTTTCGTTTATAGGGGTGAAGTTTATGATTAATTTCCTTGCCGCTGGACTAACTATAAATCCCTTACTGACTGTCGGATTTTACCTTTTCTACCAGAGTAGAATAAGGTACTGCCGTCGATTGTGGTTTCGCCACCGTCTGGCCACCTCACTCCTTGAATGGCTGTTAACGGTATGTTATATTTTTTAAGTTCTTCGACTACTATGTTTACAGCTCCTGGTCAATATAAACTACGTATGTCTCAAGATCCAATTTATTGTCCGTGATTCAAAGCCGAGATTGTTTGCACGTTTAGACAGTCCGATTTTCCGAGGCTTCATTTTGGTTTTGTAATAAGATGTTCGGGTTATTAGCCCTATGCCCATCCTCCAACCTCGTGGACCAAGAGCTATGGTGTAAAACACAGGGGTCGCTCACCTCTCTGTGAATCTCTGGGTGGGAACGTTACCATCCCCATACGGGAATCGAACCCGCACCTTTATTATAACACCGCAATTTTATTTTTTAAGTTTCTATTTATTGTTAATTTTTATCTTTTTTTGTTCCCGCGAACGGGATTTGAACTCATAACTTTTCAGTTTCCATAAAACCAAAACAAAATGCCTCTACTCGTTGAGTGTATTTTTGCTGACGCCTTGACTCTCTCAACCACCGCGGCCCACATATATATATATATTGTACTTTTAAATAAGCTCAACCGAATTTCCTCTATTAGTACGCGTAATTGCTCAACCTTTAATAATTAAATCATTATGCAGAAAAAATAAAATGATGGTGGACAGTTTCAAAGTAAACGTAAATGGGTATTTTGGGAGGATAGTAGACATAGGAGGCATAGAAGAAATTACTATTCAAAGTAAAAAACATCTAATTATAAGCATTAATTGCTCTTTCGTCTATATGGCTGTTTTAAGATACAGCTTTGATTTCTAAATATGAGTTATTTTGTATAATTTTCTTCACAGTTATTCACTTCAGTAGTGAATTCTAATTTAGCAGATTAAAAGCCCTCATACAATTAGCAAACTTGTATAAAATGGCAGGCGGTTTGAAAAATAAAAACCCGAGATAGAAAATGAAAGACAAGCCTTATTTAATTAATTATGATAGAGAGGAGGTTGACCCAGCTGCCTGGCTACTTGGGCTAATTACCCTCACATCTGCCAGCCTTGTTTCTCTTAATTACTCCATTCTTCCCTCATCGGTCCTCTTCGTTAGTTCTTGTCTTCACCAACCGTTAGGTCCTCTTCTCTTCCGCTTAATAAGATGTCTCCTTAAAGATAGGATAACGAGGTCTGCACTAATTATGCACCAAGCCGATTTCGATTTTCTTGAATCCTAGTTGAAAAAAACTTTAATTAACTCCTAACCTGGAAATTCCAACTGTTAAATCACTTTAATCGAGCTGAATTTCGGCAGTTATGTAAATGCTGTATTACATATAAAAAGGCAGTAACGGCTTGTAACACACTAGAGTATAAACACTAGAGTAGGCTCCCTCTTACCCAACCTTGTTAGGACCTATGCATCGCCGGTTAGGTGAGAGATCCGGTTAATAGGAAGAGTGATAAAAAAAATATCCATTATAATTTTAACTTCTATATTGTGAAAAAATCTTTAAAAATTTATTTTTCTATTTTATTGAAAATTTTCTTTTTTCACTAATTTGTCACACTAGTGAATTGAACGAATGGTGAAACAAGACTGAAAATACAAACGTAGTACACAAACGAAAATTTCGACTGGCTCTTCTCCAATTACCTTTTCAATAGATTTTAAGTTCGTCGAAGACTGTATAAATATCAATATTTTAATTTTTGAGACATTAGAATTTTAGAGACACGAGACGATTTGTGTCTCTAAAATGATTAAATTTGTAGGTATAGAGTACATTTAATTTTTGTAATATTGAATGCCATTCTTCAAAGTCTCTGATTTTGTAGTTCTAGGAGCACCGAAAGCTTCGAGAAATGTAAAATAAATAGTTGGAATTTAATGGATAAAGTAGAATTGTTGAATTATTTTAATTATGACCTAACACCTAATTTCCTTCTCTTGTAGAGCTTTTCGCTCTCTTATAAAGAAATAAATTACCATTTATTGTTCTTGTCAGAAAAACTGTTATGAGTTTTTTGTAAGTAGATATAAACGCCTTTCCTGGCGCAGGTCCTCGGCGCAACATGGCGGCGCCCATTACCCGCCAAAAAGTTTAGCCTTTAGACACTGTTTCGGTCATATTAAATCGTTTAAAAATTGTGACCTTTAAACACTGTTGCGCTCACTTTAAACCGTTCAAAATGATTTAGCCTTTAAACACTCTTTCTTCAACTTTAAACCGTTGAAATATTCTTGCCTTTAAAGTTTAAAGTTTAAAATAAATGAAGCAATGTTTAAAGTAACATTGTTTCATTTATTTTAAATTGTTCAAAAATTGTATCCTTTGAACATTATATCTTTATTATAGTCGTAAAATCTGTAAACCAACCAGTAGCGAATACTATTACTGCATATTATTTATTACACTCATAGAACTTCAAACGAATAATGAGAAGGAGTATTTTCATGTTAAAAAATGGTTTTATTTGTATAAGAAATATAATATTAAAAGTGTATTTTAGTAATTATGTGCATTTTTCTTAGTTCAGCTTATAGCTTTAAGCCCTCTCACCACATCAAAGTGAAGATGCATCGAATGAGTCCAGTGGTTACCGGTGTTTATGGCCTCGCCAGTGACCACACCACACATACATTGGTTTACAGGCGTTTATTTCTTCTCTAGTGACCAAGTCATACACACTTTTGGTTTCCGGGCAAATCAATTCCACGGCGGTGACCAAAATGCTAAAATAACAAACGTCTTAATACAATAACCAGAGAATAAATATCATATTCAAAACTTTTTAAAACATTTTCCTATTGTTTAATATATTTTTTATCTTTTAATTATTTTTATCTAAGATTAGATTAGATAAGATTAGATTATTTTTATTTAAGATTTATATAGAAAATCTTTCTATTTTTTCAACAGTCATTCATAATGACCATAGGTATTGACCCCATCTTCTAGTATGTATCTTTTATCATCAAATGGAGAAATGGAAACTTTATTTATCTCGGTACTAACAATATTATGCTGCTTTGATTGTATTGATCTCAGGTGTATGCATAATTGCATTTTTTATAAAACTTGCTCACAGTCTTCAAAAGTAATATATTGTTTTAACGATGGCACTTTTACACCCTTAGCAAGCTTCTTTACACCATCTTCCATCATAACGGCTTACATTTTGACTATTAATCCAACGTATTTTAAAACTATTTGGGAATGTAATTCATTTTTAAACTTTCCTATTTTTTTATTATTTTCTTCTGAGAAACAGAAATGAGTTTTAGGATAATCAGAGAAATCGAAATACCGATGCATTTTTTTTATATCTTCAAAGATATCAACTGTTAAAACTCTATAAATAAACGAATCTTTATCTGCATAGATCATCTCTAAGTTACTATTGGAATATTTTTACAACATTGTATGATAACGAAATTGATACATCACAGTTTTGGATAAATCTAATACACACATTCCAATGTATATGGGCTTGTTAAACAATACATTCGATTTTTCAAAAGGCACAGCTACTATATTCTCATTGTATATTGACCTTTCTATAAAATTTGGCTTAGTAATGAGTTTCATTAACTTTTTACTGTCAGTTACTAACTGAATATTTTGGCGTTTTCTGATATTTTCCATAGTTTCACCAAAAAGTGCATTGTTCAGTAACTACAAAAATCTTTTTCAAAGTCGTTGCTGGCTCCTTTTCTCAAATCTGTATTGTATTCTATATACAAGCAAAGCCATGGTGATTGGTTAAATTTTAAAGCACGATGAATTTTTTTCTAATTTTAAGCCATGTTTTAAGGCCTTTATCAAATTTTTATAATGGAGAAGGTAGCGATTTCTGTTTCCAAAGTGCGTTACTTTTTTTTTTTTAATTACATTTGGTTTGTGGTGGTACGATTGATTCAGGGAAAAAGGGCAAATCGTTATGAATATGATGCAGTTCTTGGGGATAGCTAATATCAATTTCGAAAATATATCCGACTTCATCTTCATCCTCCAGATCGAAGGTGTTTATAGATTCAGGATTTTTAATCCAATTGAATCCTCCATACGGTAAATACATGCTCATTTATTGGCCAAAAAGATTGCTCGCATCTAAATAAATTATGTAACTAGATTCTTCGTTTGAATTGAAAGTACTCATATATTTATTATTTGCGTCTGCACCCCGGTGCGATACCTGACACAAACCTCCTCGAATCCCATGCTCTATCATTAAAATCATATCATAATCTTTTCATCATATCATAAGAGCTCTCTCTCTCTCTCTCTCTCTCTATATATATATATATATATATATAAAGTTATGATTCGACTGAAGAAATAACAACACAGCTTGTGGGAATGAAGTGGCTTTATTTCGAACTCTTACATAAATTTTCTACACTGTATTAATACAACACTTTTGTAACCTCACCTTTTTGTTATCTATCAATTCTCTATATTAACATGTGTTTTTAAACAATTATTTAGCTTATCTTTAAGAATAATCTTATATACATCCTATATACAGTAAACTCCCTCCCTCCAGTTCCTTCCTATGGAGGAACTAAAAAAATATATTAGCAAAAGAAAAAAAAATAAAGAAAGGTTAACACTTAACTTGATAATAAAAATTATTTGTAACAAAAAAAAAAAAAAGAATAAAAAGGTTAAACTGATCTTAATGACTTCACTTACTTTGCAATTTTTTTTTTTTTTTTTACTTTCTTTATTGAATATTAATACATTCTGCCCCATTGAAGGGCATTAATATACTTTGCAATAGAAACAGATACAAGACCATACTCAAACCCATCTGGACCTACGGACTTGAATTGTGGGGGACAACTAAATTTTCAACATCCAATCCTTTCAGTCTAAAGTCCTCCGTATGATAGTCAATGCTCCTTATTACGTTACAAACAAAATCTTACATCATGACCTTTACATCCCTTATATCCTTGACGTTATTCCATCCCAATTCTCAAATTTTCACATGAACCCCTCGAAGCCCAAGCGAAACGCCTAGAAGAACTCTCCTCAGAAAATAAGATGCTGAAATCCAGAGTAGGTGAACTTGAGGTGCGTGTCAACAAAGCCGAGCAAGGTCTACTTCGTAGATCAATAGAAATTCGTGGCATCCCGGTACGCGCGGGAGAGACTCCATCGGCCATGGTAGCCAGCGTGGGAGCCGGCCTCGGGATTAAGATCAACGCAGAGGACCTCGACTTTGTGGAGCGACGGAGACCAAGAAAAGATGATCCCCGACCACCACCCGTGATTGCTCGTTTTGTGAGGCAGTCTGTACGCGACGATTTGGTGCAAAGAAGAAAGATAAAAAGGGACTTTTCTACTAGGGATATTGGTTGGCAAGAAAACGACTCCCACCGGATATATCTCGGCGAAGAAATGTTTTCTATGAATAGACGTCTGTACTGGCTCGCCCGTCAGAAGAGAGCAGCTGGCCAATTAAAATACTTATGGTTTGCGGGGGTAGAGTTCGTTGTAGAAAAGAAGATGGACACCCGGTGATCTACATCGATCAGCCACAAGATCTTGACATTTTCTGCTGACGGTTCGACATTCGTCAACTAGATGGTCATAATTGGGAAATGTTAAGCGTTGCCTACTACAAATCACTTTGCCGTATTATGTTACTGTTTTACCATTATTTTTTCTCTAGCACAACTGACGTAATCTTTTATTTTATCATGTTTAGTCTTTTTTATCATTGCTGCATATTATTATTATTATTTGTATTTAGCCATTACTTGCTTCTTTTTAAATGTTATTCATTATATTTCAGCTGCCTTTCATCATATTTCTCTATTTCCTATCCAACATGACTAATATCCTGACCTCTTGTCATGTTAATTCACAATCCTTACCAACCCATTTCGACGAATTTCAGCAATATTTTACCTGCAATTTTTACCATACTATTGCAGTTTCCGAAACATGGCTAAAACCCCACATACCTTCCTCTTCCGTTTCCTTACCCGATCACACCTTTATCCGCCATGACCGGATTACACGAACGGGTGGTGGTGTGGGTCTTTACGTCCATAATAGCCTAAAATCCCGAACCCTAGATATCTCACCCCCTTCCAAATATCCCCACATGGAATACCTTTTTGTTGAAATTTCCTTTAAAGACCATCTTCTCCTATACGTTGTAGTATACCGCCCTCCTCTGGTACCTTTCGACCCATCCTTCGAATCAACCCTATACAAATTTATCCCATTTTACAGTAATATAATAGTTTCCGGTGACTTTAACGCCAATCTCCTTTCCGATTCCCACGATAAACACTACCTGGAAAACCTTTTCTACTCCCTTAACCTCTTTATAGTGCCATTTGCTCCTACGCATCACACTTGCTGGTCTGATACATGGCTGGACCTGTTTATCATCGATTCTGCGCAGAACCTTTTGTCCTCGTCCCAACAACCTGTTCCTTTCCTGTCTTCACATGACCTCATACAACTATCTTACAATATCCAGACCCCTGCGATCCTTCCTAAAACCATAACCTTCTGCAATATAAATTCCCTAACCCGTGAAAGCATCTTACCCGATATTGAAACCCTGAATTGGAATGATGTTTACACCAGCTCCTCAATCGATACCATGGTAGATATCCTGACTTCTAATCTCATCCATATCCTTAATACCCATGCCCCACTTAAAACCTCTACATTCCGCCGCCAGCCTGCTCCTTGGATGTGTCAAGAAATTCGAAATATGCAAAAGAGACGTGAGGCAGCCCGTAGACGTTTCAGAAGAACCAGGCTTGCAGATGACTACGAAGCGTTCAGGGTAATCCGTAACTTGACGCAAACAACGATCAGGCAAGCGAAAACCAATTACTTTCATGAAGCCTTCTCCTCAGCTCCTGACTCAAAATCCAAATGGCATTTACTCCGAAAGCTATCTCTTTGCAAATCATCTTCTTCCCTAGCTGTCCCAGTTTCTCCTGATGCCTTAAATTCCTACTTTTTGTCCTCCTCCTCTAGTAATATTTCTCCCGCCTCTTCTTATATTCCTGTATCATCTGCATTTAATAGTGATAATTTTTATTTTTCTTACATCACTCCTACGAACCTTATTTCCTCCATAATGAAATCCCAATCCAACTCTACAGGAATTGACGGAATACCTGTCAAACTGTTAAAATTATGCCTCCCTGAAATCCTTCCAGTTCTTCTATTCATTTATAACTTTTCCCTTCAAAATTCAGTTTTTCCTACATCCTGGAAAAAAGCCTTAGTCCGTCCTATTAACAAAATCCCTAACCCCACCTCTCCTAAAGACTATCGTCCAATCTCCATCCTCTCAAATCTGTCAAAACCCCTCGAAAGAATAGTCCAATCCCAAATTTCCAATTACCTCGAAGAGTTCAAACTTTTAGATCCTCTCCAATCTGGCTTTCGCCCAGGCTTCTCCACTCAATCCGCTTTAGCTAAAATCACAAATGACATACATACTGCAATTGACGAAAGAAAACTGACTGTATTAGTACTCCTGGACTTCTCCAAAGCATTCGACTCCTTAGACCATTCTATTCTCTTCAATAAATTAAAATCTCTATCCTTTTCCAATAGTTCTATCCAATGGTTCCAATCCTTTCTTTCTGACAGGACTCAAGCCGTTAGTATTCCGAATCAACCCTTATCTTCTTTCCTCTCTTTGTCTCATGGAGTAGCCCAGGGTTCAAGCATTTCTCCTATCCTTTTTAATTCTTACATCAATGACCTTTCTAGTTCAATCCACCATTGTTCATACCATCTATATGCTGATGACTCCCAAATTTATTTTTGCTTTCCGCCCAATGAGTTATTAGAAGCGTTTACGAATATTCAGAGAGACCTAGATAGGATAAGTGCCTGGGCAAGCTTGAATAAATTAAAGTTGAATGCAACGAAAACTCAGGCCATTCTTATAGGTTCCAACTCCCTCCTTAGATCCATTTCCACCCATCCTTCCTTGAATATTAATGACCAACCAATATCCTTCACCTCCTCTGTAAAAAACTTAGAAATTACCATTGATCAAAACCTATCATGGAAACCCCATATTGTTTAAATCTCCAGAAGGTCAATTGGTACTCTTAAATTATTTCATCGTTCTCGTCAGCATCTCCCACAACCTATCCGCAGGCTCCTCGTTTCCTCATTGATTTTCCCCTACTTTGACTAT
Source organism: Nezara viridula (assembly GCA_928085145.1). Taxonomy (NCBI): domain Eukaryota; kingdom Metazoa; phylum Arthropoda; class Insecta; order Hemiptera; family Pentatomidae; genus Nezara; species Nezara viridula. The sequence goes on along the minus strand of OV725077.1, from coordinate 112,133,455 downwards.
GGCTGTGTGGTATACGGTGTCCTCTCGTTGGAGCTTGAGGACAGACTGAAGAGAATCATGAACTGTTTTTTAAGATTCGTCTTCGGCACTTCGAGATGGTCTCATGTGTCCCACCTATATGCCGAGTCAAGGTGGCTCTTCCCCTCTTCCCGCCGCCTATACTTCCTTGGAAATATCTTATACCAAACGATCAACTCCCAGCACCCTTCCTATATCTGTTGTCTCCTCCATTCTAAACCCTTAGTCCACTCAATAAAAACGAGATCCCGTGTTTCTGACCTCTATATTCCATTCCACAGGACAAAAACCTATGAACGTTCCTTCTTAGCCCGTTCCGTCTCCTACTGGAATTCTTTGCCACATAACATCCGTCATGCCTCTTCACTGTCAACTTTCAAATACCTCCTTTTCCAATATCTCCTTACATCCCAAACAGAAGATTTACCACCATAAATTTCATTTTATGAAATGAATTTGCGTGAAGTAAATAGTGGTGCCTAGTCCTTTTATTTATTTTACTTTTTTTTTTTTTCCGTTACACCACAAGTATCCTAAGATTTTATTTTATCTTAGTGTCTGCATATTATTATATAAACCACTGTAGATATTATTACATTTTATATTAAGTTAGTTTTCTATTAGATAGCCTATTGTTTATAAATTGTGTAGTTATGTATATATAAATATGTAATTTTTCTTCTTTTTTTTTTTTTTTTTTCATCACAATTAAGTAATTTTAAGAAGATTTTATGTTCATTTGTATATATATTTTATTTTTTATTTTTCACTGGTTACATACTTTTTAAATAATGTATATAATATTAAAATTTTTATAAGTTAGTTTTTGGCCAGATTTGTACTTTACTTTGTATTAACTCATCATTGTTATTCTAAAGGGACTTAGTCCCAGAATAAAGTTTAATGTTCTAAAAAAAAAAAAAAAAAAAAAAAACCTAATCCACCATCCTAACCCTTTAGCACAATCCTTATCTAGCTCCAGTCATCCCTACAACCCTCCTCGAAGGTTGAAACGGCAGTGGCCTCGAGATCTCTTGTAAAGACGTCACTGGAGTTCTGGCAATGGCCAGCTTCTCCACTCAAGTCATGAGTGTTTGTGGTTTTAGTGCCCTCTCTCAGTCTCCACCGGACTGGTAATGCCGGCGACGCGGTTGAGAGAGAAGCGCTGGGATCTCTTAGAGTCTCGCTTTGTCCTTCACACGTGGTGGAAAGGGCTGGACTCGGATATCTCTTACCTAATTGTAAATATTGTATTTAAGTATGAATGTTTTTCTATTTATTTCTATTACTTATAATTTATTATTAATTTTTTTATTTATTATTTATTTATTTTTTTATGTATTGTATATATAGTATGAATGTGCCTCACTCAGCCATAGTACTCAGTGCCCTTAAGTGTGGCAAAATTTATTATTACTCAATAAACAGATAGAAAAAAAAAAAAAAAAAAAAACTCCCACATTACCCTTTCTAGATTTTCAGCTGTACATGATCGTGGAACCCCTTTAACTTCCAACTTCGGTTTCCTCTTCAGAGCTAGTCTTGCCTCCATCCCAGCTTCTTTTAGTTTCTGCCACTCAAGTAGTTTTTTGACATGGGCATCTTCCTCCACGCAAATTAAAACTGAAGCAGCTTTGGTTGCTCGAACGATTCTGGCATTTACTCCAAGATCTGTAGGAGGAGGCAAATCGTTGATGATATCAACCACTGTCTTTCCCTCGCCAACTATGGTCAGATAAGTTGGTTTTGGAGCATCCGGTGCTTTTAATGGCAGAGTTTTAACAACATCTGCCATAGTCGTCTTCTTTTTAGTTGATGGCTCAGATGATTTTTTTTGCGGTACATTCTGTTTAATAGCACTCTCCTTGGTCAGAACAGAAGATTTTTTCTTCTTCCGCTTTCTTTTAACTATGGAGAAGGTTTCGGTATCTGTGATGCCTTGCTGGGTGTCGGCTAATGATTCCTCTCTAGCTACTGTTAGTTCCCGAGATGTTCCTGGTGCTACCGGTAGCACTTGTGGTGCCGTAGAGGCTGCCTTAAGCCCTTCTAGAACCATTGGTATTGATTTTTCAACAACAGAATGAATTATATTTTCATAAACATTAGAGAACGCTAACGTCTCTCTAATTACACGTTCGATCAAAGTTTGCTGCTCATCTTGTTTATCATTAATTGTCCCCATGATATCAATCAATTGTTGCACTTTAACATTGATGTACTTTTGAACTTTTAGGTTTACATTTCTGTCTGTAGTATTCATATAAACTCTAATGTTCTCTTGAATTCGACGTCCATCGTGTAGAAGAATATCTTCTATTCTAGCCCTTCCAGACTCTTCACGGGAATCTGGGGATCCCTTTCTTTGCCGTTTAGCGGTAGACCTTGGATGCTTTAAGATCTGTTCTTCTTCCACTCCTTCCTCCATAGCTGTTTCGGCGCTTTTAGACATGTCACAGCAATGTTATTTGTCCAAAATTTTTAATAAAATATGTTATAATGATGGGCAAGTAACAAAAATAAGTGTTTATAAAACTTAACCTAAAGTCGTTATTAACTATTAAAGTTTCTTTTGGTTAACAAAATTACACTTAATGTTCAAGGGTTTTCTTACCTTAGAATGTACCAAATCCTGCACTGTAAGCCGGTCTCTAAAAGTTTATTTAGAAAAGTTACAGTGATGGAGGAAACCGTGAGGTTAACCTTCACTTCTACTGTTCCTATTTACAATAACTACAACTACTTATATCATAATAAAATCATGTCCAATAACCAAAAAACAACAACAAGAACGAAAATTACAACAAAAACAACACAAAAACTAACTGCAATAACTTGAGAACGTAATAGAACACTTTGAGCTATTTGCCACCATATGTCCCCCGTTTCCGTATCCTCAATCCGCACGGTTGCATCCCGGCATTATTTCCTTTACGGAAGGACCTCCCCTCCAAGGACTCCCACTACTTACCTCAGGTTTCCTCGTAGCCGGGCTGATGCGCTCAGAACAGACGCTCTCTTCTTCCGAAGTGTCCCCGCTTTCCCCCTGGTGTAACACTTGCCGCTCCTGCTGTCTGGCCGCCTGCCGCTCCAATCCTGATTATTGACCTCCATTCGTTCGTGTTGCTGATCCCTCCTTTTTGTTCGTGAGTTGCGTCTTGGGCATTCCCTTGCAAGATGGCCTCGCCTACCGCATTCGTAGCACCTTGTGAGGTTGCACTGGGCTGCTATGTGGCCGGTTCGGTTACATTCGTAGCAGCGCCGTTCTGGTTTCCTCCTCCTTTAATCTGGACCTCTATTCCGGGTGTTGGTAGACTGCCTGAGAGGACTTTGGTGTCTTCTCCTCAGTGATTTTACCTTTGTCCAATCTGGTTCCGGATTCTCAAAACGGGCTTCGTTACGCTCCCTGGTATCAATAAGATCGTGGGCGCACTCTATGAAATCCCGGTCTCTTGGAAGTGAGCCTGGACGATCCACGTAGTGGTTGAGTTGCACTTTTATGACACTCCTTATGAACTCCAATTTTTGGGCTCCCTCTGATTGGCCACAGGCTTCTACCATTTTTTCATTAAGTCTGTTGTATGCAATAAGCAGTTTTTCAGCAAATTCACCCTCGGATTGCCCTTGACTCCTTCGTTCCTTAAGCAAATAATATACATCCTCTTCCGGGGTCCATCTTCCTCCGCCATATAATTTATTTAGCCTTACTTTCAGTGTGTCCCAGAAGTGTGTCAAATCACCTTGAATGGCATTTAAAACCCGCCTTGATATACGATCGATTAGAGATGTCTCGAGAAGACTCACGTCGCAATCCAGTAGTGTACTCTCTTCTCTTCGGGACATTATTTGTACAGTTTAACATGGCGTCCCACGTCAAGTCGGGAACGATAAAGTAATGAGCTGGATCAAGTTTATGGGTCTTCATCGTAACACTCCGGAAAGATTCGAAGACGTCACAAAGTAGAAGAACGTCCTTTTTAACGTCAACGTCTACATAATCTCCTAGATTGACATTTAAAGTGTTTCTATATGTTTTTAGCATATGTATAATCTTCAAAGCTGATATTAGTATTAGAAAATTTATTGTAAAAAGCTTCAATGGGTGGGAGCTCTGTTTCATTTAATTTTTCTTCATCGTCTATATAATCGTATGGGAACACCTTTCCTCGTTACCAATGCTTATTCGTCATCTCTGTACTATTTTGAATTTTCCTTGAATTTAGTCATAGATAAAGTTGCACAATGTAATCTAAGCTTCGTTGCATGAACCAATAAGAACCTATAAATCTCAATTTTATTTCATCCACATGTTTTGAGAATGATATATATTTTTCCTCGTTATTTAGTATTACATCAACTTCTTCAGAATTATTCCCCAATTCCTTCACTATAAAATGTGAGTCATAAGTTATGCATTATAACGCGTATTAACACTTTCAAGATTTACACTTTTTAAATTACAATTAATACAAGACGGTTCTAAATACGTTCCCGTTAGGTGGCATTGATCACTTTTATATTGTTTTCGTTAAATACATTTTGACACATAAAACATGTGTTAGCTTCAGCCCAATTTTCCTCTTGTTCTGATGAGATCCACGTCGGTTTCTTTATCATATAATATAAATTTCTTGTATTTTGTTTGCTATTTTTGTAATGCATTCCATAAAGTGAGCAGCGGCATTTGTTCCCCTATAAACTTACGATTCGATTTTCGGAATGTCTACTCCTTCAATTCCTTTAACATATATAAAAAACTATATCGGATCATGCCTCTGATATTTGGTTTTATTCAATGATGGTTCATTTACAGGGACTAATATGGATTCGAAGTCAGCATAGATAACAACTAGAACTTTACTTTGTCGTTCCACATTTGAAAATCTGGTAAAAGGATCTTTCATCGGTAGGTCTATTCTTTCATTTTCAGAGTAATATATTTAAAGTTCTTCAAGTTTTTTACTTGCTCGTTTCCCATACTGGTTATCGAAATTGAAACAGCGCTTACAAATTGTTATGTTATTTCCATGCTGGCTAATTTGATTTTCGACTAGTCTTTCGAAATTTTTTATGTAAATATAATGACAAGTTTGGTCATCAGAAAGGAGTAAAATATCCTGATGGTCTCTCAATTCTGTTTTGCTAACTTTCAGAGGGCAATTTTCTATTTTGTCATCCAAGCCATAAACTTTGATAAATATATTATTTACCTTTTCGAATTTCGTTCAGAGAAGTTGGGAATGATATGCAACTAAAATTATACACATTTTCTAAATTGTTATACTTGGTAACACTTTGGGTATCCTTTTCCACAAATTTTGCCAAAATAGAATACTTAAAACAGTAGATTCATTATTCTGTACATTAATGCAAGCTTTCTTCAATTCTATAGATGCAGGGAGAGAAATGTATGTAGATCATCTTAATGGTAAATACTTGTTGATTCTCAATCTGATACCATCAACTCCACTCAGTTTCCATCCACTTTTTTGAAATTGAGGCTCTTCTGCTTCGGTTATAATCTTGGTAAAATTATTCTCAATAAATTTGCTAAGATCATTATTTTTAAATACAACTTTGTGTTTTGTTTTGAATGCTCTATCAGTCATTTCATCTAGAGATTTGTAAGCGTACATTCCAATAGAAAATTCATTTTTAACACGTTATGTTGATTTAGTGTAAGTCTCGAATTTTATCCTCTAAGAGCTTCTCAATACGTTCCAAAAATGATTTAATATCCATACAATCTGGTGATTTAATGAAGAATGACGCTAATCTGTTTTGAAAAGCTGTCCATACATATTTATTCTCTGTTCATCTGAAACGAGTGTTAACACTTCATTTTTTTATGGCTCAGATAATTAATGTTTTTTTAGGAACGGTTAACGGGTGCAAACATCTTCATGTCTCTTACCGTTATAATCATTTGAAAAAAATCCTCTATATCTACTGTAAGTATATTTTTATATATACTTGTATAAATATTTATAAGTATTTAAGTTTGTCGGTGAACATGATTGATTTACTAACCACCAATTCTTAATAATATTCGTTGAATTCATTATGTTTGAATTCAACGAATCCATCCATCTGCTGGAATAATGGATACATCTTCATAAACAGTAAATATTTCACGAACCATGCATGAGACTCCTGCTTGAAAATTACATTCCTTATCGACTCAGAAATTCCCATTAATGGAATGATGAAACATTTCGTTCAGATTCAACCAATCCACTTCACTAACCTCGAATTGCTTCCTCAAAAAGCAATGATGTCCAATCAAATTGAATGATGAAATGCATATTGCGAAATAGCTTTGTGTTCCACCTTACTCGGCAATAACTGGGAATGAAGTCTTCATTATACGGTTTAATTTAAATTGGGTTTTAATGCTTGCCTATACCGTTGTTCCTCGACCTCATGTTCGTATTTCAGAATTACGTTAACCGATTTATGTGGTAGATGGAAATTATGTACTACGTGAACATTCGGGTTAAAAATGATACTTAAATTCAATAAATATCAACAATAACATATCGAAATCGAGGGGCAGTGGGGACAATACTATTGTAAATAATTATTTTAATTAAGATGTAACAGTATGGGACATTGTATATAGAACTCTAAAGATCTAAACAGAAAGCTAAGACTTGTCTATTTAATGATTCATACGGAATCCTATAAATAGAATCTATTAATTCATAATTAGATTACTGCTTTATCAAGTATCACTAGTTGGCCCGTGCGAAAAATACTCAGAAAATTTTGTTTAGTGAAGAAATAGAAAAACTATATGGAAATAAGTAGTTCCTATGTATTATGTAAGAAAGGAATTAATATTTTTTCCTTAGTCAATTACAATATTATATTAAACATAATAGACCAAAATATTTGTACAAATTGCTTTGCTAGCACCTATTTTTGAACGCTAACTGGAAGGATAATAAAAGTAATACAGACAAAATAATGCCCCGATCATGGGATATTTTTAATTATGAAAAAAAAAAAAGGTAAGAACAACCAAATGTCTTTAAGAAAATATAAAGTTAATATAAAATCCTGAAAAAAAAATTAGTAGACTATTCTACTCCTAAATGCAATAACTTTAAACAGGAAGACATTATTAAGTATACCATATGGACTGTATCTTTGTTAATAATTGTCCGATTTTTTTATTATTTTGTAGGTAAGTCAGTAATCTTTCTAATTATCATGGGTACAATCAAGAAAACAATTTTGAGTTATCCGCCGATAAAGTTTCTTTTCATCCATAACTTTTTTTCTAGGAATTTCGGAGCGATGGAACTATTTTTCGCATGTGAAGGAGAAGAATATCTTCTAAATGAGTATTCAATCATTGGATTTGATGAATAATTGACGATGTTATGGCGTACCGACAAAAAAACACCTTTTAGAAATAATATATTGGATTATTTAGAAGTTATGGTCTATGGCACGTTCAATATCTTTTTTTTTGTAGCCATAGGCAACAATCGAAAATTCTCTATTGAGATATATTACAATCTTCCACATCTAAGGAAAGTGGTAATAGTGATGTGAGAGTAACTCATTCACATTATGTACAATAAATAAATAGCAAAATAATAGTAATGGTATATAAACTAAACTAAACAAATCAAAATAACTATTTAAATACACACATACTTTTATACTATATAACAAAATTCTTTAACTCAAGATCTCCGGTTCAAGCCTTCCCCTTTTCACACTTCCCCTTTTTATTAGAAATGCGTTTCTAGTTCTTAAAGAGAAGATTCCGGTTTATTGCGGAAATTCATAAATAATAAATAAATAAAACAGGATGTTCAGCGACCGGGAAAACCGAAAATTTTTTAGAGAAGAATCGCTGGACGCTCTGTAAAAGTAATGTTTTATAAAATCACAATCACAATTAAATAATTTGGAGAATTTTTCCTGTGTGAATTAAAAACATTATGCACTTATGATAATTATCTTTGACGCATAATATGGGTTGTTTTATTTTGATGCACTTAATGATTTTTTGTATTGATGAATATAATCCAACAAAAAAAATATTCCGTTGTAAATATCACTGCAGAAAAAAATGACAAAAAAAAAAAAAAAAAAAAAAAAACTGCGGTAGTATAACATATATCAATAAGCCAGAGCTATCAGTAAAGGGTCCCTCGATTTATAAATGTTTTGTGAACACCGAGGTATCATCCCTAGGACTTCAGCTTTCGTTTAGTATGAAAGGAATTAAGCTGAAAAATAACGATTGGAAATTTTTGTAACCAAAAGATTTTTTTTTTCTTACCCTCCAAAATGTTTATTGAAACAATTTACATATATAGATAATAATATAATATATACATGTAACAAATTCCTTCCAATGCTCGAAGGCATTTTAAGGATTGGCGATATCTTAGGGTTACATACGTGGTAGAAGGCCTTGTGACTTTCATTGAACGGGGAAGGACCGTTCTGCTAATTTTTTATTATTTACAATATATACACATTTATTATTTACAATGAGTTTGGACCGCAGAGACCAGATCACATCCTTCGGCGAGTATGTCCACCAAAAGGAGTTTACCTTGCCACCTCCCAGGTCTGAGTGCCCTGTGGAGCAGTGTAGGTCTTATAATAGCTTTATAAATTTGGAGCTTGAGTCTCAGCGAGAGCTGCGGCGACGTCAATAGGTGGTAGAGCCGGTGTGACTTCTTTCGTGCCAGCTTGATCTTCTGCCTAACGTGATTGGAGAAGGTCAAATGTCTATTCAGCGTGACGCCGAGGTAGACAATCGAGGTAGAGATTTTATGATAAGCTCCTCCAACGGTGAATTGTGTGGGTAGATGCTTCTTTCCCTTCTGGAACGACATGGCAATAGCATCAGTCTTCGCAGGATTCACTTTGATACCGATCTCTTCTAGTTCTTCAACAATGTGGCTGAAGCATTCTGTGCCAGAGTGAGTGCAGTCTCCGCGTTGATGCTGGAAGCATATATGCCAATGTCGTCCGCATAGGCTGCTACCACCGCCTTTGGATGATTGAGTGCCACCACTGGCGCCGTGAAAACGACGAACAGTATTGGCCCCAACACAGAACCTTGAGGTGGTATCGACTGGGTTTGAGTGGTCTGTACCAACTCGTACGACGAGAGATCTTCCGCTGAGGTAGCTTCAGATCAGTCGGCATAGAGTGGTAGGAAACCTGAACTCTTCCAGACGGCGAAGTAGATGCGTGTGTGACACGCAGTCAAAGGCCTGGCTGCAGTCCAAAGAGATGAGCGCCATAGCTCTGTTGAGACTCATTTCATCTATTATGTGGGCCTGAAGTTTAGCTAGGTGGTGTTCACACGCGACCCCTCTCTGGAAACCAGTCTGCTCTGGTGGTATGATGCTCTCTTTCCAGCAGTGCTTCATAAGCTGATGGTGGATTAGCCTCTCGAAAATCTTGCTGATGTGCGAGAGGAGGCTAATCGGACGATTGTGTTCAGCTGAGTCCCCGTTCTTCGCCGGCTTGAGTAACGGTACAACGATCGCTTGTTTCCATGCGGTAGTAAAGTATGAGATTCGAAGACATGAGTTGAATATGTTCAGTAGAAAGGCTTTACCCTTCCTAGGGAGCATCTTCAGCAGTACGTACGGAACTTCATCCAGTCCAGACGCTTTGTTTCCTATGGTGCGTCGTAGTGTCGACTACAGCTGGTTGAAGGTAGAGAAGACGGATTCATCATTGGGACAGGGCAGTGGTCCTTCCGGTATTGGTGGTGCATTTCTCGTCCGCTCAGCATCCCTCGCTTCATAGCTTTTGGCCAGGAGTTCAGCCTGTTCCTTAGGTGTCAGCAGCTCATTCCCTGACGTCAGGTGGACAGTCCTCTTCTTGTTAACGAACGTTCGGACCAGTCTCCAGAACTGGCGGTGTTCATCATGAGTCCTCCGGAGCTGGTCATGCCAGAGTGAGTTCTTCCAGTCTCGCATGAGGCTGGCTATCTGCCGGGTCATCGCATTGATGGCCGGTTTCAAGCTGTAGTCACGCGTGCGCTGAAATATGTTCCTCAGGTTGTTCCTCTGACTGATCAGGGCGAGGATGTGACGTGGTGGTCTCCTGATTTCGTTGGGCTGCGAAGCGAACCTAGGGATGTTCTGGTTGGCTGAGTCCTGGACAGTGGTGGTGATGACATCCACCGCCTCGTTTACCACTTTTACTGTCTGGCACGGCGTTACCGCCGGTAAAGTGGATTCAACGCTAGACCTGTATCCTTTCCAGTCGGCCTTGTGGAGCAAGTATTTACTGTATTTTATAATATATATACTATATTTTATAGCAAGTATTTACTCGCCGGTGGTTTGGCGGGTGTGCCCTCGATCGTGTAAAGCACAGGCCGGCGATCCGACGGTCCATACGGAAGCGCTTGGCAATCCGTAATGGTGTGCAGATCCCTGGTTAATAGCAGGTTCAGCGTTGATGTCCAATCAGGTCGAGCTGAATGCCGGAAAGTGTGTACACCTGGGTGAAAGACGGCCAACCTAGTCTTGGTGATGTACTTCCCCAGTGGATTGTCGTTACCACACAGCCAGGAAGTGTGTCGAGCATTGAAGTCCCCAAGGACTACATGCCGACCCGTCACCTGGGCATGTTGTAGCAGCAGCTTAACAGATGTCAGTCTAGCCCTGGGTCTCCTATAGACACAGATGAATGTGAACCGACTCTTAAGTCGCACGTCAACTGTGAGTAAGTGAGTTTCCTCGGTTGGTTCCCCTGGGTTCGGGACGGATCTCGAAATTACACCCTTTATGACCAGGATGGCTATTCCCTCTCGAGGCTCTGTTGCACACACCTCTCGGTATATAGTGTACCCCTGGAAGTATGGACGAATCGAGGTGTAAAGCATGGTGTCTGTCAGCGTCACCACTGAAGGGTCTATGCTGCTGAAGAAGGAGCTCGATTTCAGCCTACTTCTGGAAGTGGTCTCTGGTGTTGAAATTCATGACGGGATGATTAATCATGATGCTTCTTCGTCATAGCATCTAGCATTCGGGAAACTATATCTATCAGCTCGTCAGAGAGGCATCGGTACTTGTTGAAGGCTGAGGCGATTGCGTTGGTGGAGTCTGTTCCTTGAATTGAGTGGCGTGCTGGTGGTGGGGATGAGACTGCTGGTGAGGAAAGGTTCCTTCTGAGGACCGGCGCTCCTCCGCTTGCTGTGCTGTATGACAGACCGTCCTGGACCCACTTACTCTGTTTGCTGGTATTCGTTTTGGTCGGTGTTCCATTCTTTGGAGGAGGTGGGGTGGGCACCTTTACAGTTTTTACACCAGGGAGGTACTGTCTTCGGGCACTATTCAAGGGTATGGATACCTCCACCCCAAGGGGCACGCACATGTTCTGCCACAATATTTCATAGTGTGTCCATATTCTTGACAATTTCGGCACTGTGCTGGGGCCCCATCTTCTTTAAAGATGCTCACACGGAATTTACACTGCGATATGTGATACAGTTTAGCAATGTCTGTCAGCTTGACCGAGTTGTCTGTAATTATCTGGATCAGCTCGATAGGTTGTGGTGGTTCATTCGGGTTGTATCTCTTTGTGAGTCTTCGGGCGAGCCTGAATCCTGGTAATCTGGTTTTTAACTCCTCAACTATCTCCTCGACGGGGAAATCAATATCGAATCCGTGAAGCACATATTTCCGAGATCGCTTAGTGCCTCTGGGAGCAAAACTGTGGAATTGTACCCTATTGTCCTGGCGCAACAGTAAAGTGGCTTGAACGTGATCATTCTTGGAGTTGACATACAACCGAGTTTCTTTTGATGATAAATTGATAGAGAATAATGTTATATTATTCTCGATCAGTATATTTTTCAGCGCTGCCTGGGCTATCGGAGGTGCTATGATGATTGGCGGCAGTCTGTTTTTCTCTGGTAGATTCACTCTCAACACGGAAAATTTGTTGGCCATTGGGATCTGGGAAGGCTTTTTCGGGACGGTACGGGCGGGAAACGTGTGGCGTTTGGCTACTGGGGCGTAGTCTTCATTATCCGATCCAAGGCCTTCGCTGCCAGTTTCGTGAATCCTCTTCCCACTTTTATCTTCGGAGGCCTCAGGCTCTGGAATCTCCATAGGAAGGTTCTCATTCTGTTTCGCCATCACGAATGAAGGAAGAAAGGAAGTCCGCTTGTCAGCGCGACGCTGCCCTCACTCGAGAGAGTAACTGCTGAGGTTTGGCCCAAGGGATAAGTGTGGACTCCAACAATATTAAAGGGCGCAAGCTTAACAAGCAGAGGAATTTGGTAGTGGTCTCACGTCACTATCAAAGATAGCAACGACAAAAATATATAATCTGCGAGAACCGAGTTATTAAATTATTAAATTTAAACTCGCTATTGTACATTCAGTACTTTAACTGCTAACCTAAATGTAACCAAAAGAATTCTTGCTATAGGCCTATAAGAAATGGAATCAAAATTAGTTCCCGGGTATCTGTTGATTCCTAATTGCCCTGATGGCACCTAAAAGCATCACCACAGCCCAATAACCAAAATTGCTACTCGAGTTACTCCAATCAGACACTTCGCCCTTATAGCTTTGTCACTTCTTACTTTCTTTATTGAACATTAATACATTCTGCCACATTAAAGGGCATTAATATTAAGGCTACATGATTCATTCACACAATATGTACATACAAATAATAACTAAGATTTCAATAATAAAGATTATTTTCGCATGTAAGGTAAGGATTCGTATCTCCAACTAACGATACTAAATATAGTAAAATACTATGAATCAAATATCAATAATAATACTTTCATATATCAAAGCATGTAAAAAAATCTGTGTCCACTCATACGATTGTCCTATCGATTACAGACGGATTTAAACCACTATAAATATGTCAATTAAATATAAACCATCTAAATCAAACACTTATTAATATCAAAGCTTTTAATGTTCAAAGCAACAACTTTATGGCATATTAAGTTTTGAACAGTTAATTTCTTTTTCAGTCTTTCGACAGTCTTTTCTAAAACTGTAAGAAAACTAAACATAATGTTTACTTATACTTAAGATGTTAAGTCATACTCAAACAGTGTTTGATGTATATTCACTGCTATTAATCCTAAGAATTCATTGTTATTTAATTTTTATTAAACTCCTATTAATTCAAAATTTTCCTTTATACACAATTTAACCATTTTTCAACAAAACATCTGTAATATTCAGCTTTTTTATTATTTTTTTTTTTCATGATGGGTTATTGAATTTTCAAAATTTTAATTTTTGTAGTTGAGATCTCTTGTACTGTATAGATGGTTCGCATTATAAGGGAATTATGAGGAGTTCAAATTTTTGACTCCTCGTATTTCATGGAAACCCATTATCAATGACAGAAAATACATTTTTAGGACTTGGGGGGCTCTGAAACCTATAGATCCTTTGGAATCCTTACCCTAAGAATTAGACCCGATGGCAATAAAAAAAAAAACAAAAAAAAAAAAACGATAACAACTTTGAAGCCTTATTAATAGGGGGCGGGGTGGCCGAATAGGCTAAAGCGTGTGTAACTGCACCGCTAGTTGTGCCTGGCAACCGGATAACAGATTTGAGATGATATAAATATATTGATATAGCCTAAAAGGCGAGGTAGGGAAGGACAAAAAAAAAAAAAAAAAAAAAAAAAAAAAAAAAAAAAAAAAAAAAAAATGGATTGAATTTTTTCTGTTTTGTTTGCGTGGAAATAGGTAACTTCTTTAGAGATGCGTGACAAAAATTTTGAATAATATCTACAATATCCCAACAATAATATTTTAGGAAGAGTTCACTGCTAAAGACTCACGCATTGCGGAATTCCGATGGTAATTGGCCAAATAGGAATGAAAATTTTATTAGCTTTCCCGCATTTAAAAATTAAACATGGTAGAATTCCAGATCCTTGTTTGTTTCAATTCATGAAGTTAAAATGTAGATTCGCTTTTAAAGTTTCATAAATGTTCCTTTATGTATGAAAAAAAAAGTCTGTTAATAAAATATCTATCGATTTTTCTCTCTTATTTAAAATGCAGTTAATCCAAAAATAAACTAAATACCCATACATATACCCATTTTCGGATTGTCGTTTTAACAAATTTTTTTATTCATTCTTAGTTCAATACAAAAATCATTTACTGAATCTTGTCCTGTTTTTGCTTGCTCAATAACTTTGGTTCTTAGATTCGAAAATTTCCTCGCGTTTTTCGTTTTGCTTTATTATTTTATTTTTAGACTCATGTGAGGTTGAATGCAGGGAAGGAGGAAGAGGGGGATTTAGGAAACGGATTCCTTTTACTGCACAGGGTGTATTTAAAGAAAGGGATGAGGGATTATTTAGAATAAGTTTATTTGTATTAATTATTATTTAAGTCTTTGTTTAGTGACGTTGATCACTAATTGTTTGAATATACCTCGGCATATTATAGCATGGATCCATGGCCATCGTACAGCCTTGTCAGCGACGCTACCCATACCCAATAGAGGTACCTTATAGGCTATCCTATCTTGACAGTTTATAGGCGTTTAACCAAACAAATGGCAGACGGAAATCGAACAAAATCTAGAAGATAATGCATTACCGGTGCGCTCACGTTACTTTCTAAAATAATAACGCCAATTTAATTTAATTTAATTTAATTTAATTTAACGCCAAGCTAATTTTCAATATTAGCTTTCAATAGTAACTTCCTCTAAAGTAACTTTATTTTTTTATTTTAAATAATTAACCATTTCACTTTAATACCTGATTGGTGTGAAATATTTTTTTAATAAATACAATTTTTTTTTATCTATGAATTAGATAGAAAATAAGAAAGAATTTGACAATTTTCTAACGGAGAAATAAGAGATCGTAACGGATAATAGTTGTAATGGAAGAACTAAATGAATAGTATCGAAGCTTAGAACAGGCATCCTTTACGTATGGACCATACGTTACATGAGCTTAATATAATACGGACTTCGACAAAATTTTGTGCATGTACATATTGTTTATCAGGTTTTCATTAATGCCTTTGTTCGTATTATTTAATATTTAATTGTATAAATTAGAGGCTGTAATATAGTAATTTACAGTTGTTTAAAAATTAAAATTTTTATACGTAAGGATACTTAAACGAATAAAAATACCCACAATGAAATCTAGCGTCTATAATTTTTATTTTCACTTACCCTTTGTCTGAAAATACTTATTCCTAAGGAGAGGGTGGCAAGTGAAAGTCGTGTGCTGCTCGCACCAGACGTTTTTACGTTTTAGACATCACGAGTATGAGAAGCTCACTACTTAGTAGACGTGAGTTTAGTTTAAAATTGTAAGGAAGACAGTCATTTCATCAAATCTCATCTTTTACTTTCGTTGGCGAATGAGAGAACGTATCTTCCCTGATACGCTTCGCCTAATCCAATGCGTGTTCGTCGTGAGGGTGAGAAAGAAGGTACCGAATTCCTACCAGCCTACCTGCTGAAGAAATTATCATGGCACTAACACATAGACTTACATATTTCTGTTAAAACTGTATACCGAACATTTTACCCGATTAAAATACTTTTCTTATTCAGTAGCAGTGGGACAGTATAAAAAAAACAGACTGACAAAGATGGTTGTGAGAGGAACTCTAAATCTTCTAGCAGAGCTAACCGCTTATCTATCGAGATCCTAAGTCAAATTCCTGTGCTGAATAATTTGAGATCTGATTAAGACTAACAGAGGCAGAACAACTGGAGGGCTATGCTCTTAATTACTAAGAGATATGCTTTATAATCAAAGCTTTGGCAGAACTCCAGGTCATCTAATGTCGCGCTATTGCGACCAGCTATAAACTTATTTGCTTCTTACAACTTTTTCATTAACTTACATCTAGGATCAGGTATTACATTAATGATTTTTATAAAAACTAATTTTCCTTATTTGTTTTTTCAAAGTAAGTTTATAAAAAACTATTTATAAATAAAAATAGTTATTTTAAATATGTTCAAATGAGTAATTTAAAATATTTTTAATGTATCAATTTAAAATTCATTAGTAGATATGCTAACTTAGCCAATGGACGTGGAATAAAACTTTTTTTTTTATATTAGATTGAAAAATATTAGATCCTTTTCCTAAAATTCTCTTACCAATTTTTATATTATAGTTTTCCACCTTTGTTCTGCATAACATTTTTGGCTATATACCACCAGAATTGGTTTTTTGTGTAGAATTAGAAAAACATGTTGCTCTCAAGGGTACCTATCTCCCCTAAGATTGATGGCGCAAGAAGCTACCTCCTCCCCTCCCCCCAAGATATTTTATTGCTCACCTTTACTATAAAACAGAGCTAAGATAGAATTATAAAAATCGTAGATCATTTTTTTATTTTATTTGTTTTCCACCCTCCCATGCCACCAAGGCAACATGGGTGTATGCAGTAGTGTGATGTTAACCATTAATGCCTAATAATACACTACTGTTATAATATCGGTTTACAAAATTCTTAGCTGTGCACACAGCTAGCTCTTCTACTTTTCCTCATTCTTCAGAAAATTATGCCTAGCTTCCCAAATCCGAAGCTCTTCCTGGAACTGGTCCTCTTCTCCTTCTGCGCGCACCTAAGTTGAAGTGAGCTGGGCCCACCGCCGTCTTCCAGCCATTTATAAATTCTTTGAACCGCTGAAAGTTTTCTTCACTCACCAACTGCGGAAACTCCTCCACTGTGAGGACGTAAATTCCCGTGGTTCTCATTAACCTAGATCTTAATTTGTCGAAAGCAGTGCAAGCCGTGACCACATTGCCAACAGTCTCCGGAACACCATAAGCGGGGCAGGGGGAATCTATATCCTGTCCGAAGCCATGAAGTTTAGCTCTGAAACATGCCCCGTGAGAAATTGTGGAATCCAATAGTCCGGGAGGACCCATTTCGCCTGTAACCTAGATTCAACGGTGGGGAAGTATTTTCTTAAGGTACTGCCTTTCGGAGTCGTCACCCACCGTCTGCTCCAATCTTCAATTGTTTCCTCCCGGATAATTTTTTTCCATTTATTTGGGTTTTCAATAATTCTCATCCGTAGGTTCTCCGATAGACCTGTTGAGCCCTCCCTTTTGTAATCGTACCTGGTCACTTCTTCTCGCCGGAGGAGATCGAGAGGCTCCACCTCCGCTAAGACTTGCACTGCTTCATGCGACATAGACCTATATGCTCTGGTGACCCGAAGTAGAGCAGTCCTCTGAGATTCGATGATAGCCTATTTCTTTGTCTGAGTATGAGCTTTCAGAACCAGAAGGGAGACGCATACCTCAGGATACCCTCCACAACACCCTTATAAATAGTGATAGTGGCTGGATACCTCAAGCCCCAAAATGCACCCCCACACGACTTAGACCGTTCATTGCTAGGGCCACCCTACTTTTTTTTTTTTTTTTTTGGGTCCTTCCCTTTTTCGCCGTTAAGGCTATACGGGATTTTCTCGGGCCAGGGAGTGTGGGCGGGGATTTAAAAGCCTCCCTCGGCACCGGGACGCGAACTCGTGACTATTTTTATATCTTTGATTGATATGTCAGGTTGCAGGGCAACGGCGGTGCAGTACACACGCTTTAACCCATTCGGCCACTCCGCCCAATAGGGCCACCCTACCTGCCAGATATTCCAAATGAGGCGTCATATTCAGGCCTACACCTAAACCTAACTCCTAGATATGTTACCACCTCACTTGGAAGTATCCTCTGTCATTCTATGTACATCGTTATAGGGTGTGTCCCATCAGTCTTTCTCTTAAGGAATATGGCTTGAGTCTTGGCAGCTGCCATCCTCATCTTCTTCCTCTCACACCATCTAGCGACTAAGCCGGCGCATCGCTCTGCTTCTCTTTTGACTCGAGCTCTGCTGTTGGAGGCCACCACAGCAGCTAGTTCGTCAACGTAAGCATTGGCAGGAAACCGCTCTTCCTCTAACACTCCCAGTAACTCATCAAAGACAAGCTTCCATAGAGCAGGACCAAGCACTGATCCCTGAGGGCTACCTCTCACTATGGGAGCCTCTACCTTGTAGTTATTGCGTCTAATCTTCACACTTCTGTCCTGGAGGTAACTTCTTACTAGTGTGTATAAGTTCCTGGGAGCATCGTACCTCTGCAGGTGCTGAAGCACGCTACGCCACCATACGCTGTCGACGGCTGAGGATATTTCGAAAAGGAGCAACATGGCATACCGCTCCGCCCTCTCCTCAACATCTCTGCTCACTCTCAGCAGGCCATCAGCGGTTCCTCCCCACCCTGTACGGAATACCCCAGGGATTCTTCAAAGACTCTTCGACGATGAAATCGTCCCAAGAATTCCGCTTCTGTGAGCGAACCGCGTTGCGATATATCCTGGCTTTTGACTTGCACTGTACTCATTGTGAAGTACAGTGCGCCTCTCGTCGCATCTGCACCTCTCATATGACCACTGGACCTTGTAGATGTCTCTTTTTAGACCTGTTAAGGCGTCCACCATGGGACAGGTCGAACTCTCGCCTTCCGGTGCTTGAGGGAGTGTTCGACAGCATCACGAATGTTGTTAATAATCCTGGACACCTTGTAGTCCAGATTGTCGACTACATTCATCTCTGCCGCTTCCCACTCCTCGTCTGCAATCACTCCCTCCAGACAGGACCTGAAGACACTCCAGTCATTAATTTTAGTGACAAAACCATTATCAATGCCGTGGGAACATCCTGGCTCATCTGCCGGACCGATTGCTATCGCAATGTGGTTGGAACTCGTATCAGATCTGAGAGTCCAATCAGCAATACACCTCGTAACCACAGGCGTGGCGATCGTGACGTCAATCCAACTCTGGCCGATGCCTCCAGAGAAGGTGGGGGTGGCAGAGGGTTCGTTCATCACAACAAGGTGATTTCTTGATATGAAATCTTCCATTTTAGCACCTCGCCTGTCAGTAATATTGGTCCCGCAGACTATGTTACAGGAGTTGGTATTTGAGCACATGATCACATTCCTCATCTCTCTAATGATCGCCTTCATAGCGCACACTATTCTCCATTCTACATCACTATTCGCAGGTAAGTATGGCGATACCAATGTGAAGGAAATATTGCCCCACTTAACATAGCAAGATGCATAATCCGCCATGGTGTGTTGTCTCAGATCAATCACGTCAAGGTTAGAATTATTAATCACTATGGCAGACCTGGGCCTCCTCTCTCCACTGCTCAGGGCTATAACTCTTGATGTGAGGCCAAACCTCGTGATCCTGTTCCCACGGCAGCTGGACCGCCTTGATATCGTAGCGTTGTGCCATAGCCCGTCAGCCACAATATGCCGGCGGCCCATATTCAACTGCAGGATGTTGAGTCTAATCATAGTGAGTTCCCCTCACAAATTCTTGGGATCCTTGATGTGCACCGACTTCCTGCCTAGTGCTTAGTCTTACTTGTTTGAACGCCTTCCCTCACGCAGTTAACGCATTTAGGTGAGGTCTTATTTCCTTTTGCAGGATAGTTTTTAGCAATATGCCCACTTGCCGCACACCACTTGCATACTATACCATTTGCCTCACAAGTAGCTTTTGTGTGTCCTGACACCTTATACACGGAGGAGCATCGGGGTAATCTAAAGTTGTCAGTGCCCACCAACCTCCTATAATTATCTCCTCCTTGAGTAGATTATACCTAACCATTGGATGTACTTCTAACCCCCAATTATTGGTAATTTTATTTCTAGCCATTGATGAGAACAATGGCTTTATACTACCTACTTTGTTCTCACAAATAGCGAACGATTTTGCATCCAGCCTTTCCCAGAGCACCCTTTCTAGATTTTCCGCAGTCCACGAAAGGGGAACTCCTTTGACCTCGAGTTTTTGTTTTCCTTTTAAGGCTAGTTTTGCCTCCATTCCAGCTTCTTTTAGTTTTTTCCACTCAATTATTTTTTTCGCATGGGCATCCTCATCTACACAAACTAAAACAGAGCCGGCTTTGGTCGTCTGTACAACCCGCGCCTTGACTCCTAGTTCAGTTGGAGAAGGCAGGTTGTTGATGTCAGCTGCACTTTTTCCTTGAGAAGCGATGGTTACATAAGTTAGTCTTGCAGTATCCATCGGTTTTAATGGAAGCCTTTTGATAATATTGGCCATTGTAGTCTTATTTATGGACATTATCTTGGCCAAACTTTCCTCTGCTATAGGTTTAGAGACTTCAACCTCTTTGGCCGCTTCTGGAAGAGCCTTTTTCCTCTTTTTCTTTTTCTTTACTTCTTGAAAAGTTTCGTTCTCCGTGGTCTCAATTAGGGCATCGACCAATTGCGGTTGTTCTCTAACGCATGGAAGCTCCCGAGATGTCTGAGTTTCTGAAAGTGGTCTTTGTATGATTTTACATTCCGTCTTGATTCCCTTGATAACCATAGGCACTGCTTTTTCCACTAACGCTTTTACTATGATATCATAGATTTCAGAGGATGCTAATGTGTCCCTAACCACGCGTTGTACTAACAAAGTTTTTTCATGTTTTTTATCATTTATTGTCTCCATTATATCTAGTAATTGTTGAATTTTTCCATTAACGTGTTTTTTAACATTCCTGTATGTTGCGTTCATGTAGACCCTGATGTTTTCTTTTATTCTACGAGCATCTTGCAGAAGGCTATCGTCTACACGTTCTTTATCTGTTTCTTCTCGGGCGTCAGGAGATTCTTTCCTTTGCCTCTTTGCTGAAGGCCTTGGGTACTTTACAGCCGGTTTTTCCACCATTTCCTGCTCCATTGCCGATGCAATTTCATCAGCCATCTTACGCAATCCAAAATTAACAACTTTATAGTTTGAAATTATGGGTAAACAACAGTAGAAGGAAATATTTAGTATTCAAAATCTAATCTAAGTTCGAAAAACTTATAAATTTCGTATCTTCAAAAGTAAGACTTTAATATGAACTTTCCTTAGTGCTCCGCCAACGTCTGTAAACGTTTCCTTTTGGCCAGATTAAACCTTCGTGAAAATCACAAGGTTAACCTTAACCTTCACTGTTCTCTCATAATGTTTACAAAATTAACTAAATAAACATAAAATAAAACTAAACCATGTTCAAAAATCTGGTTCTCGCAACACACAACTTTCACTTACTCTTTGAACTTTGAATAAAAATTATTTTCTGGCCATGTTAGGCTATTATAAAATGTTTTAAATTGCATTTTAAACTGAGCTAAAGCTAACAAAACACAAATTCTATTAAAATAACAAAAGTCCTATTTATTATATCACCGGTTGATTATGGATTGTACGATTCGTTGATTATGGATTGTACGACTATAAGTCATTAAACTGTTATTTTCCATTGCAAAGTTTATTAAAACAGAATTAAGAGATTTGCAGTGTCTTTCATAGACAGGTCAAAAGTTGTCACACTAATTGTAAGTGGATTCTGTTGGAATATCGCAAAAAGAAGAATTATCAAACTATTCACTAATTTAATTTTCTAAAAGGTTACATGATGATTTTTCGGAATAAACGGACGATAGATATCTAAATATTTAAATATATTATGAGATCTAGAGTTATGTAACTACAGTAAATATATTTAGGGTTATAAACGTATCTATGAAATATTTTTGTATTTCACTTCTTTTTTCACACAAGTACAATGAAATGGTAGAGGAATATCACAAAGAGAAGATCTATAGAATTATTCACTAATTTAGTTTTCTAAAAAGTTATATGACAATATTTTGGAATTAACTTTAATACCTAATTATTTATAGAAAAATACTTTATTAAAAGTAATGCTGCCCTACTACATAGGGTTACTTCGTAAACAGCATACTTATCAATACATACGGACATTAATTTTATATTATATTTTTCTTCTTTTTTTTTATCCCCCTTCATAACAATACTCTTACAAATTATTAACAATAAGCCATACTGAACAATAGACATAGCATAATAAACACTTTCCCAAAACGAAAAAAAAAATCCTTTTTTCTCTTTAAATTCTCAAACGCCAGAAACTCAATATAACATCGCACACATATATAACACAGCAATTCCTTGAATGTAGCCAAAAAGATAAGACGATTATGGAACAATTTAAAATTTAATAACTAATTACTAAACTACAGTAAATGTATTTAATATTAAAAACACATGATTTATACATCCATGAAATGATTTTATATTTTATTTCTTCTTTCACACAAGTACACTGAAATAGTTTTTTTAACAATGTCATCAAGTTGCTTAGGTGGATTTTAAATACATTTAAAAAAAATTAGCATTACCTTATGAACACATTCCAAATTCGAAAACCGAAACAAACGATATAACCATTGCAGCAGAACGTATTAAAAAAAAACTAGAGACCATATCTTATCTCCTAATTATCGGATTTTAACGATTTTTTTTTTTGTTTTTTAGGCTATTCCATAAACTTTTAGAAAACCATAAAACATTCCCAAAAAAGTGTATACTTTTTGAGTTATTCGGAATTTAATTTTACCATCCCTCGTAACTTTTTTTCAGCTTCTTTTCGCTGATGAATGTTATATAGATAAATTTGAAGGGTGTCGAGAAAATGACTTTAGCGAAGTTTCAATGAAATCGGTTCATTCGTTTAGGCGCTACAGTCTATAGCTACGTTTTTCTGCATTTTTATTTATTTTTTCTCCTTTATTAACTTATCAAATTCTTTCAAAAGTTATATTTAGCATTTTTTCGTAACTCTGAATAATGCGAAATAATTATCTTTTTAAAATAAACCATATTAAAGGTACTTTAGAGGAAGACGTATATGAACATTGGGCATTTAAGCCCTGTAAAGTGACATCAATGGGGATAAGACCTAATTTATATTAAAGACCACTTAATTATACAATGATACACCGAGTTTAATCAAAATCGTTAGAGCCGTTTTTGAGAAAACTGTGAAAATATGTTTCAGCGTTCATATGAAGTGGCACTTCCGGTTAGCCGATTTTAAGGAAAAAGTTGCCGTCACAACTAAGGCATATACCTATCTTAAATATCTGATATCAGTTTCATAAGACTTTTCGTTTTTGAGCTAGACTGCTAAAATAGAAAAACACAGACACACAGACCATTTATCGGTACTTGGTCTTTTCGACTCATTATACCTCAAAACGTATTAATCCGTCGAACACTCAGATCCAAAATATTTCTCGATCGCAATACTTACACTTACTGTATATTACATATATACGTAAGTGAAAGTAAAAAACTATAAAACACTAAAATAACACAAACAGTAGGAAACGATAGAACAAAACTAACAGAATAAATTTGAAAAATACAAAACACTGTGAAGCACAACAATACTTTATCATAGGTAGATAACATTAAAAAAAAAAAATCGTTGATCATATAAAATTACCCTTGCTGTGATATGCTCCATGTTTTTCCCCTTGGCCTTAGTCCGAAAATTCATAACTCCGTCGAAATTTACCCCCTCAAAAACTCAAAATATGCCCCTTCAAAAATTTTGGTTATGCAAATTGCCAAGAAACCCCTTCTGGGCACCTCTGCTGACTATGTTATCATCATTATCATAATCCATGCTCTTGAACCGCATTAAGCAGTGTGAGGAGGAAGTTTATAGAGCCTTCTCCAGCTCTGCCGGTCTTCAACAAGACGCTCTCTATCGTTGCATTGAAGATCTCTTCTTTGAAAATTGCTGTTTACCTCATCTTCCCAGTTCCTTCTAGGCCGTCCTCTTCCTCTCTTGCCGTCTACTTTAGATCGATAGGTTTCGCTAGCTATTCTGTTTGGTTCCATCCGCAGAAGATGTCCTAGCCATCTCAGTCGATTCTCCTCAATCACATCATTGGCGGCCGGCTTAATATTGAGGTTCATCCTGATGGTGGTGTTGCGTACTCTATCTCTTCTCGCTTTCCTTCAATCTTTCGTAGGAATCGCATTTATGACGCTTGTATCCTTGATCGATGTTTCTTTGTCAGCGTCCATGATTCTGAAGAGTACGTTAAAATGGGAGAAAGAAATGTCGATCTGAAAACAGCTACTTTTGTTTTCTTTTCCACCTAGCGCCTATTTAGAAAATCTTTCTTTACTGCCTCAAACATCCTGCTCGCAGCAGCGATTAGCTCAGTCACCTCTGAATCGATGTATCCATTTTCATTAAGGTGTGCGCCCAAGTATTTGAAGTTTTCTACCTGCTCGAGGATTTTGTCTTCGACTCTGATGACGCGCGTATTTCTCCTAGGCTTCTTCCCAACCCTTATTACTTTCGTTTTTACAGGGTTGATAATCATATTAATCTTCTGCAATTCTTCTTTCGATTTATTAATATTGTACTGAAGATTCCTGTCACTGTCCGAAAAAAAATAATACGTCATCAACGAATGCAAGTATTGAGAGGCTCACCGATCTCAGGTTGGCATATCCCAGCTGAAATTTCCGCATTTTTCCTTTAGCTCTTCGTATTGCTGAGTCCATCACTTGAATAAAGAAAAGTATACTATGACTTACAACCTTGCCTGATTCCAATTGTTGTCCTGATTTCCTGTGAAGTGCAGTTGGCAAATCTTACTATGTTTCTTGTTTTCTTGTAGAGACTCTCAACCACCAGGACATGACCTTGATCAATCCCTTTTTTTCTCAAGGCCTCCGAGATATCAGACTTTTTTACCCGATCGAAGGCCTTTGTAAGATCAACAAAGCATACCGACATTTCCTTTTCTTTCTCCAATACTTTTTCAAAAACTTGTTGCATGGTAAAGATAAGATCCTGGGTGCTACGATTTTCTCGAAATCCGTATTGTTCTTCTTCAAGTAATCCTTCGATTCTTTTTCTTTTTCTTTTTTCCAAGATCTTAGAGTAAATCTTACTTGGTACGCTCAACAGAAATCTCTGTTATCTCCTTTCTTAAAAATAGGGACGATGATGGCCACTTCCCAATCCTGCGGATTTTTTTTTCTGCTTCCACACTAAGTTTAGCAGATGCAGCAAGACTTCTTTTCCTTTCGGTCCCATGTATTTTAGCATTTCAGGAGTTACACCATCACTGCCTGCGGATTTCCCTAGCTTCATACTCCAGATCCCTTCTTCTAATTCGTCATCGCCAATAAAGTCGTCCTCTTCCCATGGACCTACTTCTCTTGTCCCTTCATCTACACAGGGTGTCTGTACATTTTCATTTAACAGATTTTGGATGTATTCCCTCCACCTTTCCATTATCTCATCATTCTGCCTGAGAATGCTTCCTTCCTTGTCTTTGACAAATTTCAGGGTTGGCGCTCTTTCCTTTCTTAATCCCTTGAGGACTCGGTAAAATAACTTTTGATTTTGGTAGAAATCCGATTCCAATTTTCTTCCAAAATCTGCCCAGGTTGTCCTCTTGGCCTCTATAACTTAATGTTTGGCCTCAATCCTTTTCTGCTTGTACTTTTCAAAGTTCTCCGGTGTTTTGTGCTCGAGGTTTTCTTTCCAGAGTTTCTTCTTTTCTCCTATTACCTTGTTAACCTCATCTGACACCTGAAATAATTTAACTAAATTTAAATGTAAAAAAAATAAAAATAAAAACGCTTAAAGTAAAGTTATCCAGGTGGATGTTTGTCATCAGGAAGCAATTCAGTTTCGTTTCTAGTGTCCATCACAGCACTGAAATACATTCTTGATCTTGATTTTTTAGAGAATGTTTTTTCCCCTGCCGTTCACACCAACTTCATAAGGTTCATTCAACATTACAACAACCATTGAAAAGCTCGAATTTCTTAATAAGTAAGAAATAATTGAATATACCAATTATGTTGGAGGATTAGGAAAAAACAGGATGTTAGTTTCAACTTACACCAGTGCCCCTTGAGTCCGTCCTGTGACTGCCAATTTATCGCGACCGAACCATTGTTTGAAACTCCTTTCTCACATCGGCTGAAACAAGTTTTATCAAAACCTTCTCAGCCCATTTTAAAGTTAAAGATTAAGTGTTGAGTTATTCAAAACATGATACCGAGTTAGAGTTTATTTTAAAATAGCATTGTTTCATTGCTTATCGTATTACTGCTCCTGCTACTTCACTACATCTTCTGGGAGCCGGGGAAAGGCGTTAGGCTATTGAAGACCAGACGTGCCAAGCTTAGCAATGAAAACTCTACGTGTTTGTTATCTCCAGCGATATCCTATTATGAAATTGTTGTAAGCTCAACCCTCCCGGGAACAGAGCTATTTAAGGTTTAATTTTTTCCAATGATTTCCTGTTTTTTTGTTTTTTTTTTGTTTTCTTTAATCAAAGAAAGTGATTTGTTTCTTGAAAGTAATGGATTCGCCGAGTTTATAAAACATAATTTACATAAAGGCTCTTAGCTGTATCTTTTATTCTATATAAGTTTCCATTTACAAGATTTTAGGAATCGTTTTTTCCTTCATGAGTTTTATTTTATTTTTTTTTCTGGAAATATTAATTCAATCAAATTTATTATTTATGCTTTTATTACATGATCGGAGAGGAATTTCTTCATCACTAAAGAAGGTCAACCTGTATCAACAATTTTCAAAGAAAGCTATCGTATTTCCGGACATAATTGAATGTACCATTATATCGGTTAATCCTACTTGGTAACGACTGCAATAGTTATGGTCCTGAACGTTTTTATATATAAAATATTTCTTGCTCATTTATAATAATTATTATAGGATTCTTTTTCATTTAAAACAACTCTTCGGAAGGTAATATGAATGTTATGAGTGTAAGCATTGAGTATGGGAGGAGTGTAAGCATTCGAAAGAATATTAATTACATAAAAAAGAAAAGAAAAAAAAATCTACAGCTTACATTGAGGCTAACGCCAGGCAGTATGAAGACTCTTTTCCTGGGTAAGCTGTCTGGCATGTACCTGAAGAACTCGTCGTCGTCCTTGTACCACTTCACCGAGTACAGCGATCCTCTGTCGAGTTCGAAGACGCACTCTAGGGTAACCGTGGCCCCGAGATTAGCGTGTCTGGGCACTTTTAACTCTATGAGCTCTAGCGATAATCCACCTAGAAACAAAAAAAATACATTTATTTTAATTTTGAGCTTCACTTGATAAAATTGGATTTGTATATTTTTTATATTTATTAAGTTGCATACGCATAGAACTTAAATTATTAGTTGTTTTTTTTAAATTAGTGGTGTCGTTCCGAATGGTTGTCAATAAAAACAAGACAGTGTATAAGGTAGGTAGCGGGACCTTTAATTTCTTCAGGTCATTGCGATCAGATCTCACTGACTGTCTGACTGGACTGCGTTGAACTGAGTTGATTGACTGGACTGCAAGCGTGAAATTGCATTCAGGCCTACTTGAATATTCTTCTTCTTTATCTTCCTCTTCTTGCCATTACTAGCGTCGAGGAGCCTCAATCCAATATAGCCATGCCTCTCGGTCCCTACCAAGCCGCCTCATTTCCTAGAGGGTTTTGCCTCTCTTCTCTCCAATCCGCTGTATATATTCCTGATAGGAAATTCTGGGAGGGCCCCTCGGCCTCCTCCCAGTGGGTCGAGCTTCCAGAATCTTCCGCGGATCTCTCTCCTCCTCCATTCGACAAACGTGGCCAAACCACTTCAACTGGTTTTCCAGTAAAGTCCTTAGCTCCGCCACCTCCAGGTCCTCTCTTACGCGTTCATTTCTGAGGCGGTCTCTCCTGGTCTTTCCAGCAGCTCTCCGCAGAAACTTCATCTCGGCTGCTGTCACACGGCTAACCTGCTTGTCCAGCATAATCCAGCTTTCGCTTCCATACGTGAGGGTTGGGAGGTATACCGACTTGTTACTTAAATATTGACCATCTTAAATTATGTTTGGATTACGGAGGAGCGCATTGACGGAAATCTCACTTGGAACAAAATTAGAGTATGGACGATGGATTCCATAGACTCTGTAGATTTTTGGGTGTAGAATTGCTACATATTTAATAGATTAAATTGAAATCGTGCGAAACTGAAAACCCATAAGCGTAGGTTCAAGATATTATTAAGGATGTTTGGTTTTTTCAATAATAATGTAATAGGGAGATGATCGGGGCAGAATCCAGCTCATTCGCTTGATAACTCTTCATTTAGGATATCTAATTTACAAAAGGAGCAGTTGACCCACATTAAGTCGAGATCTGTCAATCTAGATAAATGACAGATACGATTCTCGTGAAAATAACAACCGCCCTAAGTAATTTATTTACAAGCCATTTATCTTTTTAGGCGTTAATTTCTCGTTATTTAATATCGGATACTAGACATTTACAAAACTGTTATGAGCCAGTTTTCATTATAAAACTTACCCAAAAGGTTCAAAGCAACAATTGAACACGATGTAGCTTTCACTATTACAAACCATGGGCTCTTACTTGACCGAGGTAACAGGTTTTTCTTTTAGTAAAAAATATATATTTCAAAATATCTAACACAGCTTATTAGGGATAGATCTTCCAAAAAACAACAAAAAAAACCTAAATTAAAATAATGTTTTTTTTTTAAGGTTTAGTTTTTTTTTTTTAGTCTTAAGAATTATTAGCAATTACGTTATCACCTGAAACATAAATATACTTCACTATTTATTTATATTTTTTTATTATAATGACCTTAATGCAGTCGATTAAATAATTTGATGTGAGATTATGATATACTAGTGTAACAAAGTGAGAAGTCTCACATTATTTATTTCTAATGCACTCGTCATATATGGCATGACATGTTCATCAAAGAAACATGTTTATTTGTGAGTACAATATAATATTATGAAGATAGTCTATTCTAGTCAACTCAGTCGATGTATAAAGCTTCATACTCCATCGCTACTGTTAAATTAATAATTTACACTAGTAGACCCGTGCGAAAATTCGCACAGTATATTGTTCAGTGATCAAATAATAAATTAATAAGAAAATAAAAAAAATGCAACGTATCATAAAATAAATCAATTGTTACATTTTCGCTAAATATAATCGACAAAGGAAACAAAAATTAATTTAAAACTTCATTAATGTTTAGAACCAAAATGTTCACTAATTTCATATAAGCTGTATCTTTGCTTAAATTGTCCGATTTCTATGATTTTTTTCCATTTTTAGGGAATTTAGTAATCTTTTATCTAATCATGTCCATAACCAAGGGAAACGTGTAATTTTTTACATATTCGCAAATAAAGTTTCTTTTCTTATATAACTTTTTTGTCTGAATTTTCGGAGTGATTGGACTACCTTGCCCGCCTAAGGGAGAAGGAAACCTTCAAAATTGGTGGCTCAATCTTGGGATTTGATGAAGGATTAACGATAATGTGGCTTACCGACTAAAAACACCTTCGACAAATAATATAAACTTCTCCTCTCTCGGTCTAGGAGGCTCATGTCGACGAAATGAGACATGTTTTCAATGGCAGTACTACAATTAACGTAAGGTTCTGTGGATGCGAACCCTTTATCTTGCTTTATCTCGAAAACAGTCCTTTTTGGCTGAAAAAACACAGGGCTCGATAGTTTCTAGTCTTGCTGCACGCTTCAAAATCTTCAAAGCCCAATTTGTTCCGTATCGATCTACAGACCTACCACCGTTCCAGTATTGAAGCCTAGCAAATTTTTTGTATCGACTTTATTTATTTAAAAAAAAAAAAAAAGCCAAAGTGGAGAATACGATTCGCTAACCCCCAGTGGAATTCTGAATCCAACGGTACCCCATTCATGGTATTTGAGCATGACAGGAGCTTATATTTGGTACAAAACCGATTTAGAGCCTTACTGTAATAATATATGTGGGGAAGGGGATGGGGATTATAAGTGATCAGCTTGGTCCCACTGGAAAATATCCCTCTAGTTGATTAGTTAGACAATAATACATAGCTAGCTATCCCTGAACTTATATATATATATATATATATATATATATATATATATATATATGTACCTGATATATTATTGTACTAGCTCAAGACCAATTTCTTGGTCCAAAAGAGCCTTGGTTTGTAGTTCTATCTCGTGTAAAGAATATAAAAGTTTATTACTGAGATTATAAATTCTATATTCTGTCTAAATTAAACGAAATGTCAAAGAGGTCATAGAACTAGTCTACTCCATTAACATTTTCATAAGATTTTTACTCCGTAGAAGACCTTCATTAACAGCAATATTTTGATTTTTAAAAGTATACCATAGCACCTAACTAAAACAAATTCGACAGGTATTACGACTTATCTCAAAAACAGTACCTTTTTAGGCTTTAACATTAAGGGCCCGATTGTCCGCGTCAAAATCACAATTTATCAAGCCTTGCTCCGTCTATTATTGAAACCAAAAACCAAACCAAACCATCCAATTTTTTCTATAACTATTATTGTAACTGTGATAAGTAAACCAGAAAAATTGTATTACGAATAGTGTTGATTCCGAAGTATGATACCTGAAATATTGTTATTAAACTTTTTACTTTTGTTGGAAAGTAGGTCAGGCAAAATTAAGCTTGTCCCTTAGAAAAAATCCTGGTTTGGTATGGTAACCGCTATCATATGAATGGGACGCGGGACGAATAGAATCCCATCCGGTATTGAAAGAGAAGGACAGAGCTAATGATTGGAGTGTGGAACAGCTGTTGGAGCAGTAGATTGGACTCTACTCCGCCTCTTGTTTCCGCAACAGTTGCCGCTTTCTCATTATACACGCTCCCGATTCAATGTCCCATTCAAACCGACAATCAATCGCATCGCTGCAGCCGGCCAGGAAATTCCCCATTCATGTTTATTTATTTTTTTAATATATATTTATCAGTAGATTGAAAAGATCCTTATTATACCTGTTGACGGCTTATTAGCTCGTTTAAAATGCCAGTTATTTAATTGGCCGCGGTTTGATTTCAAATGAACTCAGGCGCGTCAAAAAAGATTTCGAAGAAGTTTTAAGCAGATATTAATAGTTTTTTTATTTATTAAAATAGATTTTTGGTTTGATTTAGATCACTCAGATTTTTCTACTCCACGACGTAGTGGAGTATATTAGAATTTTATAGATTATAATTCTTAACATCGCTCGTAAATAATAACTCACTTCTAATATTTGTCGCTTCTAAATCTGGTAAACTTGGCACAGATTCATTTCTCCAGTCCATTGACGTAGTTACGTTCACTCGACCTTTCTTTAACGCTAAGTATGTATTGATTATTTGTGGTTAAAACTTTAATATTAACAGTGTTGTAATACTTGAGTAATTTTACAAGAAAATTGTTGCAATTATTAACTGAACTGCTCTACAACCTGTTGTAACATATTTTTCTGATCATGTTGCTTCCGCACTACCGAAGGTAGGAAAGATTTGTGTTCCTGCAAGAGTTTTAAAAAAAAATTGTGCTAAGAATCGAAAATTTCCACTCGCGTTTTACTTTTCAAACATCAAATTTGTTTCGGTGTCTGTCTGTCTGTTTGTCTATCTGTTGTTAAATCGATGTGACGGACATGTCATCTACTGCCGTTTATTCGATTTTCATGAAATTTTCAGGACTTGTGCAGCTTGGTGTCTATATGGTCCCATACTGATTTTATCAAATTACATCCTGCACTTCCGGTAACGCAAGCGCAAACGTATTTATTTTACAAGTACCAATAATACAGAAACGGTTCGTTGAATTTGGTTTTTAAAAAGTTTAGGAAAAAAATTTTAATATAAATTTTATTGAATCTTTCTCTTATATGTACAAACATGTTTTCTTAATACTTCTATATCTCTAAAACGGCACATTTGATTTAGCTCAAATGTGGAGGATAAACAGATATTCAAGTATGTATCAATTTTATCAAATTCTATCCACTACTTAAAAAAAATACTTCCGCTTACAGATCAGGGAATGTATTGTTTGATACGCCTATAGTTTGAAAACGGCTCGTTCGATTTGACCCTAGCTTAGAGGAAGTTTGGAAAATAGTATTGAAATTCCCTAGTATCTATTTCAATAGATTCCATACATAATTAAAATAAATATTTAAAAAATAATAGCTATGAAATGTGAAAGGTATCCATCCTATGGAATGGGGGTTAGGTTAATCCACTATTTTTATGAGGTTATAAAACTAACTTGTTCAAAGCTGGTCAATAGTAATTACGTGATAGCAGCCTTCACATTGCTCTGGTGTCAGATTAAATTAGTAACTGTACAGGTGAAATCTGAAATATTTCCTGGCTAGGTATGTATATACATGTCTGGGTCTGGTAGTTTCGCAGATTATTGTTGCGTCAGCGCCAGGAAAATTTAAAGACTTCAATTGTAAATTGGATAGCTGTCTAAGATCTTGCGATTGAGGGTCACTGTCTCAATAATGAAGCTATAGATGGATTGCGACAAAACAAAAGATGCCATTACAAATTGTTTTCATAAAGGAAAGCAGATTGAAAGAAAATGTATTAACCCTCATAAGCGGATTGGATTAAATTCAAGTAATAATGGGATCGGAGAAGGCCCTACTAATTTCCTATTTCTTCCTCATACTATCCCTTTCCCTATTATCCCAAACCTAAGATCTACCTTATTATCCTGTTCGGTTCCCAAATGACCTCGTAGAAAGTGGTTTTAGCCTACATGAATGGGATTAAGCGTTCAATGGAACATTATAAAATAAAATGATATGAAATATTATATATATAATATTATTATGTATAATTAGTAGTGAAAACAAAATAAATCTAAAAATATCAATTATATGTAAATTTTTTTTTATTAACGAAATTTACAACTGTAATTAATAATAAATACAACAAGTAAATATGAAAAAGTAATATGACATGTACAACATGAGGAGAAACTATCCATTGGTAGCACTCCAATTATATTTCTATATTAGAAGGTCCCGAGGCCATCTTCTTTTCAGACGCCTCGGAGGGTTATCAGGAAAAGATGAGGAAGCAAGGTTGGAAACGAGAGGGTTCGGATGGTTCAGAAGTTTATTATGAAAGGACAGGTATCTGGATTGAGCTAAATCGGAAACGTATGGTACATTAAGGTCATTATGGATGATTTTATTTGTGACAAAGTAGGGAGCATTAAGGATTTTACAAAGGATTTTGGATTGTAGGGATTGGATACGAGAGGAATTTGATGGTTTAATAGAGCCCCAAAGATCGATCCCGTAAGTCCAAATAGGCCTTACTATAGTAATACATATGAGTCTTTTGTAAATAGTTGGCAGTTTAGAGCGTTTGTCTAGTAAGTGCTGTAGTAGTCGGAAACGTCGGGCGGTTTCTAGTCGTTTCAGTCTAGTATGGGGGTTCCAAGTGAGTCGTTTGTCAAGGTAGAGGTCCTAGGTATCGGATTTGGTCAACAGGGATAAGTGGGGTATTGTTAAAGGATACTGTAGGACAGGAAGTGATAGGTTTACGACGATTTGTAAAACTGATTCGTTTATTTCAAAAGTGGATCCAATTTATCATTGACAAATTTTCAGGAAACGCAAAAACTCTATGGTCTATTCAAATTACCTCCACACGATAGACCACACCTATATCGTGGTCTTGGTTTGGCAAGGTTATAAAAAAAATTGAGCAAATAGAGTTCTCACTCATAAATCACTCAAAACAAATTAATCTATGTCCCAAATGAATTTTATAATAGTTCTAACTAGAAACAAATTTTGAAAGCTATTGGTTTGAGAAGATTCCAACTGTAAAACTCTACAAAGTACCTGATTTATAGTTATTTTAATGAGAGTTAAACATGAAATTATAAGTAAAGATCTGTTCTATATGAATGACATATCACAATTAATTATTTCTTGAACGACATATGTGATATTTTTAATTTTTTTAGAAAAACCTCGAAAATTTATATCACCAATTATAATGATTGTGGATAGACAAATAAAAATGTTGAGTAAGTTCCAAATATAGAAAAGAGCGGGAACTAATGCGATGCCATGCTAATAGGAAGCGATTAGAAAGAAGCGGGGAATAATGTAATATAGAGTGATTTATTTAAAATTACTCAACCTGTCTTTTTTTTTGTATAGACAATCATTACACCATTTAATTAAAGAAGGTAAAAATATAAATATATATATATATATATATATATATATATATATATATATATTCTGTAAACAAACAAATTTTACATTATTTATGTCAGATTTTACCAAATCATGTATCATTAGAAAATGAAAAAATATTTTTAAAATTATACTTTGCTGTTCTTTCTTTAAAAATCATATTTCTGCTATTTTCTCAAATCTTAACTACATTGGCAATGATTTTAAAGTAGGGTGTTGTTTCTGAAATAAATTATCTTTATTTAATTTAGCTTGAAAAGGAAAAGATAATTTAATACACCAATTTGTTAAAAAAAAAGAGAGGGAATTATTTTTATTTTATTCAGCTTTTCAGCCGTAATCAAAGTACAGCAACACAAGGGGCAAAGTATTACGTTAAGTATTACGTGGGAAGGGGTAGCGTAGGTGATTGAAAAGCTTGGAAAACAGGATATGGTCAACGGAATCAAAGGCTTTGGAGTTATTAAGGAAAATATGGATGATGAGTTTCTGCTGGTCCATGGCTGAATGGAGGTCTTGGGGGAAATTTTGATGAGAGTAGACTAAGTGGAATAGTGTAGGAAACTGGACTGGAAGAGGTTTAGGAGGTTATCCTGAAAGGTGAGATAACTGGGATGGAACTAGTCGTTCTAAAGGTTTGGAGGAAAGAAGTTTGACGGGAATAATCAAGAGATGACGGATTGGAATTCGAACTAATGTGGTGTTCCAGGATGTGGAAAATGTAACATTTTGCTATGTGAAATTGAATATATGATAGAGGATTGGAAGAATAGATGGCAGGATTGTTTTAATCAACCTGACTAGGATTTTATCGGGTCAATAACCATTGGTATGGGATTACTGTTTGGAATTAAGGAGATCATCAGGGTTAATGCGGGAGAAAATAAGTAATTAGGTTTAAAAGGACAATACATAGGAGTCATAATGGACGCAGAGAATTGGGTTGAGAATAGACAGGAAACAAAGTGGGCGTTAAGGTCATCAGCACAGAAGGAAATGAATTGGGCTTGGTGCGTATTACCAATGATAAGTTTTCTAAGAATAGCTCATTCTATCATGTTGTCGATAAATTTTAAGGAATAAATGGAGTCCAATAAATAACATTGAGATCATGCGGATATCGTTCGGTAATTCGAAATCTTTACGTTTTCTTTGATGTTGTCGAAATAGTTGTTCAATTTGTTATCGTACACGATCAGTACTTGTTTCATAACCATGATTTCTTAAATAGTCCTTGGACAAAGGTTGTCTAAACATCTCCCATAGATGACCAATGTTGCTATGGGGGCAGAAAAGATAAATAAGAGCAAAGACCTGACGCATTTGGAAAGGCGTCTGGAAGTTTTCAGTCTCTTGTAAGCATTTAATCAATTCACAATCATTTTATAATAAATTTATTTTTCGTCAGTTTCTTGAAACGATTCGCACAATGCTTCATCAACGGTTCTGAGATCCTCATAATTCTGAGGTCCCTTGTGCAGAAGGAGAATACGTAGAAAATGCCTCTCACGGTCATTCCGGCTTACAGTAAACATTCCTCCAATAGCTTTAGAAAAACGTCGTCGTGTACTTCATGTGCTGTTAATCCAACTGTAATGTTCTGTAATTTGGCGATATAGATATTCTCTAGCACTTTCACCCAATTTGAAAAAAAGCAGTCAGCTTCGTATCTCTGAAAATTAATGAAAGTTATATTATATTAGACATTTAGGTATTTTACACTCTCTTTGTTATTTCCAGCTGATTGAGTTATTAATTATCAAGGCTTAGAAAGTATAAGTTACGGCAGTCTTTAGCTCTCCAAATACTTTGATTGATTTGGGATTTCTTTTATTTTCTTCTATAACTTAGATAAAGGAAGTGCGGTAACTGGCCGAAAAAAAGTTTTTGAGTTATTACTTGATTTATCCGTTTAAGAGGCATCCGAAAAACCTTTTTTCCCCTATCTAGAGTTCTTCT
This sequence comes from Nezara viridula, assembly GCA_928085145.1. Taxonomy (NCBI): domain Eukaryota; kingdom Metazoa; phylum Arthropoda; class Insecta; order Hemiptera; family Pentatomidae; genus Nezara; species Nezara viridula. Next base: position 112,097,478 of record OV725077.1, on the reverse strand, counting down.
TTGTAAACTACTGGATAAAAAGATTTTTTATTTAAATTCTTTAATACCATATACAAACTGTTTGGCCTTCGATTAACTTTCTTGAAACCTACTACACTTTTTTTGAACGATTCTTTGATTATTTTTATCTTTAAAATAAAAAGAACTTTTGATTGAGAAAAAATAGTAACAAACATTCTCAAGCTAATGGTTATTTACGCAAACACATTTCTTGTAACTGATTGAAATTAGAAGTCCTAGTTCAAATATATAAAATAAAATTTAAATCATTAATCTTATAAATAGGAAGGAAGTTTAAGTTTGTTTTTATTAATTTTACATATTAGATTTCGGTCCGTGTATATGAATTGTAAATGAACTATAATTTTATTATACTGGCACTAATGACCCAGCAGAACAAATTATAAATAATACATGACAGTAGAACTATACATTAAATTAAATAATAACAGATAATTAAAGAGAGTATAAGAGAGGAAATGAAGTATAAGAGAGGAAAAAACAACATTTTATGTATAAATAAAAAAAAAACAGAGAGAAAAAAATAAACAAAATAGTGATGTAAATAGGTAAGCGTAGGTTATAAATGTCTGAAGTGCGAAAAGCTCGTGGAAGAGTAGATTCGGAAAGTAAACAAAACAGCCCAATAAACAATGAAACACAGCTGGAAGATTAAATAGAAGAAAACCAGTGGATTCCTAGTGAGTTCGGAATCGATTGGTGAATCCAGTAAATCCAGCTGAATTGGTGAATCAACCGATTCAGCCGAAATCGGTTTTGTTCTAACAAATCCAGTCATGTTGCACTTTTCTCTGAGTTGTTTTGTTTATTTTTGAAATCCACTATTCCACGAGCCGTTGCACTTCAGCCATTTATAACCTATGCTGATTTACATTACTATTGTGTTTATCTATTTATTTTCTCTCTGATTTGTTTATTTATATATGAATAGAGTTGTTTTTTCTCTCTCTCGCACTTTTATTTTTAATAATACCTGCACTTTTACCTTTAATAATACGAGCACCAAAGAATTTAGTATATCATTGAATATTGAGTATATCATATAAGAATAGTATGATCATTGACTTTACTTTTCTTACTCCTCCGAGTCTCCATTCTATATCACTGATGGAGATTCCTTCACTATTTAATATTGACACCAGATATTTGATCATATCCTGGGATTTTTATTTAGGATTAAAAGGAATGTTCAATTTCCACTTTTTATTTTATTCTATTACTATTCTAAACATGTAGTTTATGGCGTATCTATCTTGGTCTAGGATTACTTGATTATCAGCGAACATTAAGTTTGTGCTGTTCACATCTTCCCTAATTAATATCCCCATTTTACAACAATTTTGAAGTCTGAGAAGTTCCAGAGAGACTCTACTCTAATCTGATACAGCAAGCATTGTTATTATTATTGTTATACGCCTCGAATGCCAAGTATCGACAATACATCAGCAGCAACACAGTCTTCCCATCGGAGCCTAGGTTTTTTTTTCTTCTTTTTTTTGGTTCTTCCCTTCCTCGCCGTTAAGACTATACGGCTTTAAGATTTTCCTGGGCCAGGGAGTGTGGGCGGGGATTTAAAAGACTCCCCCGGCACCGGGACGCGAACTCGTGACTATTTTTATATCTTTGATTCATATATCTGGTTGCCGGGCAACGGCGGTGCAGTGCACACGCTTTAGCCCATTCGGCCACCCCGCCCACTTGGAGCCTAGGGTATCCAACCTTCCGTGCTCCAAATAGCTTCTTCGATAGGACTTTAGATGAAATTTCCTCTGAGTTCATCCCAGCGAGGTTGCTTCCCATTGCAATTGCTACATAGATTTCTCAGCTCCAAATTAGTTCTTCTTCTCCAAGCTCTGTTAACACATGCAGCCCCATAAATTCTCCTCTGAATCTTTCGTTCAAACCTGACCAGTTCCAGTCCCTGAGTCCTTGAAAGTGTCCAAGTTTCGGCGCAATATCAAGACAGGTCGAATCAGAGTTGTATAGAAAATAGAAAAATAATTTTATTCTGGAACGAAGTCCCTTCAGAATAACAAAAAGTACAGAAATTAAAATTTTATATCTGGCCAGATAAAAACAAACATAAAAAGTTAAGATAAAGATAGATCATTATTATTATTAAAACACTTTATTCAGAAATATTACAATTTGTCACAGTTAAGGACACTTATAATAGAGTTCAGAGATTGCATTCATACCGTTATAGATCATTAAAAAAAAAAAAAAAAAAAAAAAAAATATTGGTTATACATACTATATACAAACTAAAATAAAAAAAATTATATAAAACTCTTGAAACCATACTAAGATACTTAAAACTATGTACAATGTTAAAATATAAATAAACCCTTTCAGAAAAAAAAAAATGCAGAAAAAATAAATGTAAATTCTTCTTAACAGTAAAATCTGTTTCTGTTGAAAAAAAAAAAGAAAAAAAGAAAGTCGAATCTATAATAAGTATTTAGGTTATGAGCTATATGTGAATATGTTATTATAAATAATATGTAATTTTACATAAAAGGTTAGCTGGCATCTGACTGTTTTTGGGACAGGAATTGGAATAGGAGGGTTTTGAATGTAGATAAGGATGAAGAATATCGAATTTTGATAGGGAGGGAATTCCAGAAACTAAAAGAACGAGCAATAAAGGAGTTTTGGAACGAGGCAGATCTGTGAGAAGGAATGTAAAGGTTGGAAGTTCGAGATCTTGTGGAGAGTGAGTGGACTGAGGACTTGAATTGGAGAAGGTTGTAGGCGTAGGAAGGACGATGATTGTTGATGATATGATAGAGAAATGTACCTAGGAAATATTGTCTTCGAATGGAGTGGAAGAGCCATTCTAACTCAGTGTAGTGGTGAGAGACATGGTAGTATCTCGGGGCACCAATTACAAATCTCATGCAACTGTTCATTAATCTTTTCAGTCTGTCGCGGAGCTCCACCGAGAGTCCATCATACACCACACAGCAGTAGTCAAAGTGGGGGAAGATGAGAGAGGAAACGAGAAGTCTACGCGTATGTTGAGGTGGGAGATGGCGGAAGCGATGGAATAGTTTGAGAGTAGAAACTGTCCGTCGGCAGATGTGAGAAATATGATGACTCCAGGAGAGGGTTTGATCAATAAATAGTCCTAAATTTTTTACAGAGGAGTAGAAGGAGATTGGCTGGTCACCAAGGTTTAGTATGGGAAAGTCGGTATAGGATCTAAGGAGGGGCTTGGAACCAATGACAATGGCCTGAGTTTTTGAAGCATTTAACATTAATCCGTTTAAGTTTGCCCAGGCACAGATTCGATCTAGGTCTGCTTGGATCTTAGTAAATGCTACCAATAGCTCAGGGGAAGAAAAGGATAGGTATATTTGAGAATCGTCGGCATAAAGGTGGTGGGAACAATGGAGAATTGAGTCATGGAGGTCATTAATATAGGAACTTAAAAGAAGAGGAGATATGCTAGATCCTTGGGCAACTCCAGAGGATAAAGGCAGCTAGGCAGATAGTGGTTGATTAGGAATGGAGACTGCTTGGGTGCGTTGTGAGAGAAAAGATTGGAACCAAGAGATGGAGCTATTGGAGAAGGAGAGTGATTTTAGTTATTTGAAAAGGATGGGATGGTTAATGGAATCGAAGGCTTTAGAGAAGTTAAGAAGTATAAAGACAGTTAATTGTTTATTATCGATTGCAGTCTAAACATCATTGGTAATTTTGATTAAGGCGGATTGTGTGGAGTAGCCGGGACGGAAACCAGATTGGAGAGAATCAAGTTGGTTAGACTTTTCGAGGAAATTGGAAACTTGGGATTGCACCAATCTTTCTAGGGGTTTTGAGAGATTGGAAAGAATTGAGATAGGGCGAAAGTCTTCGGGAGAGGATGGATTAGGCTTTTTATTTAAAGGGAATACAATGGCTTTTTTCCAAGAGGAAGGGAATATTGAGTTCTGTAGGGAGAAATCGTAAATGAAAAGGAGAACTGGGAGGATTTCGGAGAGAAATAATTTTATCAATTTGACAGGAATGCCATCTGGTCCTATGGAATTGGTGTGTGATTTCATTACTGTGGTTAGTAAGTCAGTCGGGGAAATGTTGGAGAAATAAAAGTCATCATCATTAAATGATGACTCAGGAGCAAAGTTGGAAGAGGAGGGAAGAGAAGAGGTAGAGGAGGCAGAAATAAAATGTGAATTTAAATCGTCTGGTGAAACGGGAAAGGCCAGTGAGGAAGGGGATCTGGAAGGTTCACAGAGGGAAAGTTTGCGAAGGATTAGCCATTTAGATTTGGAATCTGGGGCAGATGACAGGGCTTCATGGAAGTAGGAAGCTTTAGCTCGCCGAATTCTTGTTTGTGTCAAATTGCGGAGCACCCTAAACGCTTGATAGTCATCTGTAAGCCTAATAATGTATATATTGTGACCTTTGAGGATTTTGATAAGTTTCTAGACCGGAGTTGCTTTTGCAGTGCGGAGGAACACCGGTTAGCAGTCATAATATGTCTGTCCATATCCTTCCCAATATCATCCCGGGGATTCATTTGGGAGCCTAAGTAGAGAAATTCTCGTACCACTTCTATTTTTGCGAACCCAATTGAACCAAGCCTTCTCGGATATCATGCTTTAGGTTCGCACACATATAATTTGTTTTGTTCGTGTTTATTAGAAGGCTCATACGTGCTACTGCTCCTTCCAGAGCTTCAAAAGTCTCCCTGACTACCTCCAGTGTCTTTCCACTAAGGTCCAAATCATCCGCATATCCAAGCACCTGAACAAGTCTTTTTAGAACAGCCAGCATTTTTGTGATACATTTCTTTCATAGAATTGAAAACTCTGATATATTTGTTTCCTTTTGTGTTTCCCAATCTCTTCCTTGTAACCGAATCATATGCCTTTTCTAGGTCCATAAACAAACACTTCACTACTTTAGATTTTTCCAGGTGTTTTATAAAGATTTGTCTAATTGTAAAAAATATGGTGAATTCATGATTTTCCAGCGGTAAAATCACATTGGACTTATGTACCATCATATTCCTTTCTAGCCTATTTTTAATACTTCTGCCAGGCTTTTTATAAAGGGTGTCATATACAGCTCTAGAATTTATGCATATTTTTTTGTTTTCTTAACGTAAATTATTGTCACTGTTCCCTGAAGTTACCCACCATAATTCATATTTTATGCAGTATGATAAAATAATAAGTACATATAAGATAGCAGAGAAGTAAGAAACAAGTTTAAATGATTCTTAATCAGTATATTTTATTAATTGAACTATAAAATTTAAGCTCTCACCTCTCTAAATGGAATTTTACATACTACAGAAAAAAATGTTAATTGTTTCGTTGGATATAAATAGACTTTTTTGTTCTTATTCATTGAATAAAATAAAGATTAATTTACTTCTTTTATTAAAAAGAACTTCTTTCTAACTTTCTGAGAAACATCTAGTAAAAAAAGTAGATACGGCAGGAGTAATACGGTGTAATATTAACAGGAGGACTGCCTGGTTGATACAGTGCAATATCCTTTTCATATTTCATCTCCAGTGGCGTAATAAAATGGCGAGAACATTGAGCTTCGTAATATATTCATAGGGGCGTTTCCCTTCCCTTGCCGGGAGAAAAAGGAAATGGAAAACTCTTTAACACAAATTCTATTCACAGAGGGCCGACCTGGAAAGTAATTAAAGTGTTCCAGCTAGTGGAAAATGCTGGTTTTCATTTTGTCCAGAACAGTTTTCTATCCCCTTTGCTATTGTATGTGTGTGGTTCCTTTGATTCTGTCAACACGTGTTGCTCGGGCTCACCGATAGGCTACATGACCTATATTTATCAGGAAGACTCTTTTCAACTCAAAATATTCGTAACTCAAAAAAGAAAACGGTTTTGTTCTCCTTCGTCTCAAAGTATAATATAACGTCTAAAGTGATGTTAAAAAAATTAAATAATATTTTATTAACAAAGTTTTTATTGTAAATTATTTAGAAGCAAGATCATACCAAACACATAAAACATGCAATTAGAAAACTAGTTGAGCATTAACGAAAGTGTATCGAAACATCCAATGTTAAACTTCAGACAAAAAATACGTATAGATAACAAAATGAATCGACTTATCCATAATATTCTATGAAATATTCTTCCATATTCTTCACAACTAATACTATCATGCAAAATATACTACTCTCCTTAAAATCTGCATATAGAAATAATACGTCAGTATATTTCGTTTGGGACTGAGCACTGCGGAAGAAGAATGAATGAATCTTGTATTCATATTACTATTTAATTTGTGTCAGTTAGTTTCATTTCACCTAAACAGTTATAGGATATGTTGTTTTAGATAGTTCCTTAATTATTGTGTTTTATTTCTAATCATGGAGAAAAAGGTTGTTAAGGTTAACCTTGAGAAGGTTAACATCGAGAGGGACAGTTATAGTTCTGAAGAAAGTAACACGGAAGACGATTATTATCCCAATACTTCGCCGTCAAATAGTGAAGGATCTAGTAGAAACAGGTCAAACAGAAGGGCTACAATCTCAGCAATTTTTAATGGTACATACTACAAGGCAATTATTAATGACTGAAATTCTAGTATGATTGGTTTGTGTGTTCTATGTGCGACGAAGTTAAGGGAAGCGATTTTACATATTCCAATTTTATTACACACCTTCGACGAAATCATACCAAAAAAGATGCCGACGAATTTAAATAATACATAAAAAAGAAGCGTTCTGAATATGATTCGTGTCAAAATAAAAGTGATAAAATAAAGAAAGTTTACAGCTAAGAATTCCATTAAGTAATAACGATTCGACGAACTTATAACCCAATGTGGACGGGGATTTAAAAACGCCTTGGCACCGGGACGCGAACTTGTGACTATTTGTATATCATTTCTCATCATGCCGAGCAAGGGTGGTGCTGTGCACACGCCTTAGCCCATTCGGCCACCCCGCCCACCGAATTTATTAGACTAGGATTTTTGTGTAAAGAAAATAACTGCCACTGTAACAGATAATGGGAGAAATTTTGTCAAGCCATTCTAGATTTTTAGAGTCAAAAGACCTAATTTCGCAGATCTAGAACAAGATAATTTAGACAGCCAATTTCATCAGCAATCGAACGGAAGTGGTATTGATGGTAGCAATAATGAACAAGAGATCATCAGCCTGCCAACTCACCTAAGGTGTTCTGGCTTTATGTGCATCCAGTGATTTAGTTAGAACTATTTCCACCAATCAGCCATTATCTGATTTTCAAACCAGAGTGTAACACTATTTGGAAGGCTACGAAAAAACTAAAACTATCAGAAATGATGGATTCTTTGATAACAACAGCGATTGTTAGACATGTGGACACAAGATGGAATAGTTTATAAGATTATTTGGAAGATATATCCCGGATCAAAACACATTCAACGCAACTTTTTCGTGCTTTAGAAATAAAAGGACCATTAACTGATGATGATTTCGAATATATTGAGGAGTTCCTCCCATGCTCAACTCCAATAGCCGAAGCTTTGGACATTCTCCATGAACTTTTTCTGCTGTATGTTGATCCCCACATTAATGACGATGAGAACTAAGTTACAAATTTTGGAAAACCAACAATGAAATTTTTGCGAAGTGATTGTGAAAGGCTACATAGAGAGTGTCACTACTAGGTTTGTATCCATTTTTAATTTTGACACTCAGGAAGCAGAAGAGGCAGCATTTCCCCCACTTTCATATCCTAAATTTAAGAAACAGTGGTTTTCATAAATTAGCAGCGAAATTCAAGCTAAATTAATCAGTTCATTTAAAGCTTTAATCGAAAATAACCAGGTAGCGAAAATAAATAGCCAGCTCCATTTGAGAATAACATTGAGGATTCACTCACTGTTAAAGATGAATGAAACAATCACTTTGATTTCGATTGATTTGATTGAGGGCGAGGCGATATGAGCCTATGGATGTAGATTCAGTTCGATCCCAACAGGCCAAATTAATAATGATTAACTATTTTTTGTGACTGAGAAAGAGAGTGCACAAATTTAAATAAGTATAATCCTATTTAATCTAGATTGTTTAGGTACAACACACCCTTACATTCCAAAGCACTGGTTTAAATCCTATTTTTCTGTGTGATTATGCAAAATTTGCCAAGATGTATGCTACAGTAATTTTGAAAAAGAGTGGACTTGAACAAGACATCATTTACATAAGAATCGCCCCCCAAAATATAATAGTTGATCCTGATATCGTTTAAATCCGAAAAGTTACAAAAAGTCGAGGCCCAGGGGTAGGGGGGTCGCAATATCAAATTCGACAGCATTTTCATAAAAAACGCCCACCAAATCATATGGTAAAGTTTCTCCTTTAAGTAGTAATGCCGGGTCATCAGAACAGTTTCTTTTCTTGCAGAAATGAACACATTTGGTTTTAGCTGTTGAAAAATTGAAGCCGTCATAACAGATAACAATGACGTCTCGCTGACCGACACAAAACTTTTTTTACACCAAAACACTAAGTGTGTACATAACCTGAGCCCTGTTATCATTATGCACTCGTTACAAGTTGGATTTGCTATTATTTTATAATATTATATTATAATATTGCTATAATCGTTTTTGTAATATTAGCAAAAGATTTAACGGGGTTTACAGAGTTACTTTTTCTTGTTCAGATATTTTGAAAAGTTCTTGGAAACTCCTTTCAATTTTCAAACATGACACAAAGGTCATAAGAAAATGTTATGCATTTTCGGTATTTAAATATGTAATAAAACTTACATTAAAGTACAAGTGCCTTTATGTACCTCCGTCTGTACAATTTTTCCTCTAACGGCTTTTTTGTTGTTATAATATTTTGATCCATATGTAGCATTAATTACACTTCAATCAATCGTGTGAATATATTTATTTTTTAATTCGTTCCAATGTGTGGTGGTATCATGAACATTTAATTAAAAGTTTGATTTCTTAGAACAAAAATTTTGATTTAAATTATTCACAATAAAATTATTAGAAGTAAAGCCTTAATAGTATAATATCCTTCAACAAAAAATTTCATTGGGTAAGTTAAACACTGTATTCTCAAGTAATCTTTTCTTTGGCCTAAAGCAGAGGCTTCTTCTCTCATCCGATGTAACTGGGAATGCCTCCCTAACGATAATGTACTCGTAAATCCAGCCAGGTAGAGAATTATATTTCCACCCAACTGCACTCTACTCCGAACAAATTTCCCCCCAACTTCACCTTAACCCAGCCATCGTTAAAAGTTTTTACTTTAGCCTGAAAATTCGAGGAATTCTTATCATTCGTGTGATTGCCAACAGTGGAGTTTTCTTCATTTTGAAAGTTTCTTTTTCTTACGGTTCTTTTTTTTATAACTCTAGAAGCGTCTTCGCATTGCTCAGTATTTATTCGAATATTTTAAATTAGTAAGATAATATTCTTAGGAGGTAAATAATATTTAACTTGCCATATCTCCTATGTTCTCAAGAAAATATTAACAAAAAAAATCGGACGCGGTCCGCGTATCACACAAGTTTCACTTACCACTCTACTTTGAATTGAAATAGGCATCAATAATTTATTACAATGAAATAGTCAACATAATAAAGACAATTAAAAAAAAATCCACTAGATATAACAGGAACAAATTACAAAATCAAAATTTAAAATTAAGAACCTTACTTACTTGAACAACAACAATAAAATTGAATTTGATAAATGTATTTTGAACTTCTGTGAGCCACTAGTTCTAAATACAAAAAAACTATAAAAGAAGGAAAAGATAAGATATTACTGAACGGAGCAACATAAAAAAATAAAAAAAATATCTTCTATGCCTATAGATAATGTTAAAATAAACTCTAGAAAGAGAATGTGTGATACTTTAGAACAATTAGGTACAAATAAAAAAATTAAGCAATTATATATTAGACATTTCTGTAATTTTTTTTTTTTTTTGAAACCCCTGAAAGAAATTTGGTTATAATATATATACATATGTATACAGCTTTGCTGTTGTTTGTCCTTTTACTGAAGCCGAGCTTTATTTTAAGGTTGTTTTGTAGTTATTATATTTTGTGGTATCTTAGTCTGTTTGTGATTTTTAAAGTGTCGGGGCACACTTTTCTGTTGGTCGTGGGTAAACTAAAACTAAAACTTTACTTTGCTTGCTGATTTTTGTCTACTATTTCCTGCCATCGCACTGAGGGTGGCGTTGGCGACAGTTCTTTAAAAAGAGGGTTAGAAAAGTATTGTAGGGAGTCGAAAAATTTGACATGTCGTCTTCTGATGTATTCTGGTACTATAGGTAGTTCTAGGACTTCATGTAAAGCTGGTGTTTTTTCTTTTTTCCATATTGTGGTTCTTACCATCTTTCTGAGCATTGTGTTTCGGAAGCGCTGAAGATGCCTTTGCGTGCCGTTCGATAGGTAGGAAAACAGCAGGGCCCCGTGTAGTAATGCTGGTCGCAGAATGCTTTTGTAGACTTGTAATTTGAGATGTAGTGATAGGGCTGGTGTCGTTAATAGGTGGTTTAGGCGATAGACTTTTGTCCTGACCTTTCTTGTCTTTTGATAGAGGTGTGTTGATAGTTTGAAGTGTCTATCTAGTTTCATTCCTAGATACACTATTGAATTTTTGGGGGATAGGATTGTGTGTTCCACTTGGAGAGTCCTCGGCAGTCTTAACTTTTTCCCTATATGATGCGCGAATATTACACAGTCCGTTTTTGTAGTGTTTACTGAAATGTTTACATTGTTCAGCTGTTTAACAATTTTATTACATATTTTCTCGGCCTGTTCTAAAGCTAGCTTGGGTTTCATACAGCTGCTGTAGATAGCTATGCCATCGGTATAAGCTGCGATAGTAGCTTTTTTATAGTTTCTGCCGACCACATCAGCAGTGTAGATAGAGAATAAGACTGGTGAGAGCACTGCTCCTTGTGGTACTCCACATGTCAGTGGTATAAGTACGGACCCGTACCGAGATGGTCCTATCTTATAGAAATGAGGCTATGGTGTTGTATAGCTGTTCAGGGCATTCTAGGTCTGTTAGTTGGCGACATAGGATACCGTGAGATACAGAGTCAAATGCTTTGATGCAATCTATAGATATCATTGCTGTGACGGTGTTGTAATTGAATGCGGTGTTTACGTCAGTCTGGAGTTTCATTAAATGATGTTCTGTGCTTAGGTGGGATTGAAAGAGCCAGTCTGCTCGTATGGGATCACAGAGTGTTCATCGCAAAATTCCCTGTAATAAAAACAATAGAAGTACACATAATAATATATTAAATAAGAATATACCAGAAACCATGGTATCATATCAGAATTAGCTACATATTTATAACAACAACAGAATAAAAAGAGATAACCTCAACTATTTTAGTTTCCAGTACCATCCCTAAATTACAGGATGTTTTAATATATTAAAAAATCCCAAATACAAAATACGGCACTTCAACGACACCATGCGATTGTTTTGAGCTCTCGCTTGTTGGATCTGTCCGATCAGATATTATCTCTGCCACTGAAATAATTACTGGCCTGCCACGAAGCCACCGAATTCTATGAGCAATATGTCGTGGTTGACAGTGTTGAACGCCCTGATAAGAGTCAGAGATACAAATTCAGTAATCATTCGTTCGTCCATCGCTCTCCGCAATTGAGTCAGTACTGTACAGAGTGCAGCGCATGTGCTACGACCTTGTCTAAATCCTGACTCTAATGGCGAGAGTATTTAATGGGTAAATTTGTTTGCAGTTGATCAATTTAACTAAAGGTACTGAATTTAAAAATAAATTAACTATATGCGATAACTCACAACTTTAAACTAAGGCTGACACAAGGCAGGGTATGAATGCTACTCTTCGATGGGTGCCATTCAGTCCTAGACTTGGATACTCGGGGACAAAGAAGACTGTGGGAGATACATCACACCACTCTATGTTCATCTATATTATGTTGTTTAATTCAGCATAATCCCAATCAATCAGAGATAAGTTTTAGAATTATATATTTTGTTAGTTAATATAGAAGCAGTCATGACTATGCCAATAAATATGGGTTTGATCTATTATTAATCACGTTTACAATGTCACCAGAAGAAGAGATATTCGAGTATTAAGGTAAGGTATTAAGGTAAGTAAATATTAAGGTAAGTTAACAAATAAAAATATTAATTAATTAGGAAACAATAAAATATTAATATTTCATGGCATCTCTTTATTTTATTCAATATAAATAAGCTTTACCTATAAAAAGGGAAAGGGCCAAGACATAGCAGTAGTTACACTGATTAATGTTTTCATTGCGTTTAAAATATTATGTTGGAAAATAACTTTGTTATAATACTTTTTATGTGTTATTTATTAATAAAAGTGTTGTTGTTTTTTTTGTTTTTTTGTTCTTACAGCATTTGATGTTCAGAACAAACACTCGTGATGGCTTCGAAAGATCTTTTTTTTTTCAAAATTAATATGAAAATTTTGTATTTAATGAACATAAGTTCAAAACGAAATGTTTGTTGGTCGGACATAAAGAACCAAAGGTTCAGTAAAATCGGTGAAGCTTTCTCCCAAGGTTTGGTTATTACTCTTATACTATTGACATTAATCTGATCTGATTTTATATCTTCATCAAAGAGGAGAATATAAAGAAAAAGCAATTACAAGACCTAACAAAAATATCAGAGGAACTTCAACGTCTTTAATCTTGCAATATATTAAAAAGCCCGCCTTAGATCCTTTATATCAATAGAAATCTCTTTTGGTTAATCATGCCCTAAATTTTCCCTTAGGGTAATAATAGTATTAGCGTAAAACATTGGATTTAAGCTATAAAAGAAAAGCTTTAATTATCACTACCTTCATAAAAGTGAAATTAATGACCTTTTGTAGACTTTAAGGTAGACTTCATGAACATAAAATATATTCAATGAATAGCTATAAAGAATAATAATTCTTCGCACAAAGTAAATGACTATTATTATAGTTTATTAATTATTATAGGACAATCCGCCAATTAATCACCAAGCATTTCTGTCTTTAATTGTTGTACAATTGTTTCAACATGACTGCGTCAATTTTTACTGAAAAAGAGCTTTGCTGTCTGAAGCTTGAAATTTTCTCAAAGGTTATTTCAACAGTACCTACGTTTAATTTTATTTTTATTCAACTTTCATTTTCTTTATCTGTTGCCTATTTATTTGGCTAATCCAATTTATTTATCTGTACAATTTACTTTTAAAGTACATATATTAAAATGACCATAAAAAATAAATATTTTTGCTTGTATCTTCGATAAAAACTGGTTCTCTTGACTTATTTTGGTGTGTAACTTGAATTTTTTATCAGAATCCTTATATACTATTATTACAGAGATATTATTGTAATTTTCAGATAGGGGAAACCTAACTAAGCCCCAATGAAAAACTAGAAGAGTTCAATCCAAAAGTATATTTGTTATACCAATTCTTTACATATAGTAACTAAAATTAACAGGTATTAGTAATTATTTTGCCTTAATTTTTATTCACAAAAACGATTTTTTTTTACCAGTCTTGTTCTTAGTATTGCAACAGTTGGGCGGTCTTGGTCTTGGAAAGTGCAAGACCAAGACGATTTTGCGCAACACTAGCAGTAGTGCGGAATGATGACCTCTGTGAAGTTGGCCCCCATCCTCAACTTTTTAAAAAAATTATGAGAGTTCTTATAGTCCCCCCCCCAAGAGTTCTAGAGTTCCCTATACTTTTTAGAAATAGTTCTATTGTTTAAACCACCGAAAATACCATCCAAAGTTGCAAAAAACGGAAATCCCGTTTTGTGCAACTTACGAATCTTATAACACTTTTAATATTAATTTTAGAGCTAAACATCAAAGGGATAATTATAACAATTCCTTAGGGGGCTATCAGAACTCTAAAAAAAATTTAAATATATGCTTCCCCTAAAAAGTGGCCCCCCAAAATGAAAATTTCGAAATTATTTTTTGGGTTTTAATAGCCCCCCAAATAGTTACAGAGTTCTCTGGTATTTAAAAAAAAAATTATATTGTTTAAACAACCGAAAAAGTATAGGGAACTCTAGAACTCTTGGGGGGGGAGCTATAAGAACTCTCAAAATTTTTAAAAAAAGTTGAGGATGGGGGGCCAACTTCACGGAGGTGGAATGATGTGGCACAAGGTTGAAGGCATTTTTTTTTCCGCTTTTCCATCGATTAAGTGCATTTTCTATGAAACCGTTTCAAAGATTTTTAAAATTATTCAGTGATTTAGAAAGAGGAATGTTTTCTTCAGATGTTTTATATCAAAACTCTCTCCGTCCTATGCTGCTTAATTACAAACGACGGTTGATTTTTAACATTGTTTGAAAGACTTATAATACAATTAATTTACTAGGTTTTTTTATTTTGTAAGCTATATTATTTCCTATGTTTTTATGTATCCTTATTCTCTGACTATCCAGTTTAAATAAAATCCCAATTATGGCGAAATTGAGCCAAATTAATTTCAGTGACCAAAATTCTTTGTTGCACTTCGATGGAAACTTTTGTTTGATTGGACATTGCTTTTCTTAAAAATTATAGTATCAAGAAACACAAGATTAGTTTAAACAAAGTCCCAATTATGGTGACAAATGCTGAATGTCAGTGCTGATTCTGAGGAATCAAACTTAAAAATTAATCCAGCCGTTCGCTCAAAAAATCGTTACAAAGATTTTTGAAAATTGATTTCAAATTAATAACGGGTAAGTATTTTTTGCTCAGCTAGTATCAAAACACTCGTATCGCTTCGCTAAGTCTGGTAATTAGGTTCCTCACTTCTCCACGAAGTTTCTTTTCGTTTGATACCTCCTTCATCAAAACCTATAGCTTCTGACAGTTGGGTGGATATGAGTAATATGTTTGAGATCCATACCACAACATTTTTTAATTTGTAATATTGATTCAATATAAACATTGTGTTAATCTTCAGAAATGAGGAATTATAGATGTTGCCAATTCCTGTGTTTCGAAACCAACGCGAAAACGCATAAGGAGTAGGAAGCGACGACCGATATATCAGAAGTAGAATCTAATCGATGTGAGGAGACACCGAAAAAACAATTCCAGCAGAAGGAGGGGGGCCATGGACCCCACACTATGTTCCCTGAGCAAGATAAAACGCACTGAACATATTTCTTATCCACTGTCCAAACAACAGGGCTGTCCTTTTGTCATTAATCTTCACTAAGCACTCCAGAATCCTTCTACTAAACGTTTTATAGCCGTATAACTTCCACTGTGTGTGTGCGGCTTTGTCGTAAAGTCGTCAAATTCACAAAAGATAAACAAGTCTGTTTGTACATCAACTTTTTTTTTGTAATTAAACAAAAAAAAAAGCAATAACTGGAAACTCAATACGCTTCGAACCGTTAATTAATTTTACGTGCAAGTCTAGTAATTGGATGGTGAAAGTTGCTATTTTAAAATGCCAACTACTTACCTTGCATTGTTTTGACAGAACAAACTAAAACAGCATGAAAACTCGCCTCCCTTTCTACTCCAGCTTACCAAACAATAATTCCAACTCGATTCTCTCAGGGACCAATGTAGCATATATTTCTCAAAATAAAGGACCGGACTCCCATGGTTATCTACCTTATTTTAAACTTTCTCTTAATAATTACGTTAAAATGTTAAAGTAATAGAAAATTCTTTGCATTATGTAAATGAAATCATTAACCTAGGTATACTGAACGATACATAATCTCTACAAAAGAAATAATTTCTCCTTTGTAAAATTTCTCATATTTCATTTATTGTTACTTTGTTTTATTTTTTTTATTTCAATTACACTACCTCGCCATTTCTGGCGCTATTCTTATTTATTTTTTCTTTAGACAATTTCTTATAGACCATACTCTCTCTTCTGCATATAGAGGGGTATTTGAGCCTTAAAACATAAGAAAAGTCCCAATCAGGACATTATTTTAAAAACATCAGTCTTGATATCAGACTCATTAAATAATTTTCCTCCAATCTAGCCCCTTCTTGTGAAATCAATCGGAATTAATACATTTATTGAATTTGAAATCTTATATTTTTCAGTGGTTTCATATCTAGAAGTCATTTCCCTTAATCTATATAGTATTTTCGTGTTGTTGAGGTTAGGAAAAAGAAGGTGCTGTTGGATCATGGTGAAAGCAGGTGGGTATTTTATTTTAAAACGATATATTTTATTTATTCCTATTTCCATTGATCCTTAATAAACCATGTTTGTAAGGTTTGTATAGTTTTTTTTTCCTCTATATAATCGAATAATAGTCTTCTTCTGTATGTTAGCGTTTTTTTTTTTGTTTTCAGTTCAATGTTGATTATAAAAATGAATTTATTGACAATATTAAGTGTATAGTATAAAATAATTTCCCAAATTCTTCCGACGTTTTGTTTTTTATTAATTCAAATGCAATGAATAAAAAATATCATTATTTTAACTTTTTTATTTCTTTTTATGTTTATTTTTTCCTAGATTCTACTGAGACAGTCCAGATTTTCATCATGAGAGAACTATATGATATACTGAAAAAAATGCGATGGAATAAAAATAAATGGACATTTTGCATTAATAAAAGAGGAAAGGATAGAATATACTTGCTCTCCTGCTTCAACTTTTGTTTTTGAAGTTTGTGTGTGAAGAATACTGTTTGTGAAGTTAACGTCCGTGGATATTGAAACTTAGTCCTTCAGTATTAATTTATAATAATACAAAATAAATCATTAGTTATTGTAAACATTACTTTGCTGTTTCTATAGATTTATTATTACCTTCAAGATATAAATAATGAATATCACTGATTGATTTGTAATTTCTTGTATCGAAATTCTTTATTTTCATTATTTATAATTTTTGAGTAAAACAAATTTAAAAAAACTTTAAATTAAAAATTTATAGATCTTGATGCAGCAAGATATAGATGACATCAATGCCAATTTAAAGTAATAGTTTATTATTATTTATTAACGTTTCTGAAAATTGAAACCATACAATTGATTAGATTGTTTCATGAAAACATAAATATTAGATTTTGAAGGTGGGGACGTTTAGTTTTTCAAATAATATCAAAAGTATTTAAAATCTTTAATTCAGATTTGTGTTAAGAGTACTGGTGAATTTAATTTTAAATGAAAATTTATACAGATTATTTTTTGTACAATCAGATTTTTTCATAAATAACAAATGTATATTAGTATTTAATTTAAGCGTATCATACAATAAAATGAAATGTTTATAGTATTTTTTTTCTGAATATATTGGTACTAAGAAGAGACAGAATTCTACAGCACCTATTATTTTTATAAAACTGGCTGTAAATTTTGAGATCAGCTTAATTAACATTAATTCAAAACTCATCAAACTTATGTTTCTACAAGTGAGATATCTGTTGGTCAGGTGGGCGTTGAAAAATAAATCTGAAAAACCACGATTTTATGAAAAACAGAGCTTAATGCAACTGATTAATAGTCCCATCAAAATTTTTTTACAAAAAAAGGACTAATTCTACTTGTATTTAAAGGGGCTATTTCTAGTTTACTATGAAGCTATTGATAATTGTCTAAATTAAATATTATTTTAGTTATCGCTCTCTATTAAATAAAATATGTGAATTACTTAGAAAAACACAAAATAAATATTTCCTCTATTCCATTATGGAATCGACTTTATGTTATTTTTTTAAATATTTAAGTTACACCTTATTAAAGTAAGTTTATAGATTTTTACTTACCTAAAGAACACCCTTTATATAACACATTATTACTTTATGGTAAATAGCTCAATCAAAATAATTTTTTTAAGTTGGAATGGAAATATTTAGTCGTACAGACTTTAGAAAAATAGACTTCATTTAGAAAACGAATTTATCTAAATGTTGAGAATTAGTTTAGTTTACTAACGTTAACTTAGATCACTGGCACAATAACGATCTGAAATTTCAATTACGGCCGCCGTGCAGAGGAATTTAATCTTGATCTGACAACATGAAAGAATGCGAGTTTGTAATAACGAGTTATGAATATTGGAAATTTTAGTTGAATATGTTATTAAAAATGATTGTTACATTGTTTTATTTAATTTTTTTGCGAAGATTCTGTAAAAAAATGTAAAAGTAAATAATATAAACAATCTTGTAAAAGTAATAATAAATTCTTCATTTATTCTGAGACGGGTTAATTTGCAATAATAATAACATTTCAAAAATGAGAAGTGGGTTTCGGGGCTTCTAAAATTATTAATTTAAAAGCAAATCAAATAAAAACATTGTTATGTATAAACAATATATATACTTAGGTATAGTATTACTTATGATTTTTTCTTATTAAAATAATTAAATTTTAAATGATTAAGATTAACTATGACCAACTTGACGTATGAAGAAATGTTCATTGTCTAAATACTCTTAACAATTTAAAATAATATTTTGAATTCGATTTGAAAAAAAAAAAATAAGTAAAGGTTTTCTATTTATAAGTCGCCAAGTTTTGGATTAAAATCAAAAGTTATCAAAAACTGTAAACACGTGTTTTACAATTTTTGAGAACTGGTTAGATAGGGCGTAATAAAAATATTTCATGTTTAATTGGTTTTATCATCATCGTTTCATGTTTGTCCTTTATCAATATTCTTACCTTTTTCCATCATTTTTGTCTTGTGCTAATGTAATTCTGTGCTTATGTAATTCTGTGCTAATGTAATTCTGTGCTTATGTAATTCTGTGCTTATGTAATTCTGTGCTAATGTAATTCTGTGCTTATGTAATTCTGTGCTTACGTAATTCTGTGCTAATGTAATTCTGTGCCTACTTCTAGGCCGCATCCCTTCTGTTTTGTTTTGTGATGGAATAAAAATAGCTAACAAAATAAGACCACTTATTATCATCATCGTTTCATGTTTGTCCTTTATCAATATTCTTACCTTTTTCCATCATTTTTGTCTTGTGCTAATGTAATTCTGTGCTTATGTAATTCTGTGCTAATGTAATTCTGTGCTTATGTAATTCTTTGCTTATGTAATTCTGTGCTAATGTAATTCTGTGCTTATGTAATTCTGTGCTAATGTAATTCTGTGCTTACGTAATTCTGTGCTAATGTAATTCTGTGCCTACTTCTAGGCCGCATCCCTTCTGTTTTGTTTTGTGATGGAATAAAAATAGCTAACAAAATAAGACCACTTATTATCATCATCGTTTCATGTTTGTCCTTTATCAATATTCTTACCTTTTTCCATCATTTTTGTCTTGTGCTAATGTAATTCTGTGCTTATGTAATTCTGTGCTAATGTAATTCTGTGCTTATGCAATTCTGTGCTACTGTAATTCTGTGCTTATGTAATTCTGTGCTAATGTAATTCTGTGCTTACGTAATTCTGTGCTAATGTAATTCTGTGCCTACTTCTAGGCCGCATCCCTTCTGTTTTGTTTTGTGATGGAATAAAAATAGCTAATAAAATAAGACCACTTGGCCAAATTACTTGAATCGTTCTCCCAGTTTTACGAGTACTTTTTTTTTCTTACCCTCCCAAAATGATTATTGAAACAATTTACATATATAGTATACATAATAATACAATATATACATGTAACAAATTCTAACGTGTACTAGTATTTATAAACTACTTCCTTATGAAATAACACGATTGGAAACAACGAGATCAGAAATAAAAATAATTATGAAATTAGAATTAAAATTACTTAATTTATAAAATAAAACAATTGAAATTTTTATTAAAAAATCAACTATGGATATAACACAATCTGTCCACTAGGACAGATTATACTTGCAAATATACATAACATATACATAAATATACATAGATACTTGCAAATATACATAACCATATTGGTGGGTCGTTAATAAAGTTAACGTCTATTGATATTAAAAGATAGATATTTGTAAATATACTAAGATTTTTGAATCATTGAATGAACATGAAAAGATGCTCATGTTCATTATTTATCGTTGAAAGACTGTAATAGTCAGCAATAAAAGCAAGCGAAAAAGGTCAATATTTTCCTTATCGAGAGATATTTAAAATTCCTTTGGGCCGTACCAAAACATTAATAAGAAAAAGAAGAAGCAGTGAGCAATAAATAATAAAGAGCAGTTGATGGAATGATAAAATAAAGAGGTTGGGGCCAGTAATAAAGAGATTTCTGCCACAGATACCCTCCTATACATATTTTAGCAGCTCGAAATTCCCCACCGCCAATAGTCCCTTGGCTCTAACATTTTCTCAGCCGCTTCAAATTGAAGGTGAATATTAACCGACCGAAATCAAAGATACTGCTTATAGAATTTTTAATATTTATTTCAGTTAGTCCACGAGAAATTCGATATTAATCAATAATAAGCTAATATATATATATATATATATATAGATAGATAGAAGATAGATAGATAGATAGATAGAAGAATCAACTTTATTCTGGGACTACGTCCCTTGAGAATAACAATATTGTACATAAAATTAAACATTACATCTGGCCAAAATGTATATTACAATAAACAAAAACAAACAAACAAACAAAAAAAACAACTAAAAAATAAGGGATAAAAGAAGTGTTTACATAACTGTACAGATATCGGAAGCCATAATATGAGAAATAATGTCCTAATACTGCAAAATAGTTGCTATACACAATACGCTATGAAATTATAAATGAGCGACAGATAATAATAAAGATGTTATAGTAATAGTAGTATGTTCGTAGAACATAATAGTATAATCGAAATACAATAATAGTGTAATCGTACATACACAATATATACACCCAATAATACAATAATAGTGAGAATACAATAATAGTACAATAGTATATATACAATATACATATATTAATATATATATACATATACATACATACACATATACATACATACAATGCAACAATAGTATAATAATACAATATAGGCTACCCAGCGTCTGATTGAATTGTAAGGAGGAATTGGAAAAGGAGGGTTTTAAATGTGGATAAGGATGGTGCATGGCGGATTTTAAGTGGGATGGAATTCCAAAATGTGGTGGATCGGACAATAAAGGAGTGTTGAAATGAGGCCGATTTGTGGAAAGGGGTATAAAGGTCGGAAGGACGAGATCTTGTGGAGAGGGAGTGGATAGATGACTTGAATTGAAGGAGATTGAATGCGTAGGACGGACGATGATTATAGATTATTTGGTAAAGGAATGTACCTAGGAAGTACTGTCTTCTGAAGGAGGGGAAGAGCCACCCTGACTCGGCGTAGTAGTGGGAAACATGAGAACGTCTCGGGGTCCCATTGACAAATCGTACTAAGCCATTCATTATTCTTTTCAGTCTGACTCCAAGTTCCGATGAGAGGCCACCGTACACTACACAGCCGTAGTCAATGTGGGGGAAGATGAGGGCGGATACTAGGAGTCTACGTGGGGATATGGGGAGGAGATGGCGGAAGCGATGGAAGAGTTTCAGGATGGAAATTGAACGTCGGGATATGAGGGAAATATGGTGATTCCAGGAGAGGGTTTGATCTATGATAACACCTAAGTTTTTAACTGAAGTGTTGAAGGTGATGGGTTGGTCATTCAGGTACAGGAGAGGAATGTTGGTATTTGATCTGAGAAGGGGTTTGGAACCGAGGACAATGGCTTGGGTTTTAGCAACGTTTAACCTTAATCCATTTTCACTTGCCCAGGCACAAATCCGATTTAGGTCTTCTTGTATTTTGGCAAACGCATCATGCCATTCAGAGGGAGCGAAGGAGAGGTAAATTTGGGAATCATCGGCATAAAGGTGATGTGAACAGTGAAGGATTTATTTATGAAGGTCGTTAATATATGAACTAAAAAGGAGAGGAGATATGCTGGAGCCCTGTGCCACTCCTGAGGACAGAGTTAGATAGGATGATAAAGGTTGGTTCGGGATAGAGACTGCTTGGGTACGTTGAGAGAGGAATGATTGAAACCAAAGGATAGAGCTGTTGGAAAAGGATAACGATTTCAATTTGGAGAAAAGGATGGAATGGTTAATGGTATCAAAGGCTTTGGAAAAGTCCAGGAGGATAAGGACCGTTAGTTTTTTATCATCTATGGCTGACTGAACATCACTAACGATTTTGATTAGGGCGGATTGTGTGGAGTAGCCTGGTCGAAAACCAGACTGGTAAGGGTCAAGTTGATTGGATTGTTCTAGGAAGTTGGAAATTTGGGATTGGACTATTCGTTCTAGAGGTTTTGCAAGGTTAGACAGAATTGAAATTGGACGGTAATCTTCAGGGGAAGAAGGGTTAGGATTTTTAAGTAAAGGACGGACAATGGCTTTTTTCCATGAGGAAGGGAATATTGCGTTCTGAAGGGAGAAATTGTAGATGAAAAGTAGAGCGGGAAGGATTTCAGGTAGGCATAATTTGATTAATTTGACGGGAATACCATCTGGACCAATGGAATTGGAATGAGATTTCATGACGGCGGATATGAGGTCTGTAGGAGAAATATCTGAAAAATAAAAGTTGTCGTCGTTAAATGATATTCCAGGAGTAAAGAAGGAAAAGGTTGATGGAGGAATGCAGGAGGAAGCTGATATAAAATATGAATTTAAATCTTCAGGTTTGACTGGAAAGGCTGCTGAGGAAGGTGATCTGGAAGAGTCACAGAGGGAGAGTTTACGAAGGAGTTGCCATTTGGTTTTGGAATCAGGAGCTGCTGAAAGGGCTTCGTGGAAGTAGGAGGATTTGGCTCTTCGGATATTGGTTTGTGTCAGGTTACGGAGCACCCTAAACGCTTGGTAGTCGTCAGCGAGTCTAGTGCGTCTAAAGCGTCTGCGGGCTGCATCGCGTCTCTTCTGAAGATCTTTAATTTGCTGACACATCCAGGGAGCAGGGGGGCGACGAAAGGTAGAGGTTTTGATGGGAGCATGGGAATCAAGGATATTACGGAGGTTGGAAGTTAAAATATCAACCATAGCGTCAATACATGAACAGGAATATATTCCATTCCAATCAAGGGTTTCCAGGTAGGGTAAGATTTTTTCACGAGTGAGGACATCAATATTACGGAAAGTTATGGTTCTAGGTAGGATCGGAGGAGTATGGATATTATATGAAATTTGAATTAGGTCATGAGAGGATAAAAAGGAGACCGGTACTTGTGAGGAGGAAAGGGGGTTCTGAGCGGAGTCGATAATGTAATGGTCCAACCAGGTATCGGACCTGGGGGTGTGATGAGTGGGCGAAAAAGGAACAATGAAAAGATGAAGAGAGAAAAAAAGGTTTTCGAGGTATGATTTATCGCTGGAATCGGAAAGGAAATTAGTGTTTAGGTCTCCGGAGATGATTATTTTGGTATAAAGAGGAACAAAGTTGAAGAGGATATATATATATATATATATATATATATATATATATATATATATATATATATATATATATATATATTGCCCTGCGGGGTAAGGCGGTTGCTATATGTAACCAAGTAACAACGTGGTTTGCACTTGGATGAGTGACCGCCCACCAGGGAAGCCCACACTGCCCAAGATCCTCTCCCCCCCCCCCGGGTATCTGAGTCCCGCCAGTCTACTGGAGGCAACTCACACCGACCGGGTGTGGGACTTATGACCTTACCCTCGTGTACTTAAATCGAGAATCGTGATGTGGTCTAGGAGACCACATCTCGCGGACAAAGATCTTCATGATCTGTAGCGCCAACCGAAAAAGAAAAAAAAAATTTTATATATATGGAGGCAACTCACACCGACCGGGCGTGGGACTTATGACCTTACCCTCGTGTACTTAAATCGAGAATCGTGATGTGGTCTAGGAGACGACATCTCGCGGACAAAGATCTTCATGATCTGTAGCGCCAACCGAAAAAGAAAAAAAAAATTTTATATATATGGAGGCAACTCACACCGACCGGGCGTGGGACTTATGACCTTACCCTCGTGTACTTAAATCGAGAATCGTGATGTGGTCTAGGAGACTACATCTCGCGGACAAAGATCTTCATGATCTGTAGCGCCAACCGAAAAAGAAAAAAAAAATTTATATATATGTATATAAAATTAATCTTACAAATTATACCCCTCAACAAACAAATTACTCTTCTTTCATAGTTTGTATTGAACCTCTTTTTATTTTTACTAATAATATAAGATAGTTCATCATTTAAAATAAAGCAAATTAAGAAACTTTAGATGAAGAAATTCTGAACATTGAACATTTAATCCATGTTAGGCGACATTATATTTTTTCATTAAGAAACTCCATAGAAAATTTTTTTCTTGCTAATTCCAATAAGAATAAATGTTAGGAGTAAACCTTTAAAGGGATATATTGGGAGCTGTTAAAATAATGTCTTGAGAAATCCGAAGAACTTCCAAGACATGATCTAACATTGGACGACTGATGTATAGGGAGACTTAATATGCTTGGAATCTCCATCAAACGTCTTGACAGGCACCTCGTCCTGAGTTCCGGGACAGCTGTTGGAGAAGTACTTATTGAACGAGGCAAGTTTATGCCTCTTTCATATTGAAATGAAGTGATAGCCAGTTCTAGGCAGGATTCAACATCCTATTCATTCATTATTTTTCCTATTTAATTGAAAACAATATTTTTGTATCTTAAAAGAAAACTAAGCTTTTTTTCATTGCATTATGTTGACCTTGAGCTCTGTACTTCATATGCCTGAAAATATGAAATATAAATTTTGATTGAGTACCCATTATAAATATTTTATTTTTAATATTAAACTATTTTACTGTTATGCTCACAAAACATAGCTCAACAGAGCATCGTTTAAAAAAAAAAAAAAAATATATATATATATATATATATATATATATACATTTTTTTTTTTACAAAAATATAGGTTATAAAATAAACAAAGATTAATTTTTATATCATTGTTTTTTTTAATATATTTTATTTATTATCCATTATCACACAAAAAGAAACAAATATGTGATATTTGAAACCTTAATAACTGAATATACTGAAATCATTTTACAATTGAATTTCTAATGTTAACTTAATACATTACGTTCTTCGGAGTACTGTATAAAAATAATTTTAAAAAAAGTTGATGTTGAGGAAAAGTTTTCCGGACGAACAACCAATCATAAAGGGAGAGAGCCAGGATAAAGTCCTGTTTAATATTCCATCGGCCCGTGTTCACATAGAATACAAGATGAATGGTAAACAACCGTATGAGAGCAACCAAATCCACTCAGATTCTCCTTTGTTAGCCAGTTACCAAGGAAGGAAAGGACCTCTTTAGCAGAATAACATTCGATAATCTTTTTTGAGATAGGACAGCAGTCAAGATTGTAGTCGCTTGTAATTCAAGAAGTCTATCATAATAAAATTTCATTTAACCGATTTTAATGAAACTAAAAGTTTTTAGCCAATCTCGAATCAAACGCAAGTTCCTTGAATTACTATACTAAACAATAACTAATTGGAATGAAAAAAATAATTGTAATTGAAAGTCCCAATTATAATTACCGTAATTGAGAGCTTCAATTGCACTTAAGTAATTGGAGGAAATAATTGCATTTTATTCGATCCAGGTACTTTCATAAATCAGTATCTGACTTTTTATTTGGTTAAAGAAAAACAACCACGCTGTTGAGCGTAGGTGCTGACCATTTCAGCTCCTTATATAACTGTTGTTCAACAAGCAGTAATAACATTGTTTATTTCAAATAAACAAATTCAGTAGATACTTTTTAAAAAAACCTTATAGTATTACACTTAACAATTAAGCCGTACATTTAAAAGAAAAATAGATAATTATAGTTGACGCAATTATTATATATATATATATATATATATATATATATATATATATATATATATATATATATATATATATATATATATATATATACATATATAATAGATACTAGTGTTGCACAAATGCGTTACCAAGGCGATTCTTGGTCTTGCTACAGAGTTACCTTTTAGCTTATTGCTGTTTATTAAACATCTTACTTTAGATCCTAGAAAAACGCTAAAGAATAGAAAAAGAATAAAACATTTAGATGTTTCATTGAAATAAACATAGTCCAACCATGGCCAACCAAATTAATAAAATTTACTTGCATTAAAGGGATTGTCAAGAAAAATAGTAATAGGCCCCCAAAATCTGGTGCGTCGACTCACATGATTTCCCCCAATTTTAAACATTTCTTTTTCAATTTCAAATATTTTCATTAAAAATAGCACTGCTGAATCAGACTAATTTCTCTGATAATCGATCAGAGAAATTATTAGAGTACGATTTCTTTGATAAACTAAAGCAATGTAAACGGACAAGTGAGCAATTCTATAACGTTCTTAAAACTGGTCTGATTTTTTTATACTCGAAAATTTAATAACATTTTAAAAACTGTAACCACTACAAATATGTACAGATATTGCTGTTATTTTTCTATTTTAACCTGCTAATAACTCAACTTTAAAACGTGCAGGCGCACGCATAACACACTTTTCACTTAGCGCCAAAAATATGACTAATTAATATTTATTATAAAGTTAATATTATAAATAAAGTAGTTTTTTAAACAATTGCATTATGACGATCCTGTGCATCACATATTTTCGTATTTGCCATGCTTTAAATAATTGTTAAAATTACCATTCAGTTTCCTGTAAAAATCCATTTAGCTTACGTCCAACGATAGACACGTAATTTTCAGCACAATAAACATAAAAATGCTGTGATGGATTTTCATTTTTATCTGTCCATAACTCAAAAAGTAAACAAAAAGCACTGTTTTCTTTTGAAACTATTGTACATATAAAAGTGACTGTACTTATATATATATATATATATATATATATATATATATATATATATATATATATAAACAAAATGTTAGAGGCATGCAAATATATTTATGCTTTCCTCAAATGTTCAATAATGATTATGGTCGAAGTTCGACCACTGGATGGATATTAGTTTATATCCATCCGAATAAATCGGAAAAATTAGTAGCAATTTAAAATAAATAAGCTAATTACCATGAGTTGATGTCTTATATGTTTTGAAGAAATGAGGTGAACATAAAATAATATCGAAAAGCAATGAAATGAAACATTATGTATCTTCTTATATATTATTTTTGAAATATATATCCCTTTTCCGGCTCTCAGAAGTGATGGATTTTGACGAATGGGGTATCAGTAGAAAGGGAATATCATGTAGAATGCGTGAATCGTAATTCTGATTCCTTATTTTATACCAAGACTTAAGTGAAAGTGGGAGGTTCCAAACCATATGATGGTGCCGTCTCAACGAATCGAGACGTTAAAAATGAATTAATAATTTGCAAATAACTCGAAAATTAGGCAATTTTTGGTAAATTTTACATTATCATCGAAATCGATAACAGTTGTGTTTGATGAAATATTTTTACGGCATATTTTCTTTTTTATTTTACGGTTTATATTACTCAGGAAAGCTCTCTTACGTCAGATTTATATTTGGAATATTTCTATATTATGAGTAAAATGTTGAAATGGAACAATTTGTACCGACCCAAGGAGCAAAGTAGGTTCGATTTTTTTTTTTAAGTAGAAACCAATTTGAGATATGTATTTCGCATCTCGGAAAACCATCAAATACGAATTTTCATAGGAATAAAAACAGAACGCATTTTCACGATATCTGAGCCAGTGCTTTCACCTTTTGACTTTTTTTTTCGAAAAGCACAAAAAAAAGCTTGCTAAATTTCCTACAAAACGATAAAAAATCATTGAAATCGGACGAGTTATAGAACATTTAGTATTTGTGGGTTTTAGTATACATAGTGTTAGCACTGTATCCATAAGCCTTAATTTCTCCGACACAGTCCGGTATCTTGGCTTTCTTCTAAATAAAAGACTAACGTGGAACACACATGCCAGACTTAAAAGACGATACAGACAGCGATATTGACTAATTAATAGAAAATCTCAAGTTGCAGTCGACAACAACTTACAATCTACAAGACAATCTTGAAACCTACGGAACTGTGAGGGGCAGCAAAACCTCAAACACATTTAATCCTTCCAGTCTAAAGTCCTCCGAGCAATAGTCGATGCTCTCTTCTATGTAACCAATAAAACCTTCCATAATGACATTCACATACCATTTGTTCTTGACCTGATTCCAGATAAATTTTCCAAATTTCACCAGAACCTCACTCATCATCCAAATCCTGTAGCACAATCCCTATCTAGCTGCAGCCATCCCTGCCGGAGGTTAAAACGGCAGTGGCCACGCGACCTTTTCTAAATATCTATATATTGGAGTATTGGCAATGGCCAGATTCTCCACTCAAGACATGAGCGTCTGTTGCTATAGTGCCCTCCATCATTCTCCACTGGTTTCCAATACCTGTGACGCAGCTGGGAGAGAAGCACTAGGATCTTTTGGAGTCCTGCTTTTGCTTCTACATTTGGGTGACAAACTATGACTCAGAGTCTCCTGGACGAATGTAAATATTCTATATAGGTGTGAATGTGTTTTATCTATTTTAATTGAATTTAGTTTCTATCTGGTATTTAATTTTTTTTTTTGTACATATGTATGTTAATTTTCTTATTTTATTTTCTACAGTTATTTTTCCTTATTATTATCTTTATATTAGTTATAATTTGTATGTACACATTGTGTGAATGTTTAATGTATCTCTAATACTAATGCCCTCCAATGTGGCAGAATATATTAATTTTCAACCAATAAAGAAAGCACTATAAAGATTCTGTTTAAGATTTTAGGAATTGGCCCTTTTTTTCGGAGTACAGTATGTTATACATCAATTAGTGTTTATCTTTTTAATTTCAAAATATTTTATGGTTTTTAATTAATTTTATTTTTATTTACATAAATGTGTCTTCCTTAAAACACTGCCTAGAATGTTTCTCATTGTGCTTCAATTACTTTAGTTTATCATCAAGTTACTTTAATACATCAAGTTTATCGTTTTAAAAATACATTTTCGATTTTTTTTTTATGATAAAGTAACATACATCCTGATTGCACTAACTATTTCTCCCTGTGAATTTGAGATTTTTTTCCTTTGCCTTCATCAGATGTTTCAAGCAAATGTTCAGAAGCTTTTTTTTAATTTGTGATAATCTAAAGAAAAAGCTAACATTTAAATTATAAGTTTAAGGAAATGTAATTGTTAAGCCATGGAAGATTATAAATCATATTTATAACTGATGGCTTACTAAATATATGTATTAAATCTTAGTGCATCAAACATTATTGAATGGAAGTTCTGCTGAGGCATTAATGTATTAAAATCAGATACAAATATTAGGTTTGTGCGGAGTATTCGCATGGGTCAGCTAGTATAAATTTAAAAGAACAAATATAAAAAAGTAAATAAAAGAGGGGAAAGGGAAAAGATTAAGTGATATGAATAAAAAAGGCAAAACATAAAAGACAACTTTATGTACAATATATTTTAATGGATCAGTCGTCAAGAATCTGTTTGTTGCCTTACCCTATTGTTTCAATCATAGGAATTCTTCAAGCAATAGTAAAATTGAAGGCATCATATACAGTACGTAGTATTTGCACCGATAAAATTAATAACAGGCCAGTTTTAGAGCTGTATGAAATACAGAAGTCAGAAGACAAAAATATCGCCTAGTTCAACCTAAAGGAGGGCTTACAGAACTATTAAATAAAATGAGAGGCAAAGCACTTAAACTAAGAGTGCTATAAAGCAGCCTATTTCACAAAATACCCGCCTTCAGGTATCTCATTCCAGTCCATTATCCGTATAAATAACTTTAATGGTTTACATACCGCCACCAGCTTATTCACTACTTAGGATAAGCTGCGTAACAGATAAAAGTTTATCATTCCAAACGTGAATAATGAATATCAAAAAGAAAACTTTTTGTTCAATTTAAACAAGTACATAAGTTTGGGAAGTTTAAACTTCGCCATCTGCTAATACTAATAACTTTTCTAAGACTAATGAGTTTATGTCATAAGTAAGGCAAAAGTATGGCAGAATCTGAAGCGGTTTGGATGTCCAAGTCTTTGTGTAGCAAGTCGTTTGTAACTATTATTAACTAATAACTGCCCTAAGGAAGAAAAATCTAAAACATCCTAATAATTCTTTGTAACATTTGATTAAAAACTAATTATATTTTAATATTTATTAACCTAATAAATAAAAAGAGTGGATCAGTGAACTCTTATATGGGTGTAGTGAAAGAACACGATAACACATTTTTAATCTTGCCGGAACTGCCAAATGAAGTAATAGTAAATTTTTAAAACCTCATTAGAGCCAATTGATGACGGTCCTACGTGAGGCATCAAAGTGAGAACCTGTCCGGTGTTTATAAGACTTCCTATTTCTTATATTAAATTTGGCGCTTTAGAAAAATACTATATAAGAAAAAGTAATAATATAATAAACATAAGCATCATAAACATGCTTTCTCATTTCCGATTTTTTCCTTTTTCTCGTACGTTATTTGTTTACTCATGTTATAATTTGATAGATGGGTGGTTATTATAAATTAAAAAATGTTATCACGATAATAAGGACTATGAATAAAAACAAATTCTTAAATTGCAATTAATAAAATAAAGATGGGGAGCAGATCTTGATTTGTCATCGCTTAAGTAATGTTGAACTAGTTGAAAGTCACGCGGACAATAATTATAGTGAGATGTGAGCACATTCACACCATATATATTCAGAAACCATAAAATAAACAAAAGTAAAATAATAATAAAAACATCTTTCTCATTTTATCATTTATTCGTTTTTATCATTTTCTCATTATTATCATTTATTTTTGCCTTCTTATTTGACTAATCACCCCAACTATTCTTCTCTTCATTAATAATAAAACACTATATACAATAAAAAATATAATAACCTCGAGAGAAGTAAATTAAAAAGATAAAAGCATAGTCATACCTATATACAATCAGAAAGGGAACCATAATTCAGGCTTGTCCCTTCAACTGTGGAGGAGAAAGTAGATCTCTGCATGACTCTCTCAATCGCGTCACTGGGACTAAACCCATGTCGTGAGTGGAGAATCTGTTCATTGCCAGAACTCCATTATTTACAAACTATAAAAGGTTGTGAGGCCACTGCCGTTTTAAACTTCTTGGAGGATTATAGAGATTGTGCAAGGGGATTCGGATGATAGGTAAGGTTCTTGTGAAATTTGGAGAATTCTGGGATAAGGTCTAGGACTAATGGGATATAAAGGTCATGGTGTAGAGTTTTATTAGTTACATAGAAAGGAGCAACAACTATTGTTCGAAGGACTTTGGAATGGAAGGATTGTATGCGTTTGATGTTAAAAAATTTTACTGTCCCTCACAGTTCAAGTCCGTAAATACAAATAGTATTCAGTATTGTCTTGTAGATCAGTATATTGTTTTCAATAGAAAGTTTAGATTTTCTATTTAGTAGTCTGTATAGTCGGCCATATCGTCGGTCAAGTTCCTGTCTTTTAAATATGAGGATTCCACGTTAGTCGTCTCTCTCAGAGAAATAGAAATTAATGTAGACTGGTGGACAGGATCTTCGCCGGAGCGTAAAGGGAACGTGTTTGCATTTGGATTCGTCTACTTTAATGCTCCATTTATTATATCTATACTCAATCAGGGAGAGGTATCTTTGCAGATTTAAGGATGCTATTTCGGGATCTGAGTTAGATGATGGGATGGCGGTGTCATCAGCAAAAGTTGCCAGGAAGGTATCAAGATGGACATGGATATCAGCGGTAAAAATAATATAAAGGATGGGGCCCAAGACGCTACTTTCAGGATCACCGGCTTGAACTGGATAGGAATTGGAAACTTCTTTTTCTTTTTAAATTTTGAAAGAGGCGGGGCTAGGGACAATAATCTGTTGAGCATGGCTAGTAATTCTATAGTTACAACTCGTACATGGTCAAGATCCTAATCCAAATTTAAATTCAATTTTTTGCTTTCAAAAATAAATAAATTTCATCGTTTATTAAAATCCAAAAATGCATAATTTTCGAGATAATGCAAAGTAAAGGGTTTGTAGCTAAAGAGGCTCATGTTAATTGTAGTGTTGCCATAGGATGCGCATTATATATATGTATTAAGTATATTATGTCTTACTAAAATAATTTAAAATGATTATTAAATAAAATCTGATTAGCCTTCGAATTTGTAAATGAAGTACTCTTGGAGGTGTGAAGTTTTCTTATTATTTGAAAAACTGTTTAAGTGTGAAAGAGTTCATGAGGTAGCCAAACTAGTATTAATGTTTTCGATGCATAGTTTTTTTAACTACTTCATTTATTTGAAAGATTTCTAAATTATCAACAAAACGAAAGAAGAAATGGAACTATCTTAATACTTGGGTCTAGCTCAAAGACGTAGGAGTTTCTTCGCTGGTCATTGATGTCTCTGTACCATCTTGCCAACTCTTATTTCTAGTTTGGTTAATTTTAAATTTCATGCCTAATTCATATTTATCCATCATTTATTATTACTAATAACGTGAGAAATTAAATTATTTCAATTTTAAAAAAATAAATTTTTTTCAGAAATATTACAATCTTTCACAATTAAAGGCATTTATAGTGTTCAGATACCACATTCACATTCAATTATAAACAAAATAACTAGACTAATCAATAGACTAATCAAAATAACAACTAAAACACAAGCATACTTAATATATATATATATATATATATATATATATATCTATATATATATATATATATATATATATATATATATATATATATATATATATATATGGCATCCTTATATATTTGAACCTGCATCTGCGTTCAAATTATACCTTCATATTAATCCGACCGATAAAATAAAACCATATTGTTGAGATATAAATATTTTATTACGGACGATGGTGATGGCAAATAGAGGAAGGGATCGGGAGCTATCGGGAGGACAAACTGTTGAATATGTAGCGGCTGTCCTGGGAGATGAAAAACGGCCTCCATTTCTGAACCCTGGGTCATCTCCCTTCACCATCAGCTTCCGATATTTTCATGCCCGATTTCAGGCTGCCAGGATTGTATAATTATATATCTTTTATCAAAATAAGAAGAGATTTATACCTTGCACATAAATATGAACTCTAATATGAGCTTAAGTAAACATTAATATGAGCTGGTAACATAAATATGAGCTTCAGGTCAGAACAATATATCGTCGGTTTATTGCAGAAGTAATTGAGTACATTTTTGATAGAACTGAACTTTTAAGAACGTTTTAGTTGATTTTGAGCTTATTTCATTGGCGCCTGTAAAAAGTGCGTCAAGCGCAATTTTGTTAATTTATGTCGGTTTCACCAGAAAGCTAATTTTGCTCTCTTTCTTTCTATCCAATGGGCTAAGTAATACCGCAAAAATTGTAGAAATAAACATTCCTTTATGAATCATGGGTTAAAACTCGAAAATTGAACTTACACCTGTGAAAATTCCAAACATTCAATTGTGTTTTTCCACAAGAGTCCGTGCTGCAGACCCGTTTTTATCAAATTATTGACATCCACCAGATATTTCGTGAATCGATTTATCTTATCGTAACCTCCAAATATTTTATTTACAAAAATTCTCTGAAATCGGCCCATTTTCTAATTAAATTTATTAATTTACGGTGGTGCTAAAAACTTATAAATACCAATTTGCTTTCTACTTGAATTGTAAGATAATTTTATAACAAAATCGAAAAAAAGATGGCTTTATAACGTCGTTATGTTGACATGTTGGAGTTCACATCAAACGGCTCAATATTTTTAAAGACCACTTTTTATCTCTATTTTATAATGAAAATAGCTTTTCCCAGCCACGCGCTGCTGCAGCATGCTGTGGCTTAGTCTGGGAAAATGAAAAAGAAAGAAAGCACATATGAGTAGATTAATAGCAAAGGACATCTATCATTTTTAATAAGTTGGGAAACAAATTTGTCTGTAAAATGGCTTCAATTTAAACTAATTCTAATGACTTTTTTTCTCATGATTCAAATTGGACATTCATAATCATCTGAGTGAGTAAGCCGTCATTCATAATCATCAGAAACAGTCGTAGTTGAACTAAAAAATTAATATAAAGAACATGTAATAGTATTGACGGGAGGAAAATAATATAACTTCTTCAAATGATAATTTCAATAATTATAATGTAGTAATTAAAATTTTCGATTAATCAATAAAAAAAAAAGAAAAAATGCTTACCTACCTTCGGTTGTGAGTAAGCAAAAGAAATGCCCTTTTCTGAAGATAAAGCAGTTAATGTTTAAAACCCTATAACTCTGCAACGAACCTTCCGATTTCCATGATTTTTTTTTTATTTTGTCAGCAATTCAGAAATCCTTCATATGAATATGGATATTATCAGTCAAAAATTCTGTTCTTTTTTAGTTATCATCAAATAAAATATTGAATTCATTGTAACATTTTTCAGCTTGTTTTAGGGAAAGTATGTTATACGCATAAATTAAGAGGGTTTCAAGGGGAAGATTTTAGCCAAGTTTCGTTAAAATTGGTAAAGCCGTTTTAGCGCTACAGTTTATTGCGACACATTTTTTTGAAGCTTTGAACAGAAAAACATTTACATTTTTTTTTTTTTTAACGTATATAAAAGTATCGTAAGACAGAAGTCCTATGTCAGAAATCTTCCCAGGAGTGTACGGAACAACTTCCCAAAGTTTCATGGCGATCGGATGAATGGTTTAGTAATGTACAACGGACAGACAGACAGGCAGACAGACATTCATTCATTTTTATATATAGATGATTTTAGATTTATGTGAAATGCATTGAAAACGTCCCAATACCGAGAATTTTCGTAAATAAAATAACTAAGGTGTGTGCTTTAGAACGCGATAGAAGTGAAAACGACGAAAAAAACGTGAAAAAAGACGAAATTAATAATATGAAATAAAAATTAAAAATAATAGTTCATTATAAAGAGGGTCCAACGCTGAACATTTTCTTCGCTTACAATATGCAGGTCCGATTTTTAGCTTCTTAAATATTTTAATTCATATCTTCCATAAAACCTTTTGGGTATGCGATTCCATTGGATTCTAGTATTTTTATTAAATATTTCACGTTAATATTGGTAAATAAGTTTTTTTAAATCAGCATATTGTCTATTTTATTTATTCTTTCAAGCATTTGATCCACCTCCATTGAGTTTTTTACATCATTGTTACTGTCTGGTTTCAGGTTATTAATTGATATATTTATCCACATTTTTCAGTTTCGCCATTAATATTACTGATTATATAGGATAAAGTGGAGTGCCACTTTTATGTAACTTTACTAATCCATATATTCTAGGTGTAATATAGTTAGGGTTAATTAGTTTAATTCCGTTTAATGAGAAATTTTTAAGGTTAATAACAAAGTTTAATTGCATAAAATATAAACATGAAAGCAAGATCAATCTACGTCTTTAATGATTTATAATTTACTTATTTTTTTTTTTTTTTTTTTTTTTTTTGACTCTACATCTTCATCTGCACCTGTCATGGTAGTGACAATTAGCAGATTTGCTGTTTAAATTGAAAATGACATGATAGGCATGCCGAAGAATGGAGCCCAGCAGCACCTCTTCCCTGGCCTGTTTATATCCAAAAATCAGGAAAGGAGATCTCTCATCCAGCTCCTTTTCAGTCGCCTCCTGATGAGCATTTCAGCCGTGGCCATGTCTTTGATTAGTCCATTGTGATGTCCGTGTAGTTTTAGATGAAATCGGGAGTAAAGAGTACGTATGTGCTGGTCAATGGTTGGTTGTCTTAGGTCGGTATGTAAAGTCTTATTGTTGACGTACCAGGGAGCTGCAGTTATTAGTCTTAAAATTTTAGATTGAAAGGATTGTAGTTTTTGTAAGTCAGTCTTTTTTGCTGAACCGTAAATCTGTGAGGCGTATGTCCAAATGGGTTTGAGCAGATAAGTGTATGTATTTAGTTTTTGTCTAATTTTCAATTTTGATTTAGAAAACAGTGAGTACAGTATTTTCAGTCGCTTGTTCAAACTCTTTCTTTTCATTTTGATGTGTGGGCCCCAGGTCATCCTTCTGTCAAATATTAGTCCGAGGTAGCGTATACTGTCCGTCTGAGGAATTGGATTGTTGCTGATATAAACTGGTGGGCATGTTTCTCGTCGAAGCGTAAATGTTATGTGTTGTGATTTGTTATGATTTAATTTAATTTTCCAGAGTGAATACCAATTTTGTAAATTTAGTAAATGATTCTGTAAATTTAATGAGGCTAGTCTGGGGTCATGGTGTTTTGTTAAAATTGTTGTATCGTCAGCGTAAGTAGCAGTCAATGTTTCAGAGTTGGTAGGCATGTCATGAGTATAGACAATGTAGAGTAAAGGTGCCAATATTGATCCTTGAGGTACCCCTGCTGATACTGGTCGAATTGAGGAAATTTCTAAACCCTGTCGGACAGAGAAGAATCTGTCGAAAAGGAAAGATTGGAGAATGAGATAATATGTATTAGGCAGTATAGTTTTGAGTTTGAAGAGAAGTCCCTGGTGCCAGACTTTATCAAATGCCTGGGCAACATCCAGAAATACGCCGGTAGCATATTGTTTTTGCTCTAGCGCTCCAGCAATGTAGTCAGTAACTCTGTATAATTGGTGTGTAGTTGAATGAAATGTACGAAAACCGAATTGATGGTCAGGTATTATTTGTTGGTCTGTCAGTATGTCAACCAGTCGTTTGTATATTAATTTTTCGAAAACTTTGGAGCATATCGGAAGGAGACTGATAGGTCGGTAGGATGAGGGATTGAAAATGTCATTGTCCCTTTTGTGTATCATCTTGATATGTGAGTATTTCCATTGTAATGGAAAGTTAGTTGTCCTCAGAATACAGTTGTATATTGTCGTAAGGAACACTAGAGCTTTCCTAGGCATTTGCTGGAGACCCTCGGCAGTTATTAAGTCATAACCTGGAGCTTTTCTTTTTGGGAGATGTCTGATTTGTTGTGCGACTTGTGAAGGAGTGAAAGGAAGAGGGGGAGGTGTCATCTGTAATGGTATGTCTAGAGTATCAAATACTAAGGTTTCATGTTCTGTGTTCGTGAAGTCGGTAAATGGTGTAAATACTGATGAAAGATGGTCTGCAAATAGTTCAGATTTTTCTCTATCCGACAAAGCCCATGAACCGTCTTCGTTTCGCAGGGGTACTGACACCTCTCGATGTTTTAACAAATTTTTGGTATGCTTCCACAAACTTCCATCGTCAGTTGATATGCTGCTCAAATAAGCATCATAATTCGTTCTGTTGAATTTTTGTATTAGTCGTTTAAGTTCGTTATTTAGTCTGTTAAATGTCCGTCTATCTGAGGGAAGTCTGTTAGTCTGCCATACCTTACGTGCTCTCCTCTTTGCCGTGATCAAGTCCCTTATATATTGAGGATATCTTGGCAAGTGTTCTGCTCTTGATGACCTTGGTAGCGATGAAGACCAAGCTGCTTTTTGGACACTTTTTGTAAATTTGTCCACTGCATCTTCTAGTTCATCTGCTGTTTTAATGGAGCCAGGGATTGAAAGTTCTGAATCCAGAATTTCCCTGTAAGCATCCCAATCCATTTTACCATTAAGGAGCTTAGGTGTTCGTGGAAGATTGATGAGCTCATCAAGGATAACCAAATGTATAAGGGAATGGTCAGAGCCAAGATCAGAGCTCGTATTTATGGTGTAAGGTATGGTGCGCAGTCCTTTGGTTATAAAAAAGTCTAGTAGGTCTGGGGATTTACGTTGTGAAGTCGGCCAATATGTCAGTGTATCAGGTGATATAGTGTCTAATGAAAGATTGTGGATAGCAGCCCTCAGATTTCTTCCTCTTGGTGTGCACAGCCGTGACCCCCAAAATTGGTGCTTTGCGTTAAAGTCACCGCCTACTATAAAGCAACGCCCAAGGCTTCGAAAATAGTTGCAAAACATCGAAGGTGTTAATACGTACCTCGGAGGACAATATACTGAAGCTATTGTTATTGTGTGATGTTTGGTGTGTAGTGTTAAGCCTGTGGTTTGAATGTCAGGTGTAGTAGGTAAGTATAAGGGATTATGTGATAATGATGTCTTTATTAGTATTGCTGTACCACCATGAGCTGTGTTGTCCGGATGGTCTGTTCTGTAGGTATTGTAACCAGAAATATGAAATTTAGTTCGTGGTGTAAAGTGTGTTTCTGTTATCATTGCGATGTCAATGCGTTTTTCGTGTAAATATAAGTCCAATTCTGTCCTATGTTGCGTTAGTCCGTTTGCATTCCACAGAAGGATGGACAGGGAGCCTACAGTTAGCTGATTAATGGCCATTAGGAAGACACATGCCTTGTGTTATCTGTGAGAGCTGTTGGAGGAGACTAAAAAGGGGCTGAATGAGAGTATTCAGACCATTCAATAACTGGAATAGTTGTGGAAACATGCAGTTTTCAGCTGAAGGTAGTTGGGTACTTTTTCCCCTCATGGTTGCTGAAGGTTGAATGTTTGGAGGTACTGATGATGGAGGCAGTTCCTGAGCTTGCGGTTGCGTTTGCTTCTGTATTGGCTTCTGCTGTTGCATTGGAGGTTGCTGTTGGGGCTGTTGATGATGCTTCTGCTTCCGCTTCTGCTCTTGATATGGGCTTTGCGAAGGTTGTGGAAGATCCGGGAAATTATGAAGATTTGCAGATGGAGGTGATTCCCTCTGGTGAACATGATTCCTCTTGGTCCTCTGTGCCCTTAGATCTCTAAGGGTTTGACACCCCCGATAATTGGCCGGATGTTCGCCTAGACAATTAGCGCATTTAGCTGGAGTTTCTCTAGTTTTGCTACAAGTGGAACTGTCATGTCCTAGTCCACATCTGACGCACCGTGGTGCGTGGTTGCAATACGATCGTGTGTGACCGTATTGTTGGCATCTGACGCATTGCGGTATATGTTTCTTCCTTCTAAGTTCTTCAATTGTAACCTTTGTATAAAATAATTTAGTAATATCGAATATTTTCTCATTGAAAGTTTCCTTACTTACATCTACAAAAAACATAGGTAGTTTGAGATGGCGTTGGTAATACCTACGATTTTGTATCCGTATATTTCAAGATCTTTTTTAATCTCTTCAATTGGTGTATTGTGATGAAGGTCTTTAATCACCACGCGAGGATTTCTATCCTCAGGAAGCTGATAAGTATGAAATTCGGCTCCGCTGTTTTTCAAGCAGTTAACTATTTGCCTGTAATTGTTTGGGGTCTGGGGGTAAATAGTTGCTCCCTTAGAAGTTGTTTTTAGCAAAAAGGAATCTGGTCCTGAATTGGATTGTAAATACGACACAAGAGCCGCGTAGTTTTCGACACCGGTGATGTAGATTGGGGGTGGATTCTTAGTATTATTAGATGGTGGATTAGCAGAAGAAGTTTGACATTGGTCATTAGTACTAGTTAGAACCTGGAAACTATTGCTAGTAGTTACCACTACTTCCTGTTTTTTCTGTTTCCTCGGATCCCTGTTTTCAGTAATGTTTCGTTTTCTTCCTGTTACCAGTTCCCATGCTCCTCTTTCGTTGCCTGCGCACGGGGGATTGTCATAGCAGTCCATACGAGCCGCAGCTTGGGCTGCCTCGGCCTCCTTCGTAACAGCGGCTGATTCCGCCTCACTCATAGGTACTTCGAATCTAAGCTTCAATGTTTTAGTTCGCCTAGTTATTTAGGTAAAAATAACTCTTAATCCCGCAGTTATTTCCAAAATTTTTATAGACGAAAACAATTTTAACTTATTTAAATTTGTGATATTTAATAGATTGTGATGTATCCTACGACTGTATAATATTTATTTGGAAATCTCTTGTCGGAAGGTTATGTAATGTTATATCATTATATATTTTCCATTGTGCCTCCGAATTTCTGTTATTATTATCATTTGTTATTTCTCTTTTTATTTTTTATATATTGCTAATAATGATAATAACTTTCGGGCTGAAGCCAAAGTGGTAAACATATTACGATGTTTTGTGGTTTTGTGAAGCAAATATAAAAATATCTGGTGTGTCCACTCACACGACTTTCCCAGCTATATCAGAAGAGTTTTTATATCTTTACATATGTTTATGAAGAAACAGAAAAGAATTGAACTAAATTTATTTTCCTGAAAATTGATCAAACAAAAGATTTGAGTACGATTTATTTGATTAACTAAAGCTATGATACCGGCATAAGGTAGATTAGTGTAAAAATTTCAATACTCACTAATATTGCTGACCAAAAACTTTTTGCCGTAACTTAGTATTGTCAAAAAATAATTTCTGTTAAAAGTAGAGGAAATAGTGAGGATCGTGTAATGCGGGCAACAGATTTTCTTACTTTCACTTAATCATCTTTATTCTCTCATTCGCCCCTTTCTGGCACCAGGAAACGAACTCGTAATCTTTCATTGGAAATTGAATAGTTTTTCGATTTTGAACCCAAATTTGACCCGATTGCAATAATTTCCTTTCTTTTTTTTTTGTTTTGTTGGTAATTTAATTACCTTTCATAAGTTTTATTATAAATTTTACCGTATAATATATACTTAGGGAGTTAGGCCCTATAACATTTTTCTTTTCTTTATAACTTTTTTCCTGATTTTTTTCGGGAATTTAGTCTATATACGAAAATTGAAAGGACAATGATTAGAATATCATAAAAAAGTTTCATCAAAATCGTTAGAGCCGTTTTCGCGCTACAGTCTATACAAGACCATGTTTTTCATTTATTGCGCGCAAGGGGAGTCAAGGAAGGGTGCACATGGAGGAACGAATTTCTGTCACAGGCATCAGTAGTCAAAACCCTACAAAATAAAAAAAGAAGCAGCAAAATCGGTTCAGTAGGTAGGAAAGTAAAAATTATCTCTCAAAGTACTGTTGATCGTCTCATTACATTTAATGGAACTTCAAAAATCGCCTAAACGGCATTTAATACAGGGAAGTAGTTTCTTTCTTCTTCTTTCAAAGTAATTATCGTAATTTTCTTATATAAAAAAAAGCTGTTGGGCTGAAGTTTCACAAAATTAAATCATGGATCCGTTATGGGAGTTCATTAAGTACATTTAAGTTTCTGAAACCCTCTTTTATATCAAACAAACTTACTTATATTATTGGGATGGCCGATGAGAATTTTCGGACTAAATGTTTTTGACCGCGGTTCTATTCACGCTGACGAATAACTGTAAAATGTAGTGAAGTGCACAGTTGACAAGGCACTGGATAAAATATTAAAACTATTTCAAAATTAGTATAGTGCTATAATAATATATTCTTAATATCATAAAAATTTGTTATCCCTAAATTTATATTATATAAAGAGCAGCAACGCTTAAAATATTATGTGATGTATTAAATTTTTAGTTTTACCTCCGAGCTAGAATACAGTGTACGATAAACCACTTATAAATATTAAATTTGTTTTATCACAGAAGGTAGTTAAAAACAAATAAGGACTAAAATGTGTACTTCTAAATACAATTTACCACTATAGTTTTACTTAACAATTGTTAAAAGGAGTCAATTAATATAAAAAGGATTAGAAAAACAAATTTAGTCGCCTTCCATCTTATGCCAAGGTTCTTCTTTTTTCTACTTTTTGAGTTGTTGATTCTGTAGAGATAGGTATTACTAAAGTTCTTTCAATTTACTTTTAAAAATTATTTTTCTTTAAAATAACTTGAAAGAAACGAATTAATTGTGATACAAATAAATATTTCATATTATGTTTTAAATGTACGATCAATAATTGTGAATGTGTAAACATCGTGTTTGATACTGTGTTTTTTTTTTCATCTTAGACAACTTCGCGCACAAACTTAGGTAATTAGCTAGAGAACATTAACCACATAATTTCATGTTATTATCAATTTTGTCATGTAGACTTATCGATCATAGTATTATCGGCTATATGTATTTAATTTAGGGTGTAAGAAGCGAAAACTGCCAAAATTTTAATTTTAGCTAAGATCTCATCTCATAAGATACGTTGAAAAATGTTAGACATATGATGGATTTTTTTTCTCGATTAATTGGTCATTGTATGAGGATGACTTTTATAGCAACCAACAACCAACGGAAATGATCAGCACGCACCATAGTTCCCACGCTATGAAACAATTAATATAAGCTCTGAGGAATGAGCCAATTAATACAGCTTTTAGTCAGCGAATAATCGCTTTCAGTTCCCAAGGAGATGGGCATACCATCTGCTCCAGCGGAACCATATTGTCAAGGAATCAAGTTTTGTGCAATTTATATTTTAAAACTAATTTCTTTACCATTATCGCTTAAAAAATATAACGCTTTTTTATTTTGCAGTTACGCTTCGTGACTATCGTGTTTTCCCATTATTTAGGGTTGAAAACAGACATTAGTTTAATTATTTCAATAACCTTCGTAAAAATCAAATTTATTTTTAAATCACACAGCAGATTAACTTGCCTCAGCATATTCGTGTTTTCTTAAGGAAAAAACGCAGAGCAAGATCGAAGACTAGTTATCCAACGGACAAAACACATTACACCCAACTGACTAACAAACTAAAATCAGAAATTAAAAAATTTAAAATTCTAAATTTACTAACTTTTGCTGGAAAATTAACTAATACAAATCACTATGGACTACCACTAAGAAGTTCCTGAAATTTAAAGATGACAATCATCTACTACTAACTGAACTTCAAATCTGACGAAAAAGAGTCCCGAATATTTGCTCACCATCTCTTTAAAACCTTTAATCCACATCCTGATATCCTTAATACTATCACCTTGAATGTATTAAAGCAGAACTGGATATTCTACTCCAAATGACTCTTCCTCATAAATCATTCCATCCTTTAGAAATATCCAATTTCATTAACAGATTACCATTCCACAAAGCTCCTGGACACGACCTTATTACTTCCCAGATCCTAAAATTGCTTCCTTGGAAAGCCATTCTATTCTTTACCTATAAATAATGCAGTAATCCGTACCGCATATTTTCCTGATCCTTGGAACTGTCCCTTGTCAAAGATAAAAACCCACCAGAATACCCATCATCTTACCCATGATGGGCAAAATCCTGGAAAAACTCATCTTAAAACGCCTGTATCCCATCCATACAACCAAACTCTTCAATCAATTAGATTGATGTACAAACTCCGTCAATTCCCACCACCAATATTTCCCGTTCCTATCTTACTGAAAGATATTTAAAAGTAAATGACAACATTATCTATTTATCCCTTTACTCCCAGTATCCTGGTGTGCCTCAAGGTAGTATCCTAGGTTCTATTCATTACGCAGTATACATACAGCTGACATCCCAACGCTATCATCACCACATATACTGATGACACATGTATTCTATCAGTTAATCTAACCAAATTCTTCAATCATATATAACAAACCTTAAAGAACTAGCTTAAAGTGTCAAAACTGGAAAATTAAAATAATTTCCAATAAATCCCATCAAATTACCTTTACTCTTCGTTTCATACAGTGTCCTTTAACAATTCCCCACTTATCCCTGTTAAACAAATCCGATACCTAGGACTTCATCTGGGCAAACGACTCAATTGGAATCTTCATACAAGACGGAAACGACAAGAAACTGCTCGAAGTTGTCGACTACTCCAGTACCCACTAGACAAGCGCTGTAAACTTTCAATATATTAAAAAAGACTCATTTACATCCCTATAATAAGGCCAATTTGGACTTATGGAATTGAGCTTTGGGGCTCCACTAAACCATTGAATTTCTCTCGCTTACAA
Organism: Nezara viridula; assembly: GCA_928085145.1. NCBI lineage: Eukaryota > Metazoa > Arthropoda > Insecta > Hemiptera > Pentatomidae > Nezara > Nezara viridula. The sequence goes on along the minus strand of OV725077.1, from coordinate 112,053,710 downwards.
TCCAAAAATCCTCCGTAAAATGCTCAATGCTCCTTTGTCACAAATAAAATCATAAATAACGACCTTAACGTACCGTATGTTTCCGATGTAGCCCGATCCAGGTACCTATCCTTCCATAACAAAATTCAAAACCATCCGAACCCTCTCGTTTCAAACCTTGCTTCCTTTTCGATACCTGATAACCCTCCAAGGCATCTCAAAAGAAGATGGCGTCGTGATCTACTTATGTAAACATATTCTTAGCGTGCTACTAATGGGTAATTTCTCAACAGACGTTTTCATGTGATTGTATCATTCCTGTCTACAAATTTACTATATGTATTTTTAATTTAATACAGTTGTAAATATTATGAATAAATAAATAAAACAATATTTTTTTTTAAATCAATCGAACCTCTGAATTTCTAACTTACGTTTTATTTTTGAAGATTTTATGATGTCTTAGTTTCTAGTTTGTTTTTTTTAGTTTTTCTAGAATTTATTAAATAACCACTCTCAATTTATTGATTATTCTTTATAACTTCTTATATGTACGTTTCAGAGAATGTTTGTCCTTCTCTTCAGCATATGATTTTCTTCAGTATTGATTATCTTAATTGGTAATAAGCTTGGTCCATGAACAAACATTCAACTAAATAAAAATCATGAAAAGCGGATACACAGTAGTAGGTGATATACCCGTTACATCGATTTGACTACAGACACCGAACCAAATTGGAACCCTGATGCCTGAAACGTAAAACGCGAGTGGAAATTTTCGATTCTGAGCAGAAACCTTTTTTTTTAATCTCTTGCAATACAAATCTTCCCTGCCTTCGATAGTGAAGACGCAAAATTATAAATAATTATTAGTTGAATGTTTGTTCATTGACTAAGCTTATTATAAATTAATACATCCAATATTGGGACAAATTATATGCTGAAGAGAGGGAGAAAGATGCCCTGAAACGAACAAATAAGGAATAATCTGTAGATTGAGAATTTTTGACCCATTGCCAAAAAGTAAGGGGGGTATAATGGTATAATTTGTTTTTGAATTTAATTTATCAAAATGTTGGGAGAAAGAAGTTGAGACCCTCCAAGAGGCACATCTTTAAGACTTCAATTTTCAAATGTTTAAATCTCCGATTCGATTCGATTTCCAATAGATTTAGAAGTGCACAAAAGCAGTTTGATAAGTCAAATACAATGCATTTATATCATACATCTTCGAAATCTCCGAAACCATGTCTTAGATGTTATGGGACGTATTTATTTATCTGCCCTCATTCGATACAGTGTGAATGTATATTTGTTTGCAGATTGTTTCAGTGAAGCTTACATGCGTTTACTTATTAGTGGGGCATGGAGATCAGTCATTAACTATGATTTCATAAATATTTCATGATCATTACTGTAATGATGAGTACTTCTTTAAATCGAAGCCGCTATCTCCACTCTAATTGGAGATATTGTTTCTCGTATCTCATTTCTTAGAAAACCAACGGTATGAGATTCTGTGTTGTAAGATGTCCATATTAAAAAAAAAAAAAAAACATATGTTCCGGAATAGGGTAGACTTAATATTGAACTATACAGTCTTCCTAAGATCATCAGAACACCGTTGTGCTTAGTCGCTAATTAGGTAGACTTTGGCCTCATCTCCTTTCAGAAGCTCCTATTAAGTCTATGTCTGAAGAATGTGCTAAGTGTTTTAATCTTCAATTATGCAGAGAGGGCTTTATCTAATGTTTTATATCTTATAAATATTCGCTCTAAGGGCGTTATGGCCCGTCCTCAGTCAATAGAACTTACTCTTTCTTGCTAATTATATATTAGCCTTCGAGCTAATGATTTAATTTCATCATTGGTAAATAATGGCTTTAATTATCGAATTCTCTGGAGAGTTAATGGAGTTAGCATTATGGAATACAGCTCGTCGGCAATTCCATTCCGAAGCAGTCCACAATTGCGGGCAATTCCCTGGAATACCACTATTTTGTAATGCAATTTGAGTTTTTTTATCTTTTTCTGCTAGCGTATATAGTCCAGATTTCCATTTGGACTTGTGTGGTAGTAGTACTGAAGCCGCATCTGACCATAATAGTCATTCGGAATCTGTATTCCAGTTTAGTCGCCTTATTATTCAGCTTTCCTCCAAAGCAGTCTCTCGTTAATCTTAGAAAAATCGAGCATGTGGAACAAGTTAAGACCTATTGCCTAGGATGATGTGAATCGGAAATTCATTGTGCATTACTGCTCCACCGTTAATGTAGTTCCTGCAGCTGATCCGTCAGTGTGAGCAGAGGAAGATAAAGGAGTATCTATTATTCAGAATCCTCAAGTATAGAGATCTTAGCTCGAGAAACTTCTTTCGTAATTAGAGTAAACTGGGATTTAGGGAGGAAATATCAGGATGGAAAGCTGTTTGTTATGGTTTAGGATTTACAAAAGTGAGTTTGAGTCTGGTAACTAGCTCAGTTGTTTTCTGCTTGAGAATTAACTATTGCAGTGTGTTAAAATTATCAGTTCTATAACTAAATTATTTAATTATGAGTGTTAAAATTTTATAGGTTGCCATATCTCCATAACATCAATGTTATGTTATATATATATATATATATATATATATATATATATATATATATATATATATATATATATATAAACCGAAGTTGGCATTATGTTTTTATTTGCATCTGCTAACAGGGCAAAGTTTGATTAGTTCAGGTTATTAGGACTTCTAAAGATAGAATATTGTAAAAAAAAATTGACTTTAACGATACATGTTTTAATGAAATACAGAATAGAAAGTAAGATCCTAAAGATATCGAATGTTCCTCGAAACGTCAATAAGTATTCCAAATAAATAAAATTTTGAAGCAAATAATGGATGTTAGTTATAAACACCATTACGACCATTGATCAAATTGTTTAAACATATATTTGAATATTGTTTAACCATGTTAGTGTATCATGTTTTATTGATGGCGAGTTATAATACAACAGACGTGTAACATTTTTTTTTTTGCTCGCCTAAAAATAAGCGCACCAAAGAGATGGCTCGACGGCTTTAAAACCCTGCGGTATTTTTTCGATACAGCTTCTGTCAGAAGTTTTTACTAATATTTGAATAAAAATAAACTAGATAAATAATATTACAAGGCGAAGAAAGATCATATAAATCGTGAAATCTCTTGTGGTGTATCTCAAATAACGTTGAAAAACCGGGTTTTTAGTGATCGTTCTTAATGAGAGAGTGGGGTGAATAAAAAGTTTCAAAGAAAATTTTGGTATTAACGCGAAAATGTTTTTAGAAGGTATTGATTTTTATTTTCTAGTATTTTTTTTTTATTTTTTACTAATGAGTTGTTGGAGATTTTAATTTATGCATTTAAATTGGGCAAGTAGAAATCAAGCACTCGAAACTTCATTACCGAGTCCCAGTTACCCCGACCGACCATGCATTATTCATACGGGAGATTTAGCCAGTTTTGGAAGTGAGTTTACTGAGATAGTTTTAGAATCCCCCAGAGCGGTTTCTCCTAATCCAACGACTTGTCCAATAATTCATTAAAATGTTCATTATAATTAGGTAGGTTAGTCGGGGCTTGGACATGTTGATCCATTGATGATTTACATCTCAAGTGAAACTGCTAAGTTTCACTCAAATGTAAATTATGCAGTGTCCTACATAACTTGTAGGACTACAGACCTTAACTACGCTTTGCTCGGAATATGCTGTCCTGGCAATTGCTAATTGTCCATTGTATGTAATTGTATAAAATGTAAATTCTAATGATGATTTATTTAGAAAATATACTCCTGCAATAGAACCGTATTTAAGTAATTCCTTTCTCTCAAGATACAAAGTTGAAAAACAAAGGGAGAAACGAACTGTTAAATAAAAACAGTTGGATAAATATATCGATTCCAATTAGAACAATGTTGCTCACTGTTTTCGATTATCAAGATACAATAATGTATTCGTTTTCGTAGAATTCAATTTATTGTGATTGGAAAGTTGTACCTTTTGCTGACATGTTACAAATGGATAAATAGAGACCTTTATTTTTCGATTCTTCATTACAGCATAGTCGCTAAAGTTATGTCAACTTTAGAACTTTCATTCATATATTATAAATATTATCTTTATAATATTTATATATCATGAACTCATATATTATAAACTTATAAATTTAAATAGGCTATTATATTTATAAAATAAATCACGATCATTATAACCCCCTCATATTTAGAATGAAAAAGCAATAATCTTGTTGTTTGCCTATTATACAGTAGTAAACCAACCATAACGCTAAAGCTTTCAATTTAGAAGAATTTCTAATAGATTATAAAAAAAAAAAATATTTTTTAATTCAAGGTTAGAAATGTGTAACACTCTCTAGTTCCATAAAACAGCTACATGTGAGGTTAAGTCTTCGTTATTTCTTCTTCACTACACTGTTAAAAAAAATTATGTGATCAGAATCAAAAATTTCCTCTAGCGTTTTACGTTTCAGACATCAAAGATAAAATTTACTTCGGTGTCTGTCGGTCTGTCTGTAGTTAAATCGATGTAAAGGGCATATCACCTAGTACTTACTGTTCATCCAATTTTCATGAAATTTTCTGGGATTGTGCGGGTTGGTACCATTCAGCATTTCCGCTTACGCAAATGTATTTTTTTTAGATATACCAATATTTCAGAAATATCTCGTTCGATTTGGCTTAAATTCTGTGAAAACTTAATGTATCTACTACTGTCTCTTTGACAGTACGTTGATAGTCTATATCTCTAAAACCGTTCGTTCGATTGGGCTCAAATTCTGAACGAAGTAAGTGATTGGTAAACAGATGATCAAGTATGTATGCATTTTATCAAATTCCGTCCACTGCTTTAAAAAAAAAATTTTCCGTTTTCAGATCAGGAAATTTATTGTTTGCACCAGTTTGAAAACTGCGCGTTCGATTTGACTCAAACTTGGAGAACATTTGAAGAATAATATAGAAATTACCTGGTATCAATTTCATTTCATTCCATTTAGTAATTAAAAATAATACAAATATTTGTTAACAATATGATGGCTGTGAAATGTGGAAACCATTGATCATCTGGAGTGGGAGTTATATCAATACAATATTTTTATGGGGTTATAAAATTTGAGGTTTTATTCAAAAAGTTAATTTATACTGTATTGCTTGGTCGTTTCCAAACGTCACTGGCATGGCACTTCCTGCCGTTACTTAGATTTCTTGTAATTTTTAGTAAATTTAAATTAATTTTTACTCTGAGTTTGCATAATAAATATTAATAATAAATAACATTCTTATTTGTGATTGTGTTTATTTCTATAGAACTTGGACTAGCTCGTCGTGGTCTCAATTTCATCCATAAATATCAAAGTTGTGTGAACTTCAAACATATTTTTATATTACAGTTAATTCCGAAATGACAGAAAGTTGAATTTTTCCTATTAAGTAAATATCACTACTGTTAGTGCAAAAGTTAGAGAGAGAGAAGTACAGAGATCTTCTGGTCTATATCAGTATGTATGTGTTTTTTTTAATTTACTAATTTTTAGGTTATTTTATTCTTATGTATTGTATATTTATATTATTTGTCTGTATAATTTATTTTATTTCTTGTACATAAAGTATGAATGTGATCTCTGAACAGTATTATAAATGTCCTTTGAGACAGATTGTAATATTTTCAATAAACAAGTTTTTAAAAAAATGTATAATTAAATAAAAAATCTTTTTCTGTCCAATTCATATTTCCTTGATATTTATAAGCTTCATGAATTTTTATTTGTATGTATTTAAACCAGGACTTTTAATTTGAATCAGTTAAAAAAAAATATTTGTGCCTGAATAAACATGAGGTTGAGAATGTTTGTTACTACTTTGTTTTTTTTCAATAAAAAGTTGTTTTTGAATTTAAAGAAACATAAAAATAATCAATCGGAGAAGCGATTCATCACAATGATTGAATCACTAAAAATCTATTCAATTAAAATAATCGAATTTTCAATCTCTAGTTTTTCGTACGTCTAGTAGATGTTTATTTAATTAATATTAAGTAACCCTTGAAAAAACATTTAGCACTGTATAAAATGAGACCCTTGATTAACAAAAATTTAAAATGTATAAAAAAGATATTTTCCTAATGAATCTAGGGATCCGAGAAAATACAAAAAAACTGAAACAGAAAATGCAACGCCAATATCTGTAAGTAATTCTTATGATGTACTTAATACCATTACCGAAAATGAACAATCCGCAGTAAATGATAAACAAACGAAAAACCACCTCCAATACACATAAATGAAGTTCAAAATTATCAGGCATTAGTCCTATTCCTTGAAAACAACGGAGCTCCAAATTCATTTTTTTCTGAAAACAACTATCAAAGGTGTAACAGTTTACCCGAAAACACCTGACGTATATCGTAAACTAGTTAGTAGTCTTAGAAATGGAGGTGCTGAATTCCACACATATCAGCTACCTGAGGACAAAAATAGAAGAATTGTTATTAAAATTTTGCACCACACCACACCAATCTCTGAAATTAAAAATGATTTAGAAAAACATGGTTACATTGCAACAAACATCACAAATGTATACTCTCGATTCAAAAAACCTTTGCCCATGTTTTTCATAGACATAACAAAGGCTACTTTCAATGAAAAAATTTATGAAATTGAATTAATTTATTATACAAAAATTGTTGTAGAGGAGCCTCGAAAAAAAAGAATTATACCTCAGTGTATAAGATGCCAACAATATGGTCATACAAAATCATATTGCAACCATTCTCCACGATGTGTTAAATGTGGCCAAGGCCACGAAAGTGTATCCTGCCTAAAGACCAGAGAGACAAAGGCAACCTGCGCAAACTGCCTTGGAGACCACCCGGCCAACTACCGAGGATGCCAAGTCCTGAAGGATCTGAGGGCGCATAGGAGAACAGCAAGAACCAACCATCCTCCTAGATCCCCACCTCTCCCTCCACCACCAAGTTTCGAAGAATTTCCGACTCTTCAGCAGCCCTTGCGAAAAGAGCAGCCGATACAAAAAAATTCTTCGCAGAAGGCTACGCCAGCTCAGCTGCAGGAACCATCAAGAAACCAGATGACAAAAAGAGATAATGCTACTACATCTGCTCACATCAAACCATCATGTTCAGGTATGAGGCGGGAAACTACTCAGCAGCCACCTTCAGCTGAAAATAATGCCCCACCTCAATTGTTCCAATTACTCAATGGTTTAAACTCCCTCATACAGCCCCTTTTTAGTATCCTCCAACAGCTTGCACAGGTGACTCAAGCCATGTATCCACAAAATGGCCGCTAATCAGCTGACTGCAGGCTCTTTGTCCATCCTTCTGTGGAATGCAAATGGACTGGCACAACACAAAACTGAACTGGACTTTTATCTTCATGAAAAACGTATAGATGTAGCCCTGATAACGGAAACTCACCTTACACCACGATCAAAATTCGGTATTTCTGGCTATGTGACACACAGGACAGACCACCCTGACAACACTGCCCACGGCGGCACTGCTATACTTATAAGATCTTCTTTATCACACAACCATTTACACTTACCAACTACACCTGACATTCAGTCCACAGGCATCACACTATACATGAAACACAACACATTCACACTAGCTTCCATCTATTGTCCTCCAAGATATGTGCTGACATCTTCGATGTTTTGCAACTTCTTCCAAAGCTTAGGTCGATGTTTCATAGCAGGTGGTGACTTCAACGCAAAGCACCAACATTGGGGGTCACGACTATGCACACCAAGAGGAAGAAATTTGAGGGCTGCTATCCACGAGCTTTCATTAGACACTATAAATCCTAACCCACCAACATACTGGCCTGTATCGAGACTCAAATCCCCGGACCTTTTGGACTTCTTTATTACAAAAGGACTGCGTACTGTACCTCATTCCATAAGTACGAGCTCTGATCTTTACTCTGATCATTCAGCGGTACACCTTATTGTACTCGATGAGGCCGTCAACGTGCAAAAAATACCAGCTCTCATCAATGGACCAATCGACTGGAATGCATATAGAGAGTTTTTAAACTCTTCGCTTTTGATCCCAGTGTCCATAAAAGGTGAAAAAGAACTGGAGGAGGCTGTGGAAACTTTCACCAAAAAATATTCACCAAGCTGCTTGGACATTATCAATACCAAAACTCAACTCTGCAACAACTGAGCACTTGCCGAAATATCCTCAGTACATAAGGGACTTAATCACAGCAAAGAGAAGAGCGCGTAAAATATGGCAGACTGACAGACACCCTTCAGATAGACAGACATTTAACCGACTAAACAATCAACTTAAAAGAGAAATCCAAAAATTTAACAGAACTAACTATGACGCATACATCAGTGGTCTTTCGACTGACGATGGGAGCTTGTGGAAGCATACCAAAAAGTTGTTAAATCACCGAGAGCTGTCAGCACCACTTAGAAAAGAAGATGGATCCTGGGCGGTGTCGGATGAGGAAAAATCTGAACTTTTCGCTCACCACCTTTCTTCTGTATTTAAACCGTTTACAAACTTCACTAACACAGAACATGAGACTATAGTACTTAACACATTAGACATCCCACTTCAGCTGACACTACCACCTCCTTCTTTTACTCCATCTCAGGTTGCACTTCAAATCAAACAATTACCGAAAAGAAAAGCTCCTGGTTATGACTTAATAACAGCCGAAGCACTCCAACAAATGCCCAAGAAAGCTCTAGTATTTCTGACAACAATTTTCAACTGTATACTAAGGACGTCAAAATTTCCTTTACAATGGAAGTACTCACTTATTAAGATGATTCACAAACCCGGTAAAGACATATACAGTCCTTTATCCTACAGACCCATTAGCCTCCTTCCTATATGCTCTAAAGTTTTTGAAAAATTAATATAGAAAAGACTTGTTGACATATTGACTGACCAACAGGTAATACCTGACCACCAATTCGGCTTTCGCACATTTCATTCGACGACACATCAATTGCACAGAGTTACAGACTACATTGCTGGAGCTTTAGAACTAAAAGTATATGCAACTGGAGTATTTTTGAATGTTGCTCAGGCGTTTGATAGAGTCTGGCACCAGGGTCTTCTCTTTAAACTAAAGACTATACTTCCATATACGTACTATCTTATCCTTCAATCTTTCCTCTTCGACAGATTTTTTTCAGTTCAGCAGGGCTCGGAAGTGTCTTCAGTCCGTCCAATCTTGGCCGGAGTTCCCCAAGGTTCAATACTAGCCCCTCTACTTTACGTTATATACACTTACGATATACCTATTGACGATGAGATCTTGACAGCTACATATGCAGACGATACAACAATCCTCACAAAACATCAAGACCCTACACAGGCCTCACTAACTCTACAACATCATTTGCTTATACTACAAGATTGGTTCACACTATGGAAAATTCGACTTAATCATGACAAATCCAAACATATAACATTTACTCTTCGAAAAAACACCTGTCCTCCAGTTTATATTGACAACAATCAAATTCCTCAAACGGACACGGTACTTTACCCTGGACTCACCTTCGACAGAAGGATGACATGGGGCCCACATGTTAAAATGAAACGTATGACACTTAACAAACGACTCAAACTACTTTACTCTCTTTTTGCCAAATCTTCAAAACTAAAACGAAAACAGAAACTGAATACATATACATACTTACTTAAGCCCATATGGACATACTCATCACAAATATACGGCATCGCTAAAAAGACCCACCTACAAAAACTTCAAACGTTCCAATCAAAATTATTGCGACTCATAACAAAAGCACCTTTGTACGTGACTAACAAAACTCTACATACTGACCTCCACTTTCCAACAGTTGACCAACATATAACGACCCTATATCAACGATTTTACACAAATTTAAATGGACATAATAACAGACTTATAAGAGACATGGCCACAGCTGACATACCTCAGAACATGAGCAGGAGACTAAAAAGGCGTTGGATGAGGGATCTCCTTCCTTAGACAACCTAAGTAATTGGAACAAGTTAGGGATGAGGTACTGCTGAGTACTTTCCTTCCCCATGCCTGTCATGTCATTATATCATTATCGCCATCACATTTGCTGATTGTCAACTTATTGTTGACAGGCGCAAATGCATGTTTTATAGACAAAAAAAAAATGTATATAATCTGCAGAGCTGCATGTAGATAACAGACTGAGATGGGGAGGACTGGTTAAAGCGACAACTATACAATTATTATAATATACAAGTTCTGTGAAGAGATCAGACAAAATGCAATAATTTTTACTCAATATTTTATATAATAAAATATTTTATTATTTAATTGATTTATCAACTAGTTAAGAATAGGTAAAATTTAATTTAATATTTTATTTGCTGAATAGAGATATCTTTATATACATAAACACACACAACCACGTATATTGCATAACTGAAAGAAATACAAAGTTAAGTGATTCTGAATATTAAACAATAAAATTTCATTTACGAAAAAGCGTGAATTACTTGTTAACAAAATATTCGAAGAATTAAAATTATAAATATAATTCCTGTTTTACACATCATCTATGATCCACAACATATTCAGACCCGCTGGACCAATGTTCGTCTTACCGAGAGTGGACTGGTGGAACTTTTTAATGCAATGAATGAACAAGAGAAGAGTGAAAAAAATGTTGTTATGGCCCGTCGGTATTGGACAAATTTTTCCTTTAACAAGAACTTGATAAGATGTCGGGCGTGCGTTTTGTTGGATTATGGCAATTTCATTCTGAGGAGGCATCTTAGGGCTCTTCGAAAAAAACACCGTCGAAAATGTTCGTTTCCGTGGTTCTAAATCCATCGGTGGTAGCATGGCATCCAAGTAGGTCATCACTAAATGCATAACTAATTCTGAATCAGAGGGTACGTAGCCGCTCCACATTGGGTCCCTACAGTTCCCCGTCGACTGGCCTGAGAACTCTCGCATGTTGTTTCCCACAGCGAGTTCTCTGATCCTTTGCACCACGTATTGTTGGTTGGCACAGATCTCCAGAAATGGCAGCATCTGAGCTAACGAAGGGATCTCTCTGGAAATCTGTTCAGAATAAGCAGTAGCTCTCAGGATATCAAGGCCGACTTCTCCAATTGTGATCAACGACAAGCCATGCCACTGCAATTTGTGGTCTATTAGTGCCATTTCTTCCACTAACCTTTTTAGTATCGTGTTCGAAACCCATGCTCTGAGGTTTGCTATCCATGTCACGAGATTAAAAGGATTAATTCCAAATCTTCTCCATACTTCACTATGGATCTGTAGATTCTTGCAATCTCCAATACTAATAATATTTCTTAATATCTGACTTTTTAAAGGGAATTGTCGAGAATTAAAAGAAGTAGTTACTCGAGAAAGAAGGGAGTGTGATGATTTCTCCTCGTGAGAGTTGGAAAGAGGAATTTGGAAAATTCTAAACTGTTTTCCATCTTCAAGTGGTTGAATTCCATGAACAATATCTTCAATGCCTCTACACTGGCGGCATATGCAGGAACAGTGATTAATATCAGGTATAAGATTAACGCGCGGTCTAAGAGGTCGGTGCTTTGCATATTTACAATAATAACAATGACAAATGCAATGATGGAGAGGGTAACTTCCCTTCAAGAGGGTTTCGTATTCATCTTTGAACATTATGAAACCTACCCCGCAGTAAGGGCACTCCTCATTTGCTAATCCAGCCGTACCCCAGAACCAGGACTTGAAGTAGGCCAAGGGGTAAGTCCTGAAAGGGCACAGTCGACACTTGTAGTTTAGGACAGGGCACCGGCAATGTTTGATGACCACTCCCTTAGGCGTAATCAGGACTCCAGCTTCCATTTTGAAATACCTAGAGATGATTTCTGTCTCAACATCATACGTAATCTGTTGTGGCGCAACCGGGCTTGGAGAATCTTGGAGAGAAGGGAGTTCAAAAGATGAAGTTTGCACAGTCTTCGGTGGTCGAAGTAGTTTTACCAAAATCTTTTCTTTTTGCCCTGGTTGCTGAGAAGAAAATTTGTCTTCCGACATTTCTTGCTCCAGTGATTTAGGGTTCCTTAGTATAACGTACGTATGCATAAAAAGATTAGATAAAAGACCTAAATTGGTTATCATTTTGACAACAGGTATTCCAAAGGATGTAAACGATAACAACACGGGAACTATTATAATGCATAACATATTTACCATAGCCCAAAACAACGCTTCTTTTTTCTTGTGCATCATTTCATAGCTCATCCGTTTTGATCTAGCAAGCTTCAGAAGATAATTTTCGAATTTATAATTTAAATTATCCATTGCTTCAGTTTACGGTTTGTGAATGAATTACATTTTAACTAGGAGTATTTTTCTAAAATAAGGAACAAATCAAATAAACCTATCATGATAAAAGTCTAAAAGTCATCTGTAAATGAATGTTCATATGTTCTTAAATTCTAAAAATTGGATATTTAACTCGTTTCACAACAATATATAAAGCAATCTAGTAAGGTTTATTCATCAGACACAATATGCGTTAAATGTGTTAATATTCAAGTTCCGCTTTGCCATTTGAATTTTTGTCCGATTTTACTTTACTTTTACCCAGCATTCATAGTTATAGATCCAATAAAATTTCAAAAGACAAAACCTTGGTATTATGAATCGTTGGGTTAAAAAATTCTTTAATTCACTTTTTGGGATTTTCAAAATTGAGCGTGTTTCCATTCTGTTGAAACAAACACATTTTCTTGAAGTATAAGTTTATTTTTTTAATTATTCAAAATAAATTAAAACACTAAAATGATGGATTCAATGGAATATTTGACAACAATTACAACCAAAAAGAAATTGTATTGAAATGAAAATGGGGAAAAAATTTGAAACGTGATTTTAAAAAATATATGAATTGAAGGAAAAAAATGGCTTATATATTCTTCCTGGAAATATAACCTTTTGAAGAAATGTATTGTTAACATTAATAAAATCAAATTTAATTTTCTTCTCCTCCGTCTCTTAAAACGCCATTAAAAGGACAAACATTCAGATAGAAATTGGTTTTATAAATTGGATATTTATTTTCACCGTTTTTTCGCGACACAATTACTTAGATCGCTGGAGATTGAAAAGTATTTCTCATTACTCAATGGCGTTATTATTGAATTCAATGCGTGCTATGTTTTTTGATAAGTAAATAAGTATGAAATATTATATTCGGAATAACAGGATGCGCAGTGTTGCGGCATTTTAATCTTCTAGTAAAAAATAATTATAATTTGGAGTGTATTCTGTTAATATTCATACTATGATTTTTATACAATGGCTAGGCAATGGGCTCATTTTTTGTCTTTTTTCCTTCGGAAAATAATAGACTATATGCACTGTATCGGAAGTCGTCAGTGGAAGACGTAGTTGCGCTTACTATCCGTTTTGGACCCCCTAGAGATGTCAGTAGTATATATCTTTTTTCCCTGCTTCATTTCGGCTTCTCCAGCGGTCTCTGTTCGACCTAATAACGTGAAATTCGGTTTCACATTCCCAGGCGAAACAATACTATTGCACTTTGGAAAATATTCGTTAAAATTTTACGTTTTAACGTAACGTTAAAAAGAACGTTTTTCCCTGTTTTTAAAGTATTGCGCATCTTCACAGCTCCTCCTAACAAAGTTGGAAGGTTGAAGTTTTGTATATATATTAAGTTGGTGTTGGAGAGGTGCCTTTGGGAGGACTCACACTAGGAAAAGCCTGGTTCTCTACAGACTACAGTTCTAAAACGGCTGTAACGATATTGATAAAAACTTTCCTAAAGTATTCCTCATAAAACACCATAAATTTATGTATATAATATACTTCCTTCAAAAAAGACCAGAAAAGGAGTTTTGACGAATACAAAATTTTATTTGCGAATAACTCAAAAAGGGTGCACTTTTTTGCGTTAGAACATTTGAAGACATTTCAATTTCCTAATCGATGAAAAAACTTTCATCAAAATCCGTCCAGTAATTAAAAAGATTCGTCATACAGTTTCTTTAAGACAAGGCAAAAATCAATTTTGCTTTAGAACAGGTTAGATTACGAGTTGTCTTGGGGTAACCATGTAGTAGAGCGATGACACTATAAGAGCGACGAGCAGAGCAACTATAAAGGACACCGCATATGTTCGCGAATATTTTTTTGTGATATTTTGTGGATATCTCAAAAACTATGAGATTATTCTTAAAGATTGTTTATTACAATATTATAGTGCTTTGAAAGCTCTACAAAAATGATCATATACATTTGTTGATAAAATCATTAGTTACGGAGATATTTATGTGATTATATTCATTGTATTTCCACATTTAGAAAAAAATGCCCTAAACCATGAAATTTATATTATTCATAGTAGATGATACCATTTTGAAGTTTATTTCATTTTTATATGATTTTCGCTAGTTCTAATTATTATTAAATGTTTCTATGATTTGAAGATTCAAAAAAGTCATATGAAGTTTAGACATTGATTTCATATAATTGATACTGTGTGATATCATACCTTGAAAAATACAACAAAAAACTATAAACCATAGAGTGATTTCATACAAAAAACCTGAAATCTTTTTTTGAAGTTAATCACGGTTTTTAGTAAATTAAAAGTAATAAAAAAAATTAATTAGGTCACAACCAATTACTTCATCATGAAATAGATAAAATTTATATTAAATGCAAGTGTATTTTGTCTTTTTGAAAATTATTTAATGGGGACTTTAAAGGAGTTAAACTGCGGTTTTACGTCTTTTATAAAATCGAGAATTATTTCAGATTTTTTTATGATCGCCCAACTGGACTGAAGACTCCACACTTTTAGGAAAACTTCTTTATTTGATGAGCTTTAAGCCTATATTAATTAAGTTGAAGTTTGTTAAAGAGTATGTTCAGATTCATCTCTAATTTATTAAAAAGATTATTAGTACGGTGCGATTAGGAATAGATCCCAACTTAAGATGAAACTTGTAAGAAATCCTTTTACTAGTAATTATGAGAAGGTAATAAACTTCTCATAATTACTAGTAAAAAGATAACACGTCGGGTTTTGATGGGGGCGGGAAGGACTGAAAATTGACTTTATTTTAAGAATATCTAAAAAACTATAAGGTTTTTCTCAAAAATTGTTCAGTGCAATATTAAAGTACTATTTCGTTTCTACAAAAATGGCCCAGTCTATGTTTTTTTCATAAAATCAATAGTTACGGAGGTATCAAAGGGAGTAAATTGATGGAATTTCCATTTCCGAAAAAAAAAAAAATAGATAAACTATAAAGAATCAATATTTAATATAATTTATCTTCGCTTTAGAATTTGTTTTTTGAATATTTTTTTGTTTCAACAATCTCAAAATTATTGTATAACGTATTTAATATTATAATTTAATGTTGTAGTAAAATTTTATAGAAATAAATATTTTTCTCAGGAAACCTTAAGTTCCTCAAAAATTAAAATGTAAATAAAATACCTTAAAAATGAGATTGTTGACTGGTATACATCTTGAACATTTTTCATTGTTTGAAAAAACAATAAGCAAAAGTATAGATATTACTAAAATATTTTTAAAAAAATTACATATATAAACAAAAAATAGTGATGAAGTAAAAAACCTAAATAGAAAGGTACAATAAAACAATTGTTTATTACATCATCTTTGTAACAATTCATAAAAATTAAAACGTTATTTTATTAATTTTGTTAATTTCAAATGGAAATAATTATAAACTAGTTCGCCCGAGCGAATAATTTGCAAAGAATATTGGTTAATGAACAAATGACAAAATTTGCAAATTTTATTTTCCTTCATAATAGTTTTCCTGAAATTTCAGGGAAATATGTGTATTTTTTCCACCTGAAGGAGAAGATTTTAAAAAATGAGTAGTCAATCATTGGATATTATGAAGGGCGTACCGACAAAAAACACCTTTGAGAAATAATATAGTTATAAAGATTAAAATTTTGAACTGTTTTTTCTTTTATTGTTGCAAAATTTTTAACATTTGTAGTAGTGATTAAACACTTCAGTAATAAGCAGATAAACATAAATTTTAGGGAAAATCACCAGCAAACCTGTTTGATTTATTCGCTGTTATCCATAGTAGGAGCGCTCATGTTTCTTTACATGTATTGCATTCATTATTATATTTTATGGTACAATTGTGTTTGTTTTAAAAGCTTTATAATATTTTCTATTGAATATACTTTTAATATTCTATTATTCTATTGAATATACTAGTCTTTTAATGCTAATTCTCTACAACGGGGTATTTTGTTTTTTACAAAGGGTTGATGTAGTGATGTGCAATCATCTATTATTTGGACAATATCTAGAACAACATGTCTTTTCACCAAATCGTCCGGTTTTAACGATTTTTTATTTAGGTAATTTAGTATACTTTTACACGACCATACAATATTAACGGAAAAAAAAGTTAATACTTTTTGTGTTTTTCGGATATCCAATGTTAACGTCGTAATTACTTTTTCCAGCTTCTTTTGCGTAAAGTTTATTGTAAACCTAAATTTAAAGTTGTTCGAGGAGCAGACTTTGACCATATTTTATTAAAATCGGTTCATTGGTTTAGTTGCTACATCTATTTTTTTTTCATTTTTAATTTTTTTTTTTTATCACTCAAATCTACCCGTAGAGTCCTAATTCTACAATGACAATTTTTATAATTATATATATATATATATATATATATATATATATATATATATATATATATATATATATATATATATATAGCTTTTTAAAAATATTAAACAGATAATTTAATCCCTTTCTATTTTTTTTTTATTAAAAATAAGTAGAAAATAGAATCTTAGTGACGAAGTTCTGCTGCTCATGTATTTATATTGAACTTAAAAACTCAAATTATGATTTATATATTATGAATAACGCAACTTTAAATACATAAATTAATGAAGAAGAAAAAAACTAAATGAAATAGAGGAAATCTTATTTCGTTCTGAGACAAACAAATGCATAGTAAACTTGATAACAAATTAAAATATGATACAGAAGCTTTTGGGTTTAGAACTGACATAGCCGATTTCTTAAGGCCTTGAAAAGTTTTGAACGAAAAACGAAGTTCTTAAGACGATTTTTATAAAGAATGATGTATAATAAATCTGAATCAACTAGTTTATATCTTTATTTCCATAAAAAAAAAAATTAAATAACCCGTGAAATAAATTCTTAATAGGATAAAACCTTCAAAGAGGTATAAGAAAAAACGAAAACAAGGTCAGTTAAATTATTTATAAGAAAACGTTCTGCCTTGGAAAAAGAATAAATAATATGTTTAACTTTTTTCTACTTTACAACCTTACATTGTGCCACTCAGTTCGATGAAGAGAGAGAAGAGAGGTGGGTCAAATCATCTCTGTTATTCTTTAAAAAACCCAACAAGTTACAAAAGCATCGCCCTATGGGCAAACATTTCTTTTCCATATTTAAAGCTCTTTAATTATTCTACTTAAGTGTCACTACCCACTCCTCCAATAAAAATGTGTAAATTTACTATTAAATGTAATTTAATTCTCAATTTCCTTCATTTTAACCTTACCAACACATAATTGGTAAAGGACACTTCCTTTTGTTACAACTTTCATATTTGCCGTCAGTGGATTACCTAGTACTTTCCGAAAGTTATGATTTGCCCTTACCGTAAACAAAGTTCTCACATTCTAGGTACCAGTTTTAAGTAATTTTCCTTGCAATGATTGACAAAGTTATTAGTCAGCTTACTCATTATATTTTTTATTTATATCAATGGCCATAGTTTTATCGATTCGTGAGGCATTTAAATACTTTGGAGATTTAAATATTGTAGAGATTAAGATCAGCAAATCATGGCAATTCTTTTAGAATGAAATTCACATTCAAAATAATACATTTTCTATAATTTATTTTAGGAAGAACACCTTAATAATAATCCCTTAACTTTAGGATTTGTAGGTAAAATTAAGAAAATACACATTTAAACTTTTTTTCTATTTGTTAAATTTAAAATTCTCCTGATGTATGTTCCAGGCCAAAGATATTAATAGAAGTATTTTAATTATTATATGGGATATAATTACCTATTTTATCACTATTTTATAAAATTTGCAAGATTAGGTAAAGCAATCTCGATTTTCATCCCAAAAATTCCAATCAAGCATAACTTATAATTATTAGACAACTCACGTAATGTTTATTTACTCCAACGTTATTTATGTTGATGAGAAAAAAGAAATTCAATAAGAGTGTTTGTAGGAAAGAAATGGCAAGAGTTGTTTTCGGGTGTTGTGCGATTCCATACAACACAAATAAGGGGAGTTCGGCTGTGGACACACATAATGGAGCTGTAGGAACAGTTATGTATATGCAAATGTTATTCAGCTCCTATGTAAATTCCCATCTTACCCACCCCTACCCAAATTGACACATGTATAACTTTCTGTAGCGATGTATATTTCAACTTAATGCTCTTGTGAATACAACCCTCCCACATTGGAAACCAAGAAAACACAAACGATAATATTTTTAAAAAAACATTTACTATCATTAAATATAAAAAGTATAATTAAAAATAAAATAACGTCAGTTGTTACTGTTATTTAAATTTTAGTATGTATAGATGGAGTACTGAATTAGATAAATAAATATAATAAAATTAATATAAATTCAATAACTTTTTTTGAATAGGAACTGATAGCATATTAAATCGTTTTCAGGCATTAGATGTAAATAAAAACAATTTATATTATTTAAAACTCGCAGTCTTCAGTTTTGGTAATTGTTTATTTTCGGTATAAATAATCTATATATTGATTTCTATTTTCTCGATAGAAAAATATAAATTATCTATGAATCTTATGAGTCAATGAATTAATATTTAGCTTTATTTTGGTGACATTTCGACATTCGTTTATAATCAATATTTTCCGAAAATTATCTTAAACACTAAAATGACTAGAATATACTTTAACTATAGAGATAAAACTAAATAAAGTACAAGGAAACTGGAAAGTTATACTTAAATTGATTGAATCACTTTATTTGGTGTACCTTATTTAGTTATAATACAATTCTAAGTTACAAGTTATTCACCTAATACATTATAAAACGACTAAAATATAGTTCAATATTTATTCATCGAAGTTTAGAAATATTTTTCAAGATCCTTAGAAATATATATATATTTTATATAACAAAAATTTGTGTATTGTGTAACAAAAACAATGATTTGAGGAAAACCAAAATTATCATAAAATTAAAGTCATAAAACCAGTGATAACCTATTATGGGATTTACCAACATGGAATCGTTACAGAGAACAGAAAGAGGGATGCTGAGAATAATATGCGTGCCGAGAATAATGAGGAAATAGTACCGATTTAAAAAAAAACAAAAAAAACAGTGAACTTTATTAACATTTCGAAAACTTTGAAACATCGATGAGGAAACGGTGATTAAAATTCTTCGGGCATATGAATAGAATGGATTGGAATAGGTTAATCAAACTAATATTCAATTTGAAATATATTTACTTTATTTTCTATATACTCTATACTTTTTTTTTTTTCTTCTCAATACTAATTTATATATTTTTTTTTCAATATCCTTTTTTTAAACATATTTAATTTTGTCATAGTAGTTTTAAGATTGGAAAATCAATCAGTAAAATTTGAGGACAATGATAACTGTCAGCAGTTTTTTACCCCTAAACCCAAAACAACAACAACAAACTAATATTCGATAAAGTGACAGGACTGAAGAACATAAAAGGATATCCAGAACAAATAAAAGATGTAGAGAAAATGGGTATCAAAGATGAAGACTACCAAGATAAGGGCGAATTCGGGAGAATAGTGAAAAACATGAAGGTTCTTGAAGCGGAGAAGAAAAAGCAAGAAAATAGGAAATCAATAGAGGAAAGAAAAAAGTAGACGGGTACAAAAATGATAAGAATATACGAAAAAATAAAAATAATGTATAGCAAAAACAAATAATATACTGAGCGTATATGTATTCGTATGGTCCATAGTTGCTCTTGAAATCGAGCGAATCGGTGGGAAGGTCTAAGCCTTAGATCCGTCTGGAATCGGCTTTGGATCTATGGGTGCCTACCTCAGTAAACCTTTTGTTTTAACTGACTACAACGTTATGGCTACTAGAAAGTAGTGATCGTATGTTAAATCCAGAGGTACAGACAGAGAGGTAACTTTACTAAATATACAGTATCTGGTGTACCGATTTATTGAAATAAAAATTCTCCTCGTGTCACCTCTAGACTACTGTGGAAACCGTGATGCGTCTTCGAATTACCAGAAATGTGAACGTATGCGTAAATTAGGTTCAGATTCGGATTGCCAAAGTTCGCCTTTAATCAATGGTCCCAGCTAGCGCAGTTTAGCTAGCCCAGCATATCAGGCAGCTCTTCATTAGTTGGCTGAGTAATGCAGAGCTTCAATGGAGAAGGCTTTGGCGAAAGTAATGTTTTCAGATGAGTTCTGATTTCGTATTATATCGGCGATAATTTTCTTATGATCGATGGACTTAATAATGAAAAAGGCAATAACAGTATTATTACTGTGTAATATCATTAAAAGTGTAACATCTCTAAAACATTGCTTAAAAAACATATCCATCAGGAAAGGGTTTCCAATTTAATCAATGACATGCCGAGAAGAAGAATTTTAGTGACTAATAAGTTTATACAGATTGTCTCGTAAGGAGAGGAAAATTTTTATAACAGTGATAGCAGGTACCAGAGCAGGCCTAAAGAGGTACACAAATATTCACAGGAACACTTTTCAGAAAGAAAACACAGAAAAGTAATTTTTGTTGTTTTTTAAATAACTCATGTTTTTTCTTGAATAGAAAACGATAACTACAGACATATTTTTAATTAATAGACAATTGCTTGTAAACTAGAAAAAAAAAGCAGTGGTTTCAACTGCCTCCAGCAGTGCCACATCCAACGCCCTGAAGACGACCTGCAAAGTGGGTCGAAACGTCGGCAAAAATTAAAATTATTTATATATTTTAATTTTTTTTTATTTATTTGACCGCACCCTCGACTAACTCCTTCTCATATCATATCAACGGTCAACCATCTCTACATCATTAGAAAAAAAAAACGCTGCAAATTATTTTACAATGGTATATTATTTCCAAATAATTATACATCTAAAGTAATATTACTTTCCTAGTGACTATGAAAAAGAAATAAAAGGTGATTCCAATTATTTTACTAAAATTTGTTTTTAATCATTAGTAATATGCTAGAAAAATTAAGCGTTACAAAAATCAAAAACCAAAACAAAGGACATAACTTTTGCAGTAGAACATATAAAAAACATCTAGAGGCCATATCTTTGTTCCTAGTTGTCAGATTTCAACGATTTTTTATTTATTTTTTTTTTAGGAAATTCCGTCAACTTTTAAATAACCATAAGTGTTATGGTTTAAGTTACACTGTTTAAGTTATTCCGAATCTAATTTTGTCATCCCTCGTAACTTCTCGTTTTCCAGCTTCTTTTCGTTGAAATATGTTATATAGATAAATTTCAATGATATCGAGAAGAAGACTAGTGAAGTTTCATTTAAATCGGAACATTCGATTAGGCGCTACAGTCTATAGCAACGCAGGTTTTTCGGTGGCCATCTTGAAAGGAAATGGCGGATAGATATGTCGATGAAGGAGGATTATCCTCGGGTGACCTCTAATTTTTAATCCAAATTTGAAAAAAAATCGGTCCAGTAGTTTCGGAGAAAATGCGCGGGCAGCGGATGAACAAAAAATATTTATTAGTTTTTCGAATTCTAAGTATTCTGAAACGTAAAATCTCAAATTTTGATAGAGGGTTAAGTTTTTGAATTTTCTGTTCGATCACAATGGTTCATTATTGAAAACAATAAACCAAAATTTACTTTAAAAAATTAGAGTTTTTATTGTTAAAGCCTTGTACTTTTAGGTGACAGGATACAAAAACAAATTGTTTTTTTTAGACAGCTTGAGATGAATCTCAAGTTTTTCCCAAATGAACCTCAAGTTTATCAATATGGACTTAAAGCTTACAGTTTATACTATATCTATAATAATAGAGAATAGAATATAGATAAAAAATTAGTAACGCGGAATTTACCAAAATATCTGTATGTTGCGTGTAGTTTATTAATCAATTCAATGATCTGTGATAAAGTTTTTTATGTTTCCACTGTTATTTCAGTAGAAGATAATATTGCTTGTCGTGAAATAAAGCTTCCGATTTCACGACTTGTAAGAAGGCTAGGCAATAAAAATTGGCTATTATGGCATGAGGCAGACAGATACATAAAAATATTCTTCCACTTATAATTAGCCATATTCCATTCACAAAAGAATAATAATGTGTAACGAAATATTCTTTCGCCGTTCAAAAGATTCTATTCCTTTTCTTCTTTTTTTTTTTTCAGTCGTAAACGTGGGTAGTGAGTTTTTATACCCCGTATGATGAGGGAAATAAAAGAAACTGGATGCTGTTATGGGTCGTATCCATTCTATGGAAGCTTCCAAGGAGATTCTAGTGCAGGTGTTTATTTCCTGGAATGGTCTCTAAATATTTCTGTAGTGTACTTTGGCTTTGTCGCTATATACAAATTACATTTTGATTGAGTTCACAACATATTTAATTTAAAAAATAAAGCAAAGTCGAATTAATAATTAAAGTTTTTAGATATCTTCAGAATGTTTTAGTTTTCCACAGCTGATCAGTATTATATGAAGTTCAAACTTCAACATAATGGTATGAGCAACATTCTGCCGTTGTTACAAGAGGGCTGTCTAGTATACGTCCCAATTCTATAAAGTTCATCGATAATGAGTTTAGATAATGTCATCAGTTCCGGTTTTAACTACTGTCAGTTTTCTGAAAATGCAAGACACTCAGTTTAGACTGGTCAGTCATCACCTAGGACAGGTAAATAATAAACAACAAATATAGACTGTCATGCTAGACTGTCATGTTAGACTGTCATGCTCCTAATTCGGTTTAGGTTTGGGTTTATATTTTAACCGTTCTGCTCTATTACATTCTTCCATCTCTCAGGTTTTCGATTTGATTAAAAAAGAAACAACTTATCGGACAACTTAATATTTTTTTCCAAAACACCTCAAAAAAGTAAGGTTGGCGCAATTCACAAAATAAAAGAAACTGGATGCTGATATGGGTCATATCCATTCTATGTCAGCATCCAAGGAGATTCTAGTGCAGGTGTTTATTTCCTAGAATGGTCTCTATCTATGATAGAAAATCATATAACTCCAAATCAAACTGTCTTATGCTTAAATTAGATATATCTGGAGCATTTGATAATGCCTGGCTGTCAATCATTCGATAGCTCATATTTCTAACATTCGAAATTACAACTGTCCCCAAAAATATTCTTGCAGATTTTCAACTTTGTTGATGATAAGACTGTAGAATTTAGGGCTAATTACTCTTTTGTTAATGTAAAATGCAGTACCTACTTGTCCAGTTATTTTATCAGGTCCACTATAGATTTTTTTTTTATTATAGATTATTTTTTTCCATTTTACAGTTTTTTCTGTTTCGATCCTCAAGTTACTGGTCTAATATTCA
This sequence comes from Nezara viridula, assembly GCA_928085145.1. Lineage (NCBI taxonomy): Eukaryota > Metazoa > Arthropoda > Insecta > Hemiptera > Pentatomidae > Nezara > Nezara viridula. The sequence goes on along the minus strand of OV725077.1, from coordinate 112,030,038 downwards.
TTAAATCTGCCACAATTTTTACAGATAGCAAGAACCGACTGTCAGACTCTCATTTTTTAAATATAAATTTTATAAATATTTTTAAAAAATTCTTTCAAAATGTCCATCAAATAATGTAGATTTTTTTCTCACGGATTCTCGGACTATTAATTTAGTGTTGGTTCTTAGTTCAGTTTGTGATATTATATTGTCTAGTAAATGTTGGAATGTCTGTTCGAAATCTGTTGTTTTGCTATCATTGATGGTTATTACTATACTTTATACATCCATGTTCATTATTTGTATACTCAGGTCCATAAATTTCATTTCTCTGAGCAATTTTCTTTCCAAGAATTAATTTTGGACTATCTGATAAGAGCTTGGTATTTGTGTCTGTAAGTTAGGTAATGAGTCTTATGTTTTTCTCCTACTTTTAGATCTGTTTTATTACTTCCTTAGTCGATTAGAAGATTTTCTGAGATCTGTCAATTGGTTGTTCCACCATGGGACTGAGGGATGTGCTTATGAATTGATGGTAGAATTGGAAATTTTGAATGGTCATATTATATGCTTTGGGCAGGACTTTGTTGGATAGATTAATTATCAAGTCAACTTGAGTTTATTTTCCATTATTTTTATTCAATTTGAACTGTTGTCAGGTTATGGTCAATTACATTAAGCAGTTTTAAGTATCATTGTCAAATTGTCCCCGAAATAGTCCAGTCACTAAGTTTTGTAATATAGATACTTTTATTCAATTTGTGTTATGTAATGAATGTATGTTAGCTATTGTTAAATTAAACCTCGAAATAAAGTATGTTATGGTGTGATAAATTGCTATGATTTAGAATTTTCCAATTATTTATAATTTATATTGTCTAAGATATTTAAATGTTTTAAAATAAATAAATAAATGTAGATATTTTACTAAATAAGCTAAAACTAGTCAACAGATATCGTTTATTAATCAGAGCAAGGTTTTGAGAAATTGTAAATAATTCCAGTATTCGGCCCCTTGGCGTTACTTCAATCCCATTCCATAACAATGATCTGCAATTGGAATCGATACCGAAGATTATATATTATTTTCTTAATGATTGAAGTGTAAAACATATATAGTAAAATGGTACCTAAAAGATTATTTTTTTTTTACATTAATAGTACAATAAAATAGAGTTATTTTTAATTTCCATTGGATTAAAAAATTTAAAAAGCTTTTGTAGAATTATTTTTATAAAAATAAAGATATACAGGTGTCAACATTAGAAAACAATACTTGAATGAAATTGAAGAATAATTGATTAAGATTGACTTAATAGATAGTTGAATTCTGTTATCTATTGGAAAATAACTCAGAAAAGAGCGTAACCATTTTTAATTAAAATTTAAAACAAAGATTATTATGCTTTTTTGAAAAAAAAAAAACAAAAAAACAACACCATAGCCTTTTTTTAAAGATGGGGAGCTTATTAGGTCGTAGTTTTCGCCTATTAGCCAAGCTTGTCAAAATAGTAGAAAATGAAAAAGTTTCCTGTGGAAAATTTGATAAAGCTTAATGCGGGAGAGGGGCGGGAAGTTGAGTGACACCACAACTTTTTCCACCCTCATTATTTTCTTTTTAATAAGGGATATAATTACTTTTTTCTCTTTATTTTATCCTACCGCAGAAGGGACCATTCGAAATTCCTCTAATGTAAAAAATATACCCTCATTTCTGAAGGACGAAATATCCTTTTCTTTCAGTCGATTTCGTTCATAAATTCCAGCCCTTTACATAACTGGATATTACTCTTTAACTACAGAATTGACTAAAACAAAAGTCTTGCAATTTTAATTACACCTTTCAAACAAGCTGCTTATTGCTTATAGCTCATGTTTATCACATGATTACTTTTTATTTTAATTAAAGATAAATTAGGAGAAAAAATATTAAACACGATTATGAAGAGCAGTGGGAGGTGGGGTCAATCAATAATTCAAATGATTCAGGGAAACGGCTTTGTGTTTGACATAAATAGTTCATTAGGATTTTTTTTATATAAAGGGGTATGCCCTAGTCCATAGCTGGGGAACCTGCGGCCTCTAGGCCGCTTGTGCCCTACGTGACGTAGCTCCGTCTTCCAAACTTTTTGAGCCATATTTATTAGTATAGCTCAATAATTAATTAATATTTAATTATTTAAGTTACGAAAATTTAAAAGTTAATAGAATAAGTTAATTATATGTATATGGGTATGTATATTTAATAATAAATAAAAATAGTAGAATCAAATATAAAAATTGCGGCAGCCTATGCTAGCAATAGCTAACTTTACTGCAGCCTCTAATAAATTAGTCTTTATAAATAAGTCTTTCAAGGACTAATAAGTAATGTTTTATTTTGGGAAGACCTTCTTATCACCATAATTAGAAATGAAAATTAAATTAAGAAATAATCATTCAGTTGGCTCATATAAAAAAAAAAAACAGGGATTGTCCCCCGTTCGTGGAGTTTCGATATAAGACAAATAAAATTATGTGACCTCTTTAAGTCGGCTATCGAACGGCCTTCATAAATTAGAGATTAGCATAAAATTGATCTCTAAGCTCTCCCATTTATGCAGATAACACGCGTTGACGTTGATGTGCTTGGATCTGTCTAGACTTCCTGGTACCACTTCAGTCATTCGTAATCGCTCGAATGCGCTCTAAAATATTTATACAGAGCAGCTCTTTCCAACGTTTCTACACACTCGAACATATAGACCGAGCAGTCCACTGTATTTTTCTAATAAGTTGGAACATATCTTCAATTAGCTTGTGCTCCATAGTCGGGGTAGAAACTGATTTATATCTCTCTGATAATATATTTATTAAGTTTATACTCACTACCATGTGAAAAGATGTGACCTCATACAAAGGCAGACATCTGTTACCGAAATCGAAATAGAGGTTTGAAGTTGATTCTTGTAACATTGAACACATGATTATATTAAATTTAGATTTAAAAGTATAGGTTCATCTCAAAAACGAACCTACTGTAATTCAAGTTAGTTTCAAAAGTAAATATGTTAACCTAACAGACAGATGGATTCTGATCACCTCGTTGATGCTTACTAATAGTTGCTTGTTAGTTCTAATAGAGAAACAACTCTAAAAGACGGATACATTATATAGAAAGATACACGTAAAAATAGTATATAAATTACTTGTAAATACAGTGATTATTTATAACAACAATGTGGGCTATCAACCACTTAGTTTTTATGGTAAAGTTGAAGTTATAATATTTGACAAAACAATTAAATTATAAGAATTTTCAATGAGAAATTTACAATAAAATTAAAGGTATAAAACATTAAAAATTTGCAAAACATAATATGGTATTTATACAGTATTTAAACGCTAAGTATTTTGTGTTTTAAAAATTAATTGTATCTAAATTACCACGTTTCAGTTTGTTTTTTTAATATAGATTAATTTCTGAGAAAATTAATACGACAGTGAATAATGGAAATTTAATGGAGGGCTCAATAAGACTTGAAAATGGTCCTAGTGATGTTCGAAATGTTGTAGAAATAAAATAATTTATAAGGAAAATGTTGGTGAATAATGGCCTAATTTATATACAAAATAAAACCCCAAGTCACCAATTCTAGAAATAATGAACATATGATAAATTAGAGTCGTATAAATAGAACCTTGATTACAGAAATTTGGGTTTTAGATGTCCACTTTTGATATGAGTTTACTCATATGTTCTATTTAATTAATATTTTCAACAATGGCAGCTAAATACTGTTTAGCTTTCATAGAAACCTCTTTCAGCCCTATATAAACTTTTCTTTACTTTTTCTCCTCCAAAGCACCTAATACCGATCAGGTTTGTCTTTGTAAGGAATGAATCCCAGCCATAAGTCAGTATTGTTCCAGTTTAGAGGGTGAAAGATGGCTCCAATCTCCTCCTACCAACCAACCCTCCATTTCTCTTTTCAAACAGACAGTTTAGTCACTTTTTTTTTCTTTTTTATAACGACACCATCATTAGAGAGGAAAAAAAGAATCGGAAAGTTTCGTAGCCTGTGGTCATAAAGTCCCTTTCACACAAACATTATAGTAATTAATTAATTAATGTAAGCTTTATTAATGAAAACACCGGGGCGCATCCCTCTCACATCCTTTTCGAATGAATAAATTTTAAAATGTAAAATTTTAATTTATAACAAGTTTCTAGTTTTTGTTATATTAAATATAGAGGAAAATGACACACTAATAGAACATTTAATTAAGAACAAGCACTGTGAATGTTTTCATAACTAGTTATAATTTTTTTTAACAACAAAAAAAAGTCGATATTTCATAAAAATATCAAAATAGTGATATTGATCTGGTTCTGAAGAGATGATCGTCTTTTCTACCATTTACCTAATTTTAGTGAATATAATAATCAAAATCATTAGGCAACTACAATCCAGTAAAATTTACCTTTTGCCTTTATACCATCACCTTGCATCTAATGAGGTAGTTCATAACTTTCGATATGTTGTATGTGATAGAAATCATATGGTAATTCCAAGTTTACGATCCCAATAGACTTAAGAAACAACATATCATTCAGGAAAAACAAAGAACCGCAATTTTTTTTAGTTTTTGTCATTTTTGACCAGAAAATCCTATAGACTAATTTTACTGTAAAAGTTATTATTTACTTATTATAACAGGACTAACTTGAGAATATAGTTTCTTTACACCTAATATTTTCTGAATTTTGGTTGATCTGAGGATTTTGTCATCTGATATAATTTCATGTTCACTGTTTAAGAAATAAATTATGTATTATTTCACAATACGTCTGTAATATCTAACTGTATAATCAGACATCAGATAAATATTCCTTTCTTTGCTCAATCAGTTCAGAATTTTTGGTTTATTATTTTCAATAATCAACCATTGTGATCGACCAAAAAATTAAAAAACTTAACCCCCTCTCAAAATTTTAGGTTTAACGTTTCAGGATGTGTAGAATTCGAAAAACGAATAAAATATTTTTTGTCCGTACGCCGTCCGCCGTTAGCCGTCCGCGCATTTTCTCCGAAACTACTGGACCGATTTTTTTCAAATTTTGATATAATATCGGATTTCACCCGAGGATGATCCTCCTTCATCGACATTACTATCCGCCTTTTACTTTAAAAATGGCGGCGAATGTTCTACTCCAAATGTTATATCCTTTGTTTAGTTTTTAAATTTTGAATGTGTTATTGAAGTAATGCTATTTTTTTTTGGCATATTACTAATGATTAAAAAAAAAAAAAGTTTAGTCCAATAATTGGAATCATCTTTTATTTATTTTTCTTTGTAACTAGGAAGGTAATATTACTTTAGATGTAAATAGTTTGGAAATAATAAACCAATTTGAAATAATTTGCAGAGTTTTTTTATATGAAATCAAAATTTTGTATGGCCAACTAACATCTGAATATAACCATCTTAAGAGCAACTAGTAATAAACAAGGCGATGAAAGATATAAACACGCATTTCGGAAGACACTCTAATATACACTTTTTATGATTGTTTTTAATATGACTCATATTTTTAATGAAATTTACTTTCTTATCATTTTTCGTATTATTCGAATCAATCATGTGCACAAAAGTATATTTAAAATAGTTATGTCCTAAATCGGTAAAGAAATTAGTGCGCACTATGTATTCTATTTATTTATTCATATGATGACGATTTTTTTGTTGCTTCGAGAGGAAAAATCCTCAGGTTATCAACCTCTAACTTTTTATTAAATTATAAAAGTTAGAAAGAAAAACGTGCATATATCATAACTGTATAAACGTAATATATACTCTAAGGAAGTACTATTTCTAAGTATAGAATACAGATAGATAAAAAAAAAAAAAAAAAACTTAGGGCTTTAAAAATAATTCGAAGAAAGTTTTGTAATTTTTAATTGATAAGTTGTCTTTAAAAAACCCGTTTATCTGAAGCTTTGTTGTCATTACGTCATAGAAAAATTTGTGATAGCTCATATTTTATTGAATTTCGGGGCATTTTATTGAGATAGTGAGGGCATTCCTCAGATTATCCAAAGAATGGAATGAATGTTCGATTTGTTGTGATGGAAATGGAATGTTACAATTAGAATGGTTGAGAATCCTCAAACTGGCAAAGGCGACTTTCCCCCACCTTCTGCTGAGGTAGGATGTTGACCATGGTTTCACTACCTGTTTGATTTGTTTTAGAATATTTGGATACTTAAAATACTTTCTCAGATGACCAGTGGTTGGTTGATCACACCCTCCTACCGTGCACTCTTCCTCCCTCGCTTCTATAAATTGCATATCTTTGTGATCCTTTCAAATATTTATTAAAAAAAAAAAAACAATCTTCCCACAAAAAAAGTGGCAACCCTGTCCCAAAAGGGTATCCAAACATGGCGGATTGATGACTTTGACTTGGATTAGTTTTTCGGCTATTTAGGTTCAGCATTTGGATTAATTTCGTCATATTTGACCTTTTATTAGAGCTGGGTGATCAGAACATAAAAAAAAATATTAAAATACAATTGTCATAGGCATTACAAAACACCAATAAAGTCAAACTAAACTTGAAAATGAAACGTCGTTTCTAATTAAACGGCCAACAATAACAAAAAAAATCTTGTAATGAAACTTCAGAAAAGTACATTCCTCTTTCTAAACCAGTGAATATTTTTTAAAATATTTGAATCAGTTTTTAGAAAATACACTTAATCGACGAAAAAGTGGTAGTGGCGTTAGCATCTACTATCTTCAGCCGCATTCTCCAGTGCTCATAAATAGTATAGCTATAGCGAAAATAACGTTTTCACTATATTATTTTGATTTTATTAAAGAACTAATATTAATACAACAATGAATGTTTTGTATTACTTCTTCTTATATTCAACACTGAGGAAATTCAAGATGTCATAATTTAAAAAAAAAATCATTAAATTGTATGTAATTTCCGAAAATCATAATTAATATAATTTTAATTTATGTGTAGAATTACAAGTTACTTAATATGAAGCCGTTGAAGTTTCTGACTTCAATAAATTCGTATTAATTAAAAAATGTTTCACAATGTTTTCAAGGAGACAAGATAACTGTTGTTTGTACTCAGAAGGGGTAGAATTAGTCTTTGAAATATCGGGGGAATTGTAGAGACAATTTAGGTAGTTGAAGGGTCCAAGGTGGTTTTTGCGTTTCAGGATTGGGTAACGGAATCGCATAAAATTTTGAAACCTAAGTAGAAAATCTTTCTGTTAGTAAGGAGAATTTATTTTACTTTGTTTTCGATAAACCGTCGACGCCATAATTGTTAAAAATAACTATTTAAGGCCGCAAATGTTCAAATAGGTCCTCAGACTCCATATGTTTAAATCTCCAATCCTAAGGAATTAATTCGAATTTTTTTTTCAACTTGAAAAGATTCTAATTGCCGTTCGATTAGTATATTTTCTTATGAACATTATCTGATTATTATAATTCATTTTTCTAATGTATTTTCAGGTCAAATAAATTTTTACAATTGCGTTTTCTCATAAAGTTTTAATAAATTGAAGAAAATTTTCTTTGATTTTATTTTTATATTTATACAAAAAATAAATAAATGAATAAATAAATAAAAATAAAATAAGACCCTGAACCGCATATTTAGACCTAGGTATTTGAGGAATCAAGATAAAGGAAGGTAATCAAAGATAAAGGAAGCAGATTTAGTTACCATTGTACAAACGCCTGATGTATTCCTTGATATTGTAGAAGCGAATGGAACACTAATGCTGTATTAATATTAATGTTTATAGATACTTTTTAAAAATATCATTTGTATAGTAGAGTTATTCAATCCACCCTACTTCAATATGGTATTAATATTTACCTCTAAAAGCGAATCCAGCGAAATAAAAATACATGAAACCAATGCATAAGTCCTATTGTAGAGGATTTGACCAATGCAATGGATAGAAGTGCTCTAATTGACAAGCTGGACGAAGGTTTTGAATCCTTTCCAAACATCACCAGCTGTGGACGAATTTAAGCCTCAATATCCTCTGTACTGGGCAGGCGGTTGACGTGCGCCATTGTTCGCTTCTCGTCTGATTTTTTTCTTTTTTTTTTTTAATTTGTGAAACTGGGATTTAGCCTCCCACGTGTGCCTGTCTCCTCTCTGGATTTTTGTCAACAATAGTTATTACTACGTTAGGCACGATTATATCTCTGTTATTGTAAATCTAAAAGGGATTTAACTTTCTAAAGTGAACATTTTTTAAGGATCAGCCATGGAAAGTCCATGATATACTTAATAATTTAATCATGAACGGCAAGAAGTAAATATTTAAATATATATATGGAAAAATGTTGTATTACGTCAAGTTGTGAGAAAGACGTGTTTAGTTGAACCATCGTCATAGAAATAGAAGCAAATTTTGAATCGATAGAATAATTTTTATGTCATTTGAAGAATAATCCTAATTATTTGTCTTCTCCTATTAAATAGTATGATTTGCATTTACGCCATTGTTACATCGTATATACAATATAAATAGAAAAATGAATATATAATTAAATTGAAAAAACATAAAAAATTTTCCGTCTAAGGGGGTCTGTATAAGTTCCTCACTGATTCTACTGATTTAATAATTAGCTATATTTTTTTTTTTGGTTTGAAACACTTTATTGAGAAATATTACACAGAAATTTGTCACAGTTAAGGACACTTATAATAGAGTTCAGAAAGTACATTCATACCGTATATACAAAAATATAAATAAATAAAGTAATAAAAAAGAATATGAAAAAAGAATATAGGAGAAAAGAAAAAAAATATATGCACATAAGTAAGTAAAAATAGAAATAAAAGTAAAACAAACATCTTAGATAAAACATACCTATATACATTATTTACAATTAGCCAGGTGATCTCCGAACCAATCCTGTCCCCACCACATGTGGAGGGAAAAGGGAGGCTTAGGAGATCCCTACGCTTCTCCCTCAGCCACTTCACTGGTATTTAACCAGCGGAGGATGAGTAAGAGCGCTACAGCCACAGACACTCATGACTTGAGTGGAGAATCTGGCCATTGCTAGAACTCCAAAATATCCATATTTACAAAAGGTCTCGTGGCCACTGCCGCTTTAACCTACGAAGGGGGTTATAGGGATGGGTGGTGCTTGATAGGGATTATACAACGGGATTTGGATGATGAGAAAGGTTCTGGTGAAATTTGGAAAATTTGGCTGGGATAAGATCAAGAATAAATGGGATATTAAGGTCATTATGCAGGGTTTTATTGGTTACATAGAACTATTGTACGGAGCATTATGCATCGACTATTGTACGGAGGACTTTAGACTGAAAGGATTGAATGCGTTTGATGTTAGAAAATTTAGCTGTTCCCCATAGTTCTAGTCCGTAATTCCAGATGGGTTTCAGTATTGTCTTGTAGATCAGTAATTTGTTTTCACCAGAAAGTTTAGATTTTCTATTCAGTAGTCTATATAGCTGGCCATTTCTTCTGTTAAGTTCCTGTATTTTAAGTCTAGTATGTGGATTCCATTACCTATACTTAAAGGTAATTATTGATGATCTGCCGTTTGAGAAAATAATCTACCTAACGAACCGTTTTTAGTACAGTTGGTTTGTGTCAATTCTATTGTACCCGAGCGCCGCGTTGCAGTGATTAGTAAAAACAGATCTGATAATGGATCTAAAATATAACAGATAATTCGTTGCAGCTACGCGACTCTCTCACCCCATTTCAAGCCAGAACTTCGCATACAGAACACCTAAGACCAGACTGGAGGGAGCCCTCTCAGTTAAGTAAGATATCTATGCCAGCATAAAAGGGTGAGTTTTATTTTACAAAATTCATATAACCTATCACTTCCAATCAAAATACAGTCCACTGAAAAAATAATGTGGAATGTCGCCTAACTAGAATTCATTAGAGTAATTTGGATTTTTTAAAAATTAAGTTTGGAAAGTTACTTAAACAACAGTCTTGTCAAGGAAAACCCACAGATCAGTGATGTAGATGTCATTGGATTATATCTATACTGGACCGTCTAATTAACAACACTTAAGTTCCCCTAAAATTTTATCAAATTAAATTAACGGCTGTAGGCATGTGTCACACCTGTATATGCTTATGAATTCGACAACAGATTATAATTTGGCATAGATTATTTAATTTTATAACCTCATAAACTAAAGCACAAACATAGCCTCTCTTTCCAAATGTTTATTGCATATCACATTCACAACTATTATATTTTATATAATTTTAACTTTTTGATGGGCTTTTATGAAATTGTAAACTATTCCTTTTAGGCTTATTCGAGCAAGTCGTTTTTGAAATACAGGTGTATTCAGAAAAATACAGTTTGCGCATCAGTATTTTTTTAATAACACAGAAACTTGGGTTATCTCAAATTTATAAAAATCTTACCTAGTAAGAATAATCCTGGCCCGACTACCTCACTGCACAACCGTTGAGGTTGGAACAGTTCTTCCTAAAGTACTGAACCCATGACCCTTCAGGGGTTATAGTTTTTTTTTTTTTCTTTTTCTTACTTAATGTCTTTTTGCAATAAACCGATGATATATTCATTGATGAAGAAACTGAAAGTTTTCTCAAAAAATAAAAAATAATTGTAATTTATTTAAAGCATGTTCTACTATTAAAAGAAAAATGTTAGTGGATCTTTCATTAAGGGAGATCATTAATTATACCACATCATCCCTGAAGCTTCCTCCACTGCTGCCGTCCATTATTCGTTTAAAGATAAAAGAGCACTTCCGAACGTCTGTTCTGCTTCAGGCTATCTAATCGGGAAGGCTCCCCAAAGTGCCTCCGTAATCGGCAAGATGTATTTATAAAAGGCAGGAATTAGGAGCTGATTTGGGAGTCAGGTCCTAAGGAAACACCATTCCCAGATCGATCTCCTGATTCTTCTTCATTAGCTGGGAACTGGAAGTTTTCTAACAAACTTGAGCCTGTTTCCACTTCATCAACAGCTTAGCAGCGTTTTTCCTCTCTTGGGGTTTTTCTTTTAAAGTGGATTTCAGCAATCATCTCGCAGAATTATTACACTTTCTACCTTCAGGAAATACTGATGAAAAATAAACTTTCCTCTTTAACATTTATTGAGATCCTAGTCATCCAAAAGAAAGACAAATCCTTTAAAGGAAATGAAATTACTTTTTGACTGGAGTCCATCAGTAGAATGACTATTCAGCTGAATGAAATTGTGCGTTCAATATTCGGGGATTGAACAATTGCCTTGGGAATAAGATCCCTTTTGTACAACAAAATGATAGTTCATCTAGTGCCGTTATTATATGTACTTCAAATATTTATTGTATGACTCTATTTAAAAAAAAAAAAAAGGTGTTCAAATAAATTCTCTGCTTATCTGCATTGATCTCGTTTGAATTTGTATATTACAAAATATTATTTTTATTCTTATTTAAAATTAAGTAAATCATTTTATTGTTGAGGAGAATCTGTTCATCGGTTTGTTACAAATAGTCAAAAAATGACTTTTCAGAATCTGAAATCACTAAGAACTTAGATGAATTTTCCCATTGTGAAATCATAAAATTGTGTGCTTATTGAACTAAATGATATTATAATTCTGATTATTGTAATTATACGATGTTATATATATATATATATATTTCGTTTTAGTAAACTTTTTTTATTCATTAATAAGATCGCAATAACGTTCCAAAAAATTCAGCTCCATCAAAAATGCAGTTGGTGACGTTTTGAAATAACCTGACGAGGTGTCTTAGTATAAACAAAAATTAAATAGTTTGTTATATAGGTCAGTATAGCTTCCTCATAATTTCTATGGGGTAAATAAATAAAAACAATTTTACTATTTCATTGTTTATTTCGGCATACCTAGGAATCTTTATTCTTCCATTAATATCTATCGTTCGCTTCAATGCTTTTAGACTAAACCATAGCTAGGAATATTTTTATCTTTTATTTGTACGTAAGAAATAGAAATCTCTTGAATAAAAAAGTACGAATACCAAAAATTGCATTGGGAAATTCACTTTATTTATAATTTTATTTTATTTTAAAACTGAATAAGATGTTTCAGTGTTCCGAATGATCACTACCAACAACACATCACAATTGTTACATGATAAATAATTGCATTAATTTGAATTTTCAAATAGTAATGAAACTGCTTACCGATCATTCACTATTATGTAAGGAAGCAGAGGTTGGAATACAAAGAAAGGAGTTGTATTTGGGTCATGCCCCTTCGGTGGCCGTGGTAAACCTGACGGTGGTTTAAATTCAACTATATTGAAAAGAGAAAGATATACCAGTAATGTACGCAAAGAAACGACTTAGGATTCTTCAAAAGTACATAACATCTATGAAATGTCGAATTTCATTTCAGTGTCAGAGGATTATACAACACCTTGATGTATTTAAATTTCTTTATTAAATTTTATTACATTTTTTCAATAGAAATTTATGCTATTCTTCCAATGAGTTGGTAAAGGAGGGCGAGATGGCCGAGTACTTTGGGGCGTGGATCCCAGAATGTTCAGTTATGAACGTTGCGGGTTCCATTCCCATGTGGGTCGGGTTATTTTCATTTCTCGGCGGCCCCGGAAAATGGATCGTGGCATTCCCACTCTGGTAAGTACGCGGCGGTTAACTCAATGTAGTCGTCAGCGGTTGGCAAAAAGGACCTTCATAGGGCTAGTCTCCTACCTCCCTCCGCCAGTATCAGTACCATTAAGTTGGTAGAGGAATTAGGTGCTTCGTGGAGCTTGATTTGCCGATGTTGCTTAAGCGGTCAAGGTCATTTTATGAAGTATAGGTTTAACATTATTCAACGATTTTACGATGAATAGAAATAGTAAAAAGAATATTTTACCTATAACGTAGATGAAGCAGAAGATGAAGATAAAGTAAACAAAAAAAATAAGTTATACGTAAGTTCATGGCGTTAATTCAAAAAGACTCCTTTGGAGGATTCCATCAACTTTTCCCAGATCCATTAAAGATGAGAAAAATAATTCTTTAGTTGGTTGAAAATATCAGATGAAAAATTCTGTTTGTAAGTGAATCTTTGAAGCTTGTTAGACCTATGCTATCCAAATCTGTGCTTTGACTTTCACCAAATTAATACAGTTAGTCACATATGCAGATGGCATAACATATTGAAGTCTGAATATGGTATTGAAGTTGCACTAGAGAAAGCTTTCCTTGACTTTGGAAGCTAAAAGTTTCAAAAACATTTCAAATTAAATATTGTTGCAAAAGGTATAAAAAATTGAGAAAAGAATTCTCTTTCTTATATCGATTCCAGTTTTAATTCAATACGTTATTCCTGTTCCCTTTATAATCACGGCATTATAATGGTGTGCCCCAGCAGTGGCTAAGTAAACAATATGACGGTGAGAGTAATAGGAATTAATAATTCACTACCTACCTATATCGATGCATCAAAATGTAAATACAAGCTCTGTGCACAGACAAAGCTATGGTATGTCAATACTATCCTATTCAACTATAAATGTAACAAATGGTGTACTTTACCTTATTGTAACTATAATTAACTTTAGCATATAATAAAATAAAAAAATATATGATATTATTGTGATTTTTGGTGATTCTCATGTATGATGATTAAGAATAGTAATACTGTGACCCTTCCTCAAAAATTCCGGAAAATTCATTAATGGTTCTTCGAAAATGTTCAGGTTGAACTCAAAAGTTGGGTGTTTCGTAATTATGTACTGGGAAGACTTTTTGAGCGAATGACCGTTTAATTATTTAGTTTGAGCGATTAATTATTAGGTTTGGTGTGAGATTTTTAGTGAAATCCCCCAAAAAATAGTTCAAAAAACTATCTAATCATTTTATAAAATGTATTTAATTCGTTTGTTTATTCCACATCCAGATATTCTTAACCAAATCATCTTGAATGTATTGAAGCAGAACTGGATATCCCCCTCCAAATGGTTCCTCCACCTAAAGCCTTTCATCCTTCAGAAATATCTAATATCATTCACAGATTACCTTCCCGTAATGTTTCTGGACACGACCTAATTACATCTCAGATCCTAAAACTACTTCCTTTGAAAGCCATTCTATTCCTTACTTATACATATATAATGCTGTACTCCGATCCACATATATCCTGGTCTGTCACCCAGGACTGCTTTACAAACTCCGTAAATTCCTAGATCCTACATACTTCCTCATCATTTGTTCTTATTTAACTGATAGATACTTCCAAGAAATTCACACTTATTCATCCCTCTTTTCCCAGTCCGCAGGTGTTCCTCGAGGTAGTATCCTAAGTCCTATCCTTTAGACAGTTTATACAGCTGACATCCCAACCCATCCTAATATTGTTATTACCAAGTATGCCGATGACGCGTGTGCTATCAGTTAATAATGATCCAATAATTGCATCCCATATTCTCCAATCACACATCACAAACCTCGAATAATGGTGTCAATATTGGATGATTAAAATAAATTCCAATAAATCCCGCCAAATCACCTTTACCCTTCGTCGTAAACCTATGACTTCCTGTCCTACAGTATCCTTTAGTAATACCCCGCTTATCCCTGTTGAACAAATTCAGTACCTTGGATAAACATCTAACTTGGAATCCTCATACCAGACTGAAACGACAAGAAACCGCTCGACGTTTTCGACTACTCCATCACTTACTAGACAAACGCTTTAAGCTTTCAGTTAATTACAAAAGACTCATATACATTACTACAATAAAACCTATCTGGACATATGGAGTTGAAATTTGGGAATTCATAAAACCATCGAATTCCTCACGCGTCCATTCCTTACAATCCAAAATCCTTCGTAAAGTCCTCAATGCTCCTTACTTTGTCACTAATAAAATCATTCATAAAGACCTTAATGAACCTATGTTTCCGAATTGACCCAATCCAGATACCTAAACTTCCATAATAAACTTCAGAACCATCCGAGCCCTCTTGTTTCTAACCTTGCTTCCTATTCGATCCCTGATAACCCGCAGAGGCGTCTGAAAAGAAGATGCCCTCCAGATCTCGTATTGTAAATACATTTTGTTTTTAGAGTGCTACCAGTGGGTAGTTTCTCAACAAGTGTTTTCATATTTTTATTTCATGTTATCACATTTACTGAATGTATTCTTTCTGTAGCTGTCAATATCATAAATAAAAAAAATTGTCTGTCAAATGATACGTAATGATTTTTTTGAGCGAATCGCTAAAATGTTTAATTGGGATGCTTCAAATTATTCACAAATCATGTTTAATTCCGTGATCATATGTAATGAATATAAATTTTCAATAAATGATAAACTAAAAAAAATAAAATTAAAATAATTTAATTCAGAAAAATTCTACATAAATAATCCTATCTATCCTGAATTACGATGTAAGGACTTTCACCCTCCGACGCAGATCCCGTCCGGCACTTGTATTTAACTCTATTCCACTACCATCGTAGACACGGTTCGGTATTTGACCTTTTAAACTTAAGACTGAGATAGAACCCACAAACCAGAATTAAAAAACTTGAGCTTAAATAACGATCTGGCCAATTGTTCAAATTAGCAAACATAAAACCTCAACTCTCTATTGAAAACAAATTATTGATCTACAAGACATTACACCATGACCTCAACATCCCATATATTCTTGACATCATCGTATCCTGATTTAAAAACTGACTCCAGAATCTTATTCATCATCCTTAATCTTTGGCTCAATTCCTATCCAGCTCCGACGACCATCCCTATAATCCTACTTGTAAGTTACATGAGTGGCCCCGAGACTTTTGGTAAATATGCTTCAGGAGTCCTGGCAGTGAGCAATCTGTGCCTCTTGTGCCCTCATTCAGTTTCTAACATCAGTGATGCAGCTAGAAGAGAAGCAATGGGATCTCCTGGTTTCCCATTTCCCTAAATGAATATAAATATCGCACATACGAATGAATTTACTTTATTTTTATTTATTTCTTATTCCACTTTATTTATTTATTTTTATTTTTATTATTCATATTTATTTCTCTATTATATGTATATGTTGTTTGAATGAATGCTTGTAGCCTTAATACTTGTTACTTCTCAATGTTGCAGATTGTATTATTATTCAAAATTAAAAAAAACATCCAGTTAGATCCAGACCTCTTTGTCATCAGCAATCAACCAATTTATTTAAGTAAGTATGCAAATACATTCCATTTAGATAAATAGAATATTTTTGGCAGTCAGTTCCTTTATTTTTTTTTTCAATTATTTAAATTACCAACTCAACGAATTAAAAGAAACCCGTTGATAATATCTATGGGTATGCAGTATTTCATACAAAAAAGAAAAGGTAAACAACAATTTTGGAGGGAAAAAAACCCTGGTTGTGGTAGGAAAAGCATAATGGATATTAAACTGTCCATTTGCACAGGTTGTGAAGTCAAAAGCGTACTGAAATATTCACGGAACAGTTTCATACCAGCGCGTCCATTATTCCGTATCACTAAACAACCATCAGGGAGCAGGGGCCATATTTAAGTAAGGAGATGAAATTGAGACTCTGTCCCGGTAGCCTCCTTCCTATTGTTCAATATTTAATAAGGTGGAAGGTGGAAAAATTCATTTAAATGAGTGGACTGGTTTTAAAATTCATCCTCCTACCCCTTAGTTAGAAATTGAGGCAAAGTTGCCCCAATCTCCTGGGGAAAAAATTAAAACTTCACGCCCAGCCAACCAAATTGTTGCTACCCTACCGGGGCGAGTTACAGGCACAAATCACCACCGGTACAGGAACTTTAACACTAAAAGGGAGGGAAAAAAATTGATGAGGTGTCGTTAGGTCCGCTATGAAATGCACATGGCTTTAGAAGGCAGCCGTTAGATGGAATATGGATCTGGAAAATGTCCGACCATATACGTAAAAAATGTAATTAGTTTTTATTCTGCTATAAAAATATTTGGATGTTCTATATAATCAAGCTCAGCAGTTTTTCATTAAAATATTTAAAAGTAAATAGAATGAGTTTTCGTTGTTTTTCATATTCATATTAAAAGAAATAATCAATTTTAAAATATTCTTAACGTTTATTAATTAATTTAAAAGTTAATTTAAAAGTATACCCCAGCGAGAACTATAACATTAGCTAGATATACTCTTCCCCAATCTATTCAAAATATAAAAGAGAGCAGTGAAACATGCTTATTTTCATATATAATACAATATAATATTATTAAGACAGTCTATTAAACACACACAATTGGTGAAACTTCATACTTTATCACGGCTATTAAAGTTACAATTTAATTAATCGATAATTAACCTGATATATCTAATTCGCTCAAGACATATTATATAGGTACTTTATTTTTTTTAAAAACCCATACCAGACTGAAACGACTAGAAACCGCCCAACGTTTTCGACTACTGCAGCACTAACTAGACAAACGCTCTAAGCTCACAATCAATTACAAACGACTCATAAATATGACAATAATAAGACCTATTTGGACTTACGGAATCGAGCTCTGGGGCTCCACTAAACCATCGAATTCCTCTCGTATCCAATCCTCACTATCCAAAATCCTCAACGCTCCTTACTTTGTCACAAATAAAATCATCCATAAAGACCTTAATGTTCCATATGTTTCCGATTTAGCTCAATACCTATCCTTCCATAACAAACTGCAGAACCATCCGAACCCTCTCGTTTCAAACCTTGCTTCCTTCTCGATCCCTGATAATCCTCTGAGGCGTCTGAAAAGAAGATGGCCTCGGGACCTTCTAATATAGAACTTTAATTTGAGTTCTACCAATGGGTAGTTTCCCTTCAAGTTGTACATATCATGTTACCAATGTCACATTTACTTATTGTATTTTCCATGTAATACGGTTGTAAATTTCAATAAAAAAAAAAAAATTAATATTTCAAAATGTTTTTTCTATATTATAACAAGTGTCCAAGAGATCATATAGCTATTTTTGTGCATCTACTCTATCAATAGGCTTGTAGTTCGTCGAGAACTACTACTACTATTACTGCAGAGTACCATAGGGTAGTGGTAGTGCGTTACAAACGGACGCCCCTTGCTACTCCATCATCTCATGCTAGTTGAAGCCTGTCCTTTGGTCTCATACAGTCTCCCACCCTGCTACATCCTTGGGATCTCCTCTAGTATAATGTGGGCATAACGTAGTCTGCCCAGTCTTATATAGGTCATTCACTCCGACCCTCCCTCGAGCCCATAAATCTCCGCATTTGTTCTCCTTCTCTAATTGTTACCCTCCTTCACACCTCCAAATATTTAACGAAGGATTTTCTTTTTTAAAAAAAAGAAGGGCCTATTCCTCTCTGAACTTGTGAGAATTGAGGACTCCGACGAATAAGTTGAGACAGATCTGATGACAGCCCTATATAACTTACATCTCCTTTAGTAGAGCGGGATAATAGTGTACTTTTAAGGTGTGTATTCAAACAAAATTAATATTTTTTGGCATTAACGAATCGCTGATTAATTTTGACATAAATCTTGTTTCCTGGGATTATCATTGATCCCAGATATTTAAACTGCTCCACAAAATGTAAAATGAATGGATCCATCTCAACAAGACCTCGTTCTGCTGCGTCTGCTCCAGGTCCTGCTCGCAAATAATCGGGTTTTTTTCTTGATTAACAATCATTGCCATCTCTTTTGCTGCTTCAGTCAACTTAAGAAACTCACGAGAGCTGTTGAACAATAGCAATATATATACAAATATTAATATTTTAATGCTTAAAACCTAAACATTTTATTCGTAACTCATAGCAACCAGATCAACTTTCGAGAAGAATTATGGAATGTTTCAAACGTTAGAACTGTAAAAAGATGTGATTCCTAATAGGCTGCTCTATTAGGAAAGGATCTTCGCTTGCGTTGAGCCACAGTTTAATATTATTTGTAGAACGAAGAATTTGATCCTCAATTTATTATGGAACACGTTCAGTTGAGGAATGTCTACCCTCAATAATTGAAAACAAATTAATGCAATCCTCGGATGCAAAACCCACCCAAATGGTGAAAAAGTGGACATAGTACTATTTTTACGCCCTTCTCTGGACTAAAACGACCTATACCCATTCAAAGCTACAGGTATAAGATATTCATAGCCGGATTTTCAAAACGCTAAAATAAATTGTAAGCTCGTGAATCTAATTGAAATAATGAAAACGTGTACAAAATGGGCTGTATTTGGCTTACCAATAATATAAGTTTTCATTAAATTATTATAAAAGATGATCTTGGGAAAGAGCCTATAATAAGTTTTAGTGAAAGAAAGGCCTTTTCAGTCTCGATAGTAATTAATTTATTTCAAATTTATTAAAAGTTTCAGTTGTTGAGGCATCTTAAGGGATAATCTGATTTGGCTTATAATTCAATTTGTCATCTGAAAAACATATACAAAAATCTTTCATAAGATTTACTATTAGACATTAACCCATTTTTAAAACCATATGTCCTTAAAAACAATATTCACCAGTCAATAATATATATATATATAGCCAAAAAATAAATAAAAAGTTACTCACATATAGCAGTGCACCTCCTTGCACATCCCTCTCAAAAAACACTTTTGGAATACAATATTGATGAAATCAAAACAGCATACCGAATCTCAAATAAGCTTCACAAAAATTTGAAAGCTCTTAAGGATAAAATAATTACTAACTAAATTATAATTTAATCTATGAAATAAGAGGTCTACGTCGTCCGAATTCTTATATAGGCATGACAACTCAAAACCTCAACAATAGACTTTACCAACATAAAAATTCACGTACTATTTATATAGACAAAAATAAGAAAAAAAAAGAGCCTAAAATTATTTTCTATATTTTTTCTCTCTATTATATCTATTAGTTAACTTTGTAAATACAAGTATATATATCTGAGAATCAAAAGCCCACATTTCTGTCCTTGTTAATTATTCTAAAGGGATTCGTCCCAGAATAAATAAAAGATTATTATTATTAAAACAGCTTTAGCCAAACATGCATCTGACTTAAAACATAAATTTGACTTTGAAAAACCGGTTATCCTCCATGGAGATAATTCTGAACAAAAATTAAAATACTTGGAGGAACTTTATATATCAGAAATCCTTGATAGGGTGGTAAATTTTAAAACTGGTTCAAAAAATTTTAATAATTGTTTTTCTAATAATATAAATTTTGTGAACAAACAATAATATTAATAGACGTCTCATTATCAGTTGATAAAAGAAAAAGAAAATTATTGTTACAGAATTAAAAAAAATAATGTATTTTTGAAAAATATATATTATCAAAGGTATATAGATATGTGTGTGTGTAAATGTATTGTAAATAAAAGACTCTCATGGGGCACAGCCAGGCTCTACAAAGTGGATACTCTTAATTATAATAACAAACTAAACCTGGCGGTTAGGCGTGATCCTGGCGCGATCCCCTCCCTGCACAACCGCTGCCCTTGAAGCAGTACTTACCCTAAATAGTACTGAACCCAAAACCCTTCATAAGTTATAGTAGTACAGGTATCAGTCTCTCTTTTTGCCTTTTCATATGAAAACATTTATTAAATCCGATGAAGCACACAATAAGTTTAAACCCACCATTCGACTATAGATGATTACAAGCAGCTGTTTATAAATCTGCTGAAAAAAATCTATAAGGAACGACTCCTTAAAAATTCGATGATTATTTATAAATATTTAGGTAAAAACTGAATTATTAATTGAATAAGTTATGGAGGTCTCTGACTCATTAGCCAAAATGATTATTTTGATGGATAAGGATTCATTAGCCCTGATTACATATATCTCATTAATAACAATCGATTTCGTTACATAACCGTAATAAGATAGCATAATATTAATCAGTTCTTAGTGATTTCAGAAATCACTTAAGTTAATTTTATACTTATTTTAATGCAATATACTTTTTAAAAAATTGACTGTGAGAAAACGGAGCCCTGGGACAAGCTTTTTATTTCCTGGAGATATGAACCCAACGAAGCAGCTAAATTCACTAACACAGGATGAAACATTCTTTTTTTTTCCAAGCCATTACATTAGAGGCTCAGAGTAAATTGATTATAAAATAGAGTTTGGGGTACTTTCCGCTTCGTCCTTGTTTAATGTATGCAAATCCTCTTCGTCGAAAATGTTTAACTAAACGCTCCACACATTAATTTCACCATTGATGGGATTAACTTAAAATCTACATAACTTCTAAAAAGCCGGAATAAATTATAAAGGCCGAAAATTTTGAACCGTCATTTATTAGTTATGGCACAGTAATTAAAAGTCGTCAAAACTATTCATTCATAAAGATTAGCGGTGGAGCTAACTGAGGCATTATATATTAGGGTGTCTCATGAGTACCTTCCTTTTCCGTTATAAGTTGTTTGAGATTGATTTACTGTGATATATAGGCACATTCCGCTCTATCACATTCTTCCATCTCCCAGGAAGCCTCATATACCCTTTTTCCAAAATTGTTGATACTTAAAAATAAAAATATTCATTGAGGAAAAGAGATAATCTGATAGGGCATGGTCTGGACCTTGCTCCCAGACTCTGGGGGGTACGAAGGATGAGGTAGCAAGTCCTAATCAAACTGTAAGAGTTTCTGTCTTACGGCCAATACAACATACGGTATTGGCCTTAAGACGGAAATACTTACAAAAAAAAACGCTTGAAAACATATTAGTGTAAATGTTATGTAATGAAATGCGACAAATAAAAAAATATGCAAGTTACGAGGAAATTATAGTTGCCAATCTCATCTGTATAACAAAAAAATACTCAACAAAGGAAATAAAATAAGTTACTTTTTTTTTTGTATTCAATATCTCGTTTATTGATTCTGTAGTTGAATACCTTCGGTGCTGAAAACATGCCGGAATGATGATCCTCAACCTTGGTTATAATATGATACGCTGCTAATAAAAACTTAAAACTTAGCTGCGTCCAGACTATTATTTGTTTGTGTTTTAAGTCGTAAGTCATCATAAAGCATCAATCCCTGCAAATTAATTTTGTTTATCTTTGGATTCATTTTTTAAGATATTTAAAATTTTATTTAACAAATTGTTTGATTTGAAGAAATCTAAGACTAACTTTAATGTCCAAATGGGCCTGATGATGGTAGTGTAAATGAGTTTTTTTGTAGAATATTGGAAGATTAGAGCGTTTGTCAAGTAAGCGTTGTAGTAGTCGGAATCTGTTGGCAGTTTCTTGTCTTTTAAGTCTAGTATGAGGATTCCAGGTTAGGCGTTTGTCAAGAAGGAGTCATCGATAACGGATGTGTTCGACAGAGATCAGTGGAATATTGTTAAAGGATATGGTGGGACAGGATATTGTAGGTTTACTTCGAAGGGTTAAAGTAATTTGTTGGGATTTGTTTGGATTAATTTTAATTCTCCTAAATGTACACCATTTTTCAATGGCTGAAATGTGTGACTGCAGAGTTTGTGATGCAATAGTTGGTTCATTATTGACAGACAACACACACGTGCCATCAGCATAGGTAGTGAGGACGGTTGAAGGATAGGTAGGGATATCCGCTGTATGTGCTGTGTAAAGGATGGGATCTATGATGACGAGGAACACTAGCGGAATGGGAAAAGAGAGATGAATAAGCAGAGTTACAATTTACTTTAAAGATTCTATCTGTTAGGTAAAAGCGGATTAATAGGAAGGAAATATGTAGGGGCAGGAATTGACGGAGTTTGTACAGTAAACCTGCATGCCAGACTCGATCCCCTTAAAACTCCCCACAAGGTGTTATGAAGTTGTTATTAGATAATAACCCTTGCTCGTGGGCATTGTATGTTTTAATATAAACTAAAATTTAATTTAAATAATTTTCATAATCGTGTCCACAAATTATTAAAGAACAAACATGAAAAGGGTACAGCAAGTGGAATTGCATATGATCTACAATTCTTCCTATTCTACTTTCTCTAGCATTGTTTTTAAGAAGAGAGCAATCAAATTTCTTGGGATGCAGGGCATGGGCCATCGACTTTGGAGAGGGAATGGTAACTCCTGGAATTCATTACTACCTATCACATATTTCTTAAACAACCTAAAACAGCTTTAGAATATATTTCGGAATATTAATATAATTCATTCAAAGCTACCTGCACTCGGGCGTAGTCGGTGGAGAACTGATTGAACTGCTGTCTCCCCTTTCAAGCTTAACAAATTTAAAAATTGAAATAACAGCAAACTAATTCTAAAAATCTATTGGCGGTTACGGATTATTGTTGGTATTTCAACATTTTCATAGAAAAGAATTATAAAAAAGAACACCCTCTATTAAAAAAAAAAGCTGGTTACGATTTTGTGTATTTGGTTTGATCGTTCATAATGTAATGACTACATCCTGGGATAACCAGTTTAATAGTTATGGCTATTTCGTTAAAAGTTCCGTTCCCCTTTCAAAGAAAACTTCAATTCCAACTTAGAAATAGAAATAGAGTTCCTTTCTTTAGTTGAAATTAAGGTTGAGGGGAAATATGTGTGGTAGACCACCGTTTACGCTCTATAAAAGGCGGTATACCACCGATCCCACCGACTAAGAGTCACTCATTCATTTATAATTTGAAATACCTTGAATATCTTAAATATTGTAATTAACGAACCATAATGATTTTCAAATGTTAATACAAAATTATTGACTATCGAATATTAAATTGCCAAAGCCAAATTTACTACGTTAAAAAAAAATGAATTAAACCCACAACCCATACTTTGCCGGATAGCTTCCAAAACCATTTAATTTGAACTATACTCGTCATTGATGAGGAAGTACTTTTAGTTGCGTTTTCAATAAATTGGTAAACCTAGTGATCTAAGGCTCAATCCAGGATTCTATGATTGCAAAATTTCACCCTAGATGATTTGTAGAATCAGATGGTATAAGTCACAAGAAGATATGCATAATCTTCCATTAGTTTTTAAATGTTGTTCGATTTTGTTTTTAATTAAAATAAATATAATAAGGAGAACGAAATCGAATGACTAATAGGAACACTGGAGGCCATTAGCGGATCCAGAATATAATTTTGTGGGGGACTTGATTTTTTTTTTTTTTTGTTAATAATGGTAATTACTCTCTAAGAAAAAAACAAAAACTATATAAAATAGTGATTACTTCTTACTTGAAGGCCATTAAAATAAAAAAAATGTGTAAGAAGAAATTTTTTCTCGACACGTGCTTACATTTAATAGCTTAAATTTACGGGTTATAATTTAAAAGTTCATATTTTGTTGATTTAGCTAAGATCACTCACAGAAACAACTATGGATGAATAAAAGAAAAAAAAACATTTTCACATTTTTTAGAAGAGGAGCTTCAGGCCAAAGTGCTGCAGGCTGATCCTCGGCTGCATTCACCAAATAGTTGATTTATTTATAATGTTCAATCAATAACTTATTGTCATATATTTCCAAATCTAAAATATCTTACTGACTCAACCTATAATTCATTTGTTTATTCATTTTTGCAATTTATTTTAGGTCATATCTGTTCAACACTATTGGATTGAAGACTAAGTAATGTCCGACTTGTATTGATTTATTTTTTATCAATTATTTTATTATTTATTTACACTTCTATAATCTATTATAGTGTTACTTAAAGCAGGTATTACGATCGGGTGTAATCGGGAAACCTCGGTCACGCAATGTTGTTCATCGCTTCATACACCAATCGGGCCTTTTTGTTCCTTTGTATAATTATTAAATTCTTTCATATTTATTTATTACAGATTTATTCAACATCGTTAGAGTTGTTTTTTGATAAAATTGTGAAAATGTGTAAAATCGATGACATACATTGCCACTGTCAGTTGTTGACCAGTTGATTTTGGTGAAAAAGTTGTTAATCCAAGGTGTATGCTTACCTTAAGTATGTAATTCTATTTTCGAACGACGGTTCATGTATGAACTATGTTCACAATACACGCACAGAAACACATGCAAAGCCAATTTTTTCATACTTGGTTATTTGAAAATTCAGATTCAGTTTTTTTTTTTTCTAGATGCTTCATTATCATAGATTTCATAGATAGATAAGTTCTATTATTAATATAATTCTATTAATAATATTTTAATAATTTTAAATATTATCATTTTTTCAGAAGAAATTAGCCAGGGGGTGCGGTCAAAAAATACTATATTATATAATAGTATTTCTTCTTACATTGTTCAACGTTTCGACCTACATTGTAGGTCTTCTTCAGGGCATTCTGTCTGGCATTGTTGAAAGTACTAAGGCGACTTGCTGTCTCACTAATTACATATCATCAAATGAAATAGATTTCAGGTATATATCAAACTGTCATTTATGGTCCGTAGTCAACATCTGATTAAGATAAAAATTATTTCTGGAACATATAACAATTATAATCTCAGTGATTTGGATAATATGCACTAATGATGGCAGTACGCATTATAATATCTTAACTTCTTAGAAAATATACATATTCGTTCCTAATGATGATTCTAAATTAGGATTTAACTATGTTTTGCATATTCATTTAGCGATTAACGACACATTTATTCAAATTGAATTGCAATTAGATTCCATAATTAATTACATCTGACTCGGAAAAAATTCGTACAATTAAGCTCATTGTGGAAGGCAGTTATTTCATTTATTTAATTAACAGTACCAAAATATATTTTATTAAAAAATATTTCAATTCCTTACTTTTCAGCTAGTGTACTATTCACCTGATTTCAATATAGTATTCACTATCTTAAAGTTTCTCATAATATTTGGAGCTATTACCATTACCATTACCACTGATATTAACATGATCAGTATTACATAGGTTAGAAAACAGGTTTTGCCATGTGCTAATGGCTGCTCTCAATTTAAAATGTAATTTGCCGATTTTTATGAAATTTGTCAAAAACTGAGACAAATTACCATAAATTGCTCTGCAGCTTGGAAATGAGTTCCTTAAGAGTTAAAACCCATAGAATAAAAGTTGTAGATCATCAAATTTTGCGTCTACTGAGTTCTAACAGTTTTAAGGTTTTTCACTTACTCCGAACAAGATGGGTAATCTCTCGATGGCTAGAACTTGGTAATGAATGTATAGACAACATTATGGGTGTCTATTCTATTGATTTATTCTTGATTAGAGCATGTACTACATGCAGTATAGACCTATTTTCTACATATCAGCAGTAAAAGATATTTAGAAACGATGTGTAAAAAAAAAAAAAAACCAACGAATAGATATACAATTGACCTACATTAAAAATGTAGGTAGTCAATGGATGCAAAATTTGATGAGGTTTTCCTCTTTGTACACTCTTTTCCAAGCTACAGGGCCATTTATAGTAATTTGTCTCAATTTTTGACAAATTTGGTCAAAATCAGCGTTGGTGGATCCGTGATTTTCAACATACCACTTAACCAAGTTATAATGTTCAGGTATTCGTTCGACGTAAAATTTAACTTTTTTTAATTTCTTAACGAGTGCATTGTTCGCTTCGATGCATCGTTGAGCAGTTACAGGTGAAAAAACACAAAAAAAATTGCTCGTAATATGGTTTCCGTTACGTTCCTCAAATTACTGGCCTAATATTCTTTAAACTAGCCACCATTTTTAAAAGCAGCGGTTCTGGAATGGCAGACATGGTTCATTATACTTAGAATAACACAAATTTAAAACGGAAATTACATTCTAAACTTGGCTTGCGATGAGGTCGATATTTGGGAACTGACTCCAGGGCTATCATGCGTGAATTATCTAGTGAGGGCTATTATTAATGAATTATTATTTAGGTTTGTACTAGTTTGCGTTACTTTTAATCATCTATGTATATCTGAGTTTTAAACCTTTACGTTCTTCAATTTCCTTTCAAATTATACTGCAGAAAAAATATTTATCGCAGTAATCGAGCCCTATTTCTAGTGCTTACTACGAACAATTTTAAATAACTTATAATGTAATTTATTTTCTTGATTAAATCTGTAGTCCATGGTACAGACAGATACCTTTTTATCAAATTATTAATATCCATCTGAAACTTTGTGAATTGCTTCATCTCATCGTAACCTACAAATATTTCATTTACGAAAACTCTCGGAATCAAGGCGTTTTCAATCTGGAGGTCGGCAAACTTTGTCTATCTAATTAGGTACTAAAAACTCATAAGTACCCATTTGCTTTCTTCACTTGGATTGTTCAATAAGTATATAACAAAATCGAGAAAAAAGGAGCCTACAAAAATATTGGCCTGTTTGGCATAATCTCGTTATTTTAACATTTTGATAGTGTAGTTCACGCCAAATGGTTCAATATTTTTAAACGCCTCCTTATTCTCGATTGTATGATTAAATTATCTTACGATTCAAGTGAAACGAAAATGGGTATTTACGAGTTATTAGTACCTAATTAAATAGACAATGTTTGCTAGCCTATAGATTGAAAATTCCCCAATTCCAAGAATTTTCGTAAATAAAATAGTTGTAGGTTACGATGAAAAGCAGCTGTTTTCGAAGTTTCAGACGGATGTTGATAATTTTATAAAAAGAGCCCCGTTTGAGCAATCGTAAAATATCTAACTTGTAATTTCTCTTTAGATAAAACTTTGAAAGATAGTACCTCTGACAAATCTGCGAAATTGCCCTGTTTTATGTTAATGACCTGATAATTAATTTTGGACTGATTTTGTGTATCATAAGATAAATCGAAGCATTTTTAAGCCAAACTATCGAGAAAGAAGGGTCTCCAAAATTTTTTAAAGATATTCTTTCAAGTATTTTTTTTTAAATGCTTACGTTTTTTTATATTCCTTTTTGATAAACATTATACTTTGATTTATATGCTTAATGCAAAATAAAAATGTCTCAAATGAGGTTTCGACAAAAACAATAAAGGTTGTTTCTAAATTTGGTTACGTGACTGGAAAAATAATAAATTGCTTTGTAAGTAAGTGAATACAATTTTTCTTTTTTTATTATTTCATTAAAATATTCATATAGTGTAAATTACTAATCGATCATAAAGTTTTAAACCTTAGTGATATGAAACCCTTTTAATTGTTTTGGGTTATTTTTTTAGCTCATTTTAAGATATTGACGAATTAACTATAAACTCATATTGAAAACAAGTAGAATTAAATATAAATCAGATGAAACTGGAATTTTTTTTTTTTTTTTTTTTTTTTTTTTTTCTTTTTTTTTTTTTTTTTTTTTTTTTCCTACCCCCCAGGAATTTCTTGAATAAATTCAGTGTGTATATAAATGTATATATACATAAATTTTCAACTTTCCTTTTATTGCCCAAGGGCATTTTAAGTTAAGAGGGCTCTGCACGCTGTATGCGTTCTTTGCATCTGTGGCCAGAGGCCTTTTATTATACCACTGGGCGTGGAGGGACCGCCCTGCATTAATTTATTATTTATATTATTGTTAGTGGGTGTGAACTACAGAGTCCAAACCCCTTCCCTCGGCGAGAACATCAACCAAGGGGACTTTACCTTGCCACCTCCCAGGCCTGGGCGGCGGTACTATTTCCTGGAAAAGCGGGTTAGCACAGACCTTCAGCCCATCGAAAAATTTGACGTGTCTTCGGCCTATGAACTCAGGCACCGATGGGAGCTGAAGCTCCTCTCGGATCTTTACATTCTTTGCCCTTTGCAGGGTGGTACCTCTGACTATTCGCCGAAGGATGGAGTTTTGATAACTCTGGAGTTTCTTGAGCGTGGACTTATACAGGTGGCGGAGCAACGGTGCACCATAGAGCAGCGTAGGCCTGATGACCGCCTTGTAGATTTGCAGTTTTAGTCTCAACGAGAGCTGCGGCGACTTTAGCAGATGGTAGAGCCTATACTCCTTTTTCCGAGCCAGCTTGAGCCTCTGGTTGACGTGACTAGTAAAGGTGAGGTGCCTATCCAGAGTCACGCCTAGGTAGAGGACTGAGTTGGAGATCCGCTGGTCCACTCCACCAATGGTGAAGTGAGTGGGCAGGGGCTTCTTTCCTTGCTGAAATGACATCACTATGGCATCGGTCTTATTAGGATTTACCTGTATGCCGTTCTTCTCAAGCTCCTTGACGATGGTATCTGTGGCATTCTGTGCTTTCATGAGAGCTCTCTCTGCGTTAAGGCTGGATGCATAGACTGCGATATCGTCAGCATAGGCTGCTACCACCGCTTCTGGATGTTTAAGTGCCACTACTGGCGCCGTGAAAACGACGAACAGTAATGGCCCCAACACAGACCCTTGAGGTACTCCACACGTTGTATCGACTGGGTTCGAATAGTCATTACCAACTCTTACGACGAAAGTTCTTCCACTGAGGTAGCTTCTGACCAGACGACATAGCGGGGCTGGGAATTTGTACTCTTCCAGTCTTCGAAGTAACAGCGCGTGAGACACGCAGTCAAAGGCCTGGCTGCAGTCCAACGAGATGAGTGCCGTAGCTTTGTTGTGATTCATCTGCTCTATGGTGTGTGCCTGAAGTTTAGCCAGATGATGTTCACAGGCGACTCCGCGTTGGAAACCGGTTTGCTCTGGTGGTATAACGTGCTCTTCCTTGCAGTGACTCAGGAGATGATAATGAATCAATCGCTCAAAGACTTTGCTGACGTGCGGGAGGAGGCTGATCGGGCGATAGTGGTCAGTCATGTCTCCTTTCTTCCCCGGCTTGAGTAGTGGCACTACGATGGCATGTTTCCAGACTGTAGGGAAGTAAGATATCCGCAAGCATGAATTAAAGATGTTCAGAAGGAAGGCTTTACCCTTCCTTGGGAGCATCTTCAGTAGAACATACGGGATATCATCATGTCCCGACGCCTTGTTTCCTTTGATACGTCGTAGTACAGACTCAAGCTGGTTAAAATTGCAGAATATGGGCTTCTCAGTGAGTCCAGGTGATGATCTCTGCTGCACCGGTGGGGAGCTTCTAGTTCGCTCAGCATCCCTTGCTGCATAACTTTTCGCCAGGTGTTCAGCCTGTTCCCCAGTTGTTAGTAGCGCGTCTCCTGATGTCAGATGCACGCTTCTTTTCTTACTAACGAAGGTTCTGACAAGTCGCCAGAACTGACGGTAATCGTCATGAGTCCTTCGTAACTGCTCGTGCCAGAGTGATGTCTTCCAGTCGCTCATGAGTCTTGCTATCTGCCGGGTCATCGCATTGATGGCCGGTTTTAAGCTGTAGTTACGAGTGCGCTGGAAAACGTTCCTTAGGTTGTTTCGCTGTCTGATCAGAACTAGGATGTGCCGTGGAGGTCTTCTGATGGCGTTGGGCTGTGGAGCAAACTTGGGAATGTTCCGTTTGGCTGAGGCTTGGATGGTGGTGGTGATGACATTTACAGCATTATCCACCTCATCTCGGGTTCTGCATGGTGTAACTGCTGGTAGTGTTTCCTCAACGCAAGATCTGTATCTCTTCCAATCGGCTTTATGAAGCAGATATTTGCTCGCGGGTGGAGTGGCGGGTGTGCCCTCAAATGTGTATAGCACCGGCCGGTGATCTGAGGGTCCATACGGTAGTGCGTGGCAATCCGTGATGGTGTGCAGATCCCTGGTGAGTAGAAGATCTAGCGTAGAGGTCCACTCAGGTCGGGCTGCATGCCTGAAGGTGTGAACACCCGGGTGGAAGACGGCGAGCCTGGTCTTTGTGATGTACGTGCCCAATGGATTGTTACTACCACACAGCCAGGAGGTGTGTCGAGCATTGAAGTCCCCAAGGACAACATACCGATTTCTTGCCTGGGCGTGTTGTAGTAGTAATTTCACTGACGTGAGAACCGCCCTCGGTCTCCTATAGACACAGGTGAACCTGTACCGATGTTTAAATCGCACGTCTACTGTGACTATGTGAGTTCCCTCAGTAGGTTCCACTGGGTTCGTGATGATCTTCGAAGGGACATCTCTTCTGACCAGTATAGCAACGCCTTCTGTCGACCCGCGTGAGCAAACCTCCCGGTATACAGTGTACCCATGGAAGTATAGTCGAGACGAGGGGGGCATCAATGTGTCAGTCAGCGCCATCACCGATGGTCTGTGTTGCTGCAGGAAAAGCTCTACTTCAGCCTGCTTCTGTGCGAGGCCTCTGATATTGTAGGTGCAAACTAGGTGCTCAATCATGTTTTTGTTGGCTCAGCACGGTATTAAGGAGGGTTGTGATGAAGCCCATCATCTGGTCTAACCTCTGGAGCATTCCTTCGACGAGCCTGATGAGCGTTGATTGTTCATTCTTTTTAGACGGCTGGGCTGCTTCTAATGGTGTGGCAGACGGGTGGGGAGAACTCTGGGGGAAGTCATGGTGATGGGGGTGAGCGGGCTGCTGTGATTGGCTGGTTGATCCGCCAATCACCGCTGAGTATTCTAACCCCGACTTCACTAGTTGACTTGGTTTCCGTGTAGGGGGTGGCGTGGTTATCTCCTCTTTCTTCTTCTTTTGATTTCGACGTTGGTCAATAATCTTCTTTCGGTAGGAGCATTCTTTTGAAAATGCTGGATGGTCTCCTTTGCAGTTTGAGCAATAAGGTTTAACATTCTTGGGGCATTGTGCCAGCAGGTGTTGATCTCCGCACCATGCACAATGACATGTATGGCCACAGTATTTCATTGTGTGGCCGTATTCCTGGCAGTTTCTACATTGTACAGGTCCAATATCTTCTTTAAAGGAGGTCACTCTAAATTTGATCCTGTTGATAGCTCCAAGGTTTCGTATATCTTCTATTTTTACAAAATGATCTACTATTATCTGAATAGCTTCGA
This sequence comes from Nezara viridula, assembly GCA_928085145.1. Lineage (NCBI taxonomy): Eukaryota > Metazoa > Arthropoda > Insecta > Hemiptera > Pentatomidae > Nezara > Nezara viridula. The sequence goes on along the minus strand of OV725077.1, from coordinate 111,998,244 downwards.
TGTCATATCTTTCACCATTCGGGGCTTGTTTTGTTAACCTTCTAGCGAGTCTGAAGCCTGGTAGTACTCTTTTTAACTCATCGATTATGTCTTTGACGTCGTAATCTACATCAAAGCCATAAAGGACAAATTTTTGGGTTCTTTTGGTTCCACGCGGGGCAAAGGTGTGGAATTCTACCTTTTTCTCACGTAGAAGTGCCTGGAGAGCTGTGTTATGATCCACCTCAGTAGCAAGGTACAATCTGGTTTCTTGCTTAGAAGAATTGGAAGAGTATTCCTCTATGTTGAGCTCTCTTAGTAGAATTCTCAGCGATGTCAGTGAAATAGGCGGCTTGATTATGATGGGTGGAGGCGGTCGGATCTTTTCATTTTGGGTAACATCTGGTTCCTGGGGCGCAAGAGCCTCGTAGCGGTTTGAAACCGGAATTCCAACAGGTACGGTGACCTCTGCGCGGCCCTTTATCTGGTGTCGCTTTGGTGGCTCTTGGTAAACTTCGGCACCTCCTGATCTTTTCTCGCCCCTCGCATCCTCCTCAGCCTCCATATGGGTGTCGTGGGAGGCTATCACGTTGGGGTCTCCTTACCAGAGCGATGCTGCCCGTTTAGCTGTCAAGGTTAGTTCCAAGTGATATGAATGGACCCCAACAGCGTAAAGGCGCAATCTAAGTAAGGAGCTGGCAATCTGGCAATAGAAATCTTCAGTAGAGGTCCTGCTTCTGCTGCCAGCTAGTAAAATAACTGTTTGATGTGTTCGTGTGGTTTATCACCACCACCAAAAATATTTAACAACACAAACGCTATTAATTGCACGGGTAGAGCAATAGTAATAGCGTGAAAAATCACTCCTCTGACAATGAATGTAATAATCGTCGTGTTTAAATTAATTAACAGTAAAGGTGCTGAAACTGGAATAAAATATAGACGTAAAGTTGAGGGAGAGAGGACAACCCGAAAGGTTATAAAAAACATGTTATGAATAATTTTACTAAAGAATAAAATACGGAAATTTTCATTTACTCACTCCAAACGATTTTTAAATTGATTTGAAACCATAGTTAATGCCTTACAAATTTTCTAACATCAAGCGCATCCAATCCTTCCAGTCAAAAGTCCTTCGAACAATAGTCGATCTCATTTCTATGTAACCAACAAAACTCTACATCATGACCTCAATATCCCATTTGTCCCAGACCTTATCCCAGAAAAATTCTCCAAATTTCACCAGAACCTTGCGTATCATCCAAATCCCCTTGCACAATCCCTAACAAGCATTACCCTTCCCTATAGTCCTCCAAGAAGGTTGAAACGGCAGTGGCCTCGCGACCTTTTGTAGATTGCATATATTGGAGTTCTGGCAATGGCCAGATTCTTCACTCAAGGCAAGAGTGTATGTGGCTAAAGTTCTCTCGATCAATCTCCGCTGGCTTTAGTACCAGTGATGCGGTTGGGAGAGTAGCGCAGGGTTATTCTGGAGTTCCACAGCCTGATTGTAAATAGTGTGTATAGGTATGCATGTGTTTTTTGCTTAGTTTTAATTTTCTTATTTTTAGATTATTTTATTTTATTTATTGTATAAACTTTTTGATTATTATTTATTGTTATTTTGCTTCTATTTATTTTTTTTTTTTTTTGTACATATAGTGTGAATGTTATCCTACCTAACTAGTATCCATATGACAGAATGTTGTAATACTCAATAAAAAATTAAAAAATAAAATGCCTTACATGCATATCAAGCTTAAATACAGTATTAAACATTTTTACTACATTAGAAGGAACATAAAACAATTCATAACCCACCAGTTATAATAACAATAACCAGTTACGTGGAAAAATGTAGGTATAATAAAAAAATAAGTAGGTATACTGAAACTAGGTTTAGATAAAATAAGCCTAAATTAGGCTTTCCTAATGTACTAAATCAAGGCGGAAGAGAAATACAAGGAGAAATTCCATAACTCAACTACCGAGTATAAATCATCTAAAGCTGAAGATGATGCTGGCATAATCGCAACGTAGTGATGTTTCTCTAATGCATTCGCCTCTCATCTCTTATTATAAACAATTTGTTGATTATTATTATTATTATAATTATCCAATAAAGTTTTCAAGTTAAATCTACAAAAAGGATTTTTTTTTTTCAGCCAGTAGTTCAGAAAATCATGATACGATACGCCCTTTCTCTCAAGAAAATAATGCATACGTCACAATAAAATAAAAATTGAAAGAGGACTTTCAGAAAAAAGAACTTAAATGAAACATGTTGGAGGTACTGCAAAAAGATGAAAAACACTGTTTAAACTTTTTCTCAACACTGCATAAACACTAGTGAGGTCGATGAAAAAAAAACAAATGTTAAGGATTCCAAAGAAAATGGAAAAAATAAACAAATCTATTACACGAAGATGTTGGTATCTTTCATCTAGTATTCTATTGTACTTTTAAAAAAAAAAACTTTTTTACTGGTGGAGCGATAACAGAAAAGTGCCGAATTTAAAAAAATATATACTTTGTAAGATTTAACTAGTTGAGCAGTTCGAGTAATTCGCAATGTATATTGGTCAGTGAACAAATGATATGGATATAATAAGAATATAAAAATATATTCGAATTAAAAAAAAAAAAAACCGACTACAGAAATTGGGGAGTCCTGTCCAAGCTGAATCCATATATATTAAAACATTAGGTAGCAGATTGATAGAGACCTTGACATCTAGGAATATTTAAACTTCGTGTAATAGTCGAGTGCGGATTTCGTTCCATATATCGGTGCATGTAAACATCCCAGTCTTGAATTCTGTTCGTTGTTCGTGGTAGGAACCTACTACTCGATGTTTAAATATTAGTAGATGTTAATTTCCATATTAATTTACCAAGATGTCTAAGTAGACATGGAATTATATTCCCTTAGGATGAATAGAATTTCCTGATTTTTACAGTCGGTTTTTTTTTAATTCGATTATTTTTAATGTTAACACTTTTAGAACATAAAATATTAAAAATTTATTTTCATAACTAATGATCACATAATATCATTTCAAATTAATTACTAATCGAGGTACTTAAACGATAATAATTTTTCAGTATTGTTTGCTCAAATTGTTTCGAACACTCACGGGATCTCAATGAATAATTTGAGCCCCCAAACTTAAAAATCGATCCAGCATTTCGCTCAACAAAGCGGTAGCGGAAAACTCAAACACATAACCTTCGTGTCGCTTCGCTTGGTCGGGTAATAAGGGAATAAGGCATTATGAAAAAAGGAATCATTAGCTTTTTTCCTTAGACGATTACAAAGAGTTATTAGTAATAATAATAAACCAAAACGTATACAAATTACTATTGGCTGTATATTTGCTGTAAATGATTTCATTTTGAAGGGAATTTGTAAACCTTTAAAATTATCATGGCGCTATGATCAAACACAAACTGACTACTCTTTAAGTTATAAGTACTCTGTTTTCTATTCTTCATAACTTTTCTATGGAATTTTTAGAAACGCCACCAAAACAGCAAAACATTAGGAAATCTACTGGGCGGCAAACTACGTGTTCATATTATTGAAAGTGTTTAAAATAATTTGTTCATGGATATCCGTTAATTTTTTTGTAATTTTCTCCAACAACCTGATAAGGTAAACATCGTAATCGAATAGAATTATATCATGCATTTTTTCAAGAAAAATTTTATTATTATACTGCTGATACTAGGTCGCATAAGTGACGGCCCAGAGTGCAAAGTTCTAAATGGTTCGGATTCGATTCTTATCTGGATCGGTTAACATTTATTTCGGCCTCGTGAAATGAATTTTGACACTCCCACTCTATATGGAGAGGCAACCTGAAGGCATCCGACAGGGGTTGGCAAAAAGGACCACAAGGCCAACTTGCGGGACTCGTTACCTCCACCATTATCAGTAACGATATTTTACAAAATATACTGCTCAAGGAAATACTGTAATTGGATACAATTTGGATTAGTATCGATGTTTTTAAAAGTATTGTGTGAGTTTCTATGATTTTTTTTTTTTTTTTGTGTGTTTTAGAATAAATCGAAAACATCTCTAGGAATATTGCAATTTTATCTCCTTTGAAATATTGTGTGAATTAATACCATAGATATAGATAGCACCAATGCCCTTCAGTGTGGCAGACTTTATTAATACTCAATAAAAATATTTTTTTTTAAATTTAAAGATAATTATCAAATTTCTTTAATAATTTAAATTGACTGTGGTTTAAATTTGTCCGAATTTGCTAGGAAAGGAAAGTGTAGTGGACTCACTAGATTAATATTTAAAATTTATATCTCCTGTTAAATTTAAATAAAAGTTACACACGATATAATAAAAATATTATTCATTTTGACATTAATATTATGCTACAAATTTAAAAGATCTGATGCGGCAGCATGTCGCACATTTTTTTCCGACCAAACAGTTAAATAATTTCATCGATTTCTCGCGAAAATCGACTAAGTTCATTTCTGATGGAGCCGAGCTTTTAAAAATGTTTTTTTTTAATTTATACCTTATTTTGAATTTATTGATTAAAAAAATATACATGGGGGCAACCTCTAAGTAGCCGTTTGGGATTGGCTAAAAGGACCACAAACCCCACTTGCCGGACTAATTCCTCCCACTCAATACCAGTAGCTGTCTTAAATAAATCATTCAAGTTTCATTCAACTTTTCGTTTTCGAGCTAGTCTTTTCACGTACATACACACAGGCTACTTTGCGAGACTTGATTATTTAGACTCGACAGATCTTAAAACGCATATTGTCAATCAATCCTGCATTCTAGAGATTGTAATTATAATTAAATATTTTTAAAAAGCGATTAAAAAATCTTTAAACAATCATGAAATCAGATATCAGTGTGGAAATTAAAACATCCCGGTTGTTTGGATTGAATTGATAATGATATTAGGGTAGTGATTTTCAGATTCGAAAATTTGCCATTGTATCGACGATATGTAGATGATTGAAATTAAGAATTAATAATTTTGTCGGAAGAACTCGAAATTTTATTTATTCAGAAGTCTTGTATATTCATTTTTCTCATGCAATAAATTTCTTTAATAAAAAAAATTGTTCATAAAAAAAATACACAAATTATTAGTTCAATTATTCAATTTATAGAGGGATCTAAATACATCAGTTTTATCTGTCTATTATTTTACTGTTAATTCGCTGCTATTGTTTCAATTGCTTGCCAGTGCAAACGTGAACATACCAATATTTATTTATCTATAATTTCACTATTTTCATTTATTTGTTATGGTTTTCTGTTACTTTTAATCTATAACTGTATAATTTAATTATTTCTATAGTTAGTAATTATTTATCTATAGTTCTTATTTGTATATATATATTACGCTTTCCTTCAAATATACCAAAACATCAGGATTATATAATATCGACAAGAAGCAACAGCGTCCTTTCTTCAGTTGTACAATACAATTAATAACCCCTATTTTGCATTTTACTTATTATTATTTAATAAATATGAATCTATTATATTTATTATATTATATTATCGTTTATTTTGGTTTTTATTTTCAACAATGAACCATTGTGATCGAACGAAAAATTCAAAAACTTAAACCCCTCTCAAAATTTGAGGTTTAATTTTCAGGATATATAGAATTCGAAAAACGAATACAATTTTTTTTGTCCGTCCGCCGCCCGCCGTAGTGCATTTTCTCCGAAACAACTGGGCCGATTTTTTTTAAATTTGGATTTAAAATTAGAGGTCACTCGAGAATGATCCTCCTTCATCGGCATTTCTATCCGCCTTTTCCTTTCAAGATGGCGACCGAAAAACCTGCGTTGCTATAGACTGTAGCGCCTAAACGAATGTACCAATTTCAATGAAACTTGGCTAAAGTCTTCTCCTTGATGTCGTTTAAATTTATCTATATAACATACTTCAAAGAAAAGAAGCTGGAAAAAAAGTTACGATGGATGGTAAAATTTGATTCCGAACAACTCAAAAAGTATACACTTTTTTCCCCAAAAAAATAATCGTTAAATCGGACAAGATATGGTCTATTTTTTTTTTTTTTTTTATGTTCTACTGCAAAGGTTATATCCTTTGTTTTAGTTTTTGATTTTTGATTATATTACTGAAGTAAAGCTAATTTTTATAGCATATTACTAATGATTAAAAAAAAAAATTAGTCCAATAATTGGAATACCCTTTTATTTCTTTTTCTTTGTAACTAGGAAGGTAATGTTACTTTAGATGTATAATTGTTTGGAAATAATAAACCATTATGAAATAATTTGCAGCGTTTTTTATATTGTAATAACATCATAATTTCAAACAATTAACTTTTTATAAAATATCACTCAGTACATTATCTTAAAAAATATCATATCTCCATGCTTATCATTCTAATAGAATAGTTTAATTAAAATAAGACGTTATCTATTTACTTAATACTTATATAAATAATGATAATAAGGTTTATTTATTAATTCATGTTACATTAATAATACGTCGTTTGATAATATGTTCTCTATCCTGGCTTAATGACGTATCATGTTACAAGATTGAGAAGCGGTTGCATGGAAGTGTTTATTAATTTAATATAACAAACGTTTGCAATGAAGGTTCTGTTAAATAAATCATATACTCTTTAATAATATATCATTTTTTAAGTGGCTAAACTGTGAGAACTAATTCTTCAATTAAAAAGTAAAAAAAGTTTTAGATAATAATTTTTCGATTCATTCATTATTCGGTAATTTTCCAACATACTTCAGCCGTATTCACCCTTTGAAAAAAAAACATTTTAGAATGAATAGGAAATGATAATGTTAAACATTTCAAGACAACCCTAAATTTCTCCCTAACTCAAATTTCTTTTGAAGAAAAGTTAAAAAAAAAAATTTCACGAGCTAATTAGCCAAGCTCTTGAGATATACAATCGATTTCCACAGTTGGTCAACTAGAACAGAAATGCCTGCCTAGAAATTTCGTTTTTTTAATAATATTTTTTTTATTCACGATTTTCTTATTAATAATCGACAGATGATGAGACTCCTATCACAGAAATGTGTTTCTTAACTATATTGGTCAAAACATATTTCAACAGCTTTTGCTTGCCCAAAAAATAACAAAATAATGTGTACAAATTTTATGTACAAACCAATCGTGGATCGATCGATCTTCCGTAAATTATGAAATATCAATTTTATACACGGTTTCAGACTCTGACTGAAACAGAATACTGAATACAGTATTTAAAAATTGAATATTTTCTTTAAACGTTAATTTTTTTTTTAAAGTTTATCTGTTTTCTTACAAAAACTCAATTTTATAGTTATTATTATTGGGTCGATCGATTCCCTCTCTAAATTCTGTAATCTCAATTTTAAACACGGTTTCAGACTTTGTAATATCATAATATTACTACAATTTTATAAGAGAATATTTATAATATCTTTTTGTAAAATTTTTTTTCGGATTTTATTTGCTTTTTTCTGAAACACTCAACTTTATAATTATTATTATTGAATCGATATATTTCCTCCGTAAATTATAGAACATCAATTTGAAACACGGTTTCAGATTTTGTGGTATTATAATATTACTACAATTTTATAAGAGAATACTGAATACACTATTTAAAAATTTAATAATACTTTTTTTTAAACGGTAAATTTTATTTTTATTTTTTTCTAAAACATTCAACTTTATTTTTATTATTATTTTTAACACTTGCTATTTGGTTCATATAAATTTTAAAAAGTTCAGAATGAATATGAAATAAATTTTGGACCAATTCAATACTTCGTTAAACAATAAAATATGTATTTCAATTAGATTTTCAAACATTATCAATTTTTTATCCTAATACACTGTTATTTCTATTTGGGTGTGCATATATCTAATAATAATATTGAAGATTTTTTTTTTAATTTGTTATAATATAGTAAAATAAGTCCTCAAAATACTGTAATATATAATCATTTTTCTTAAATAATTAGTCAATATTTTCGAACTTGTATAAAATTTTATTTCTCCTCAATTTTGCCAACGGATCACACCCATATAGAGTCTTTTTATTTAAATGTTTCGGAGATACTATGTCCCCATCTTGAGCATCTAATATTTTATAATTGGTATAGATCCAATTTATAATAGACTTTACTAAGCTTGGTCAGCGATCTGTTTTAAAATCAAATATATTTCTACTGTAACTTTTATACTTAGATACTTTGTTACTGAACATATTTTTTTTATTTTATTAAATCATCTCATAAACATAATATAAAATATATTTCAATTTTTTAAAATATATATATATATATATATATATATATATATATATATATATATATATATATATATATATATATATATATATACTCCTCACATTGTTTTTATTTTATCTAATATTTTCGTTTGAAAATTACTATTGACCTTATAATTGGATTCATCTCGATAATACTGGAACAAATTAAAACTAAAGAGAGGGACGTATCGTCGGCACCATGTTAAAGTAACAAATGTTAATCTACTCAACGTTTCACATTCCTTTCTTGTGTCATCGTGCCGACGATGTGAGGATTTATGTGGCCTGTTGGCAAAGTTGGAAAAAAAAAAATTAAAAATACATTTTTAAATTAATCTGATTTATTTATGATTTTTAGACAAGGAAGAAAAAAGCTAAAAATCTAATTCAAGAACGGTAAAATCAGCTTTGTTAAAGGTTCAGTGTTTTTAGTTTTAAGCAGTGGTAATAAAAAGTTTAGAAAAATTATCCGAAAAATAATTAGTCAAATTGTGGACATATTGCCATTGGTAATACTTATATATATATATATATATATATATATATATATATATATATATATATATATATATATATATATATATATATATATATATTTTTTTTTTTTTTTTTATTTATTTTTTTTTTTTCGGTGCATGAAAGATGTATGAATGAATATATATGGTTTAACCATATATTTTGAAATAATATAGGTAAATTGATTACTGAATTAATTAATTTTCTTACCCTGAGGGAAACAGGCGAGGGAGCAGAAAAGGATGCGCGCAAATATGGAGACTCTCACCGACATGGTAACATGGCCCACTGGCAGGACAGACACTATGGGCGATCACATGGCACGACGTAGTGTCAGTGTCTGGGAGCGACGCGGAAGGAGCGCGGGTTGGCTGAGGACTGAGCCCGCGGCGACGCACACCCTGCGCTGCCATCAGTCACGCCGCTCCAACCACTCCAACCACTCCACATCTTGCCGGGAAGTGATATGATATGAGTGAAGCTATTTATATTCCATATGTACATTCTTACATTCCATACTTATATTTACATTCATCTCGCTGATTTGTATCCGATCCAGATAACTATGTTTGCATGATTGACTCCAGACCTACCAGAACCCACTTGTTTCCAGGCTCCTTTATTCCTGATAATCCTCCTCGGCATAAGAAAAGAAGATGACCGGGATCTTTTTATTTAGAGTTATTTATTTAAATATCGATAAGTCTGTTAATGTCATTCTTCTTCTTCTTTTCAGATTTTTATTGGTTGTATTTTATTTAATACAGTTGTAATTTTCAATAAGTGAATAAAATAAGTATTAATATATAATATAAAAGATTACCATATATAATAAATATTACTTTATAACATTATTATATTTAATCTGATATAAATAATGAATAAATAAAAAAAAATTACATTTCACCTGCTTATATTTAGGCATGAAATGACATAGGCATATTTTTTTTAATTAATTTAATTTCTCTATTATATAAAAAAGATCTTAGTGACTTTCTTACTTTAGTTTATTTTAGTATTACATAATTATAAACTCTTCAAACATATCATTCCAGCCGTTAGGTGGATAGGGAGTACCTCCCTATTATATTAAAAATACAGAACTCGCCAAATGCACTCGCTGGACATCTTCCAATATGTTATTATTTCCCTCTGATCAAAGCCTGAAACTTAGGTCATTGTAATTGTAATTTTCACGCATTTGTGCTCTCCCTTTCAATGTGCGCCATTTTGAAATGCCCCAGATTTTGAGTTTGCAGATTAGCGCAACTTTAAGCTGAGGCTAATCATAATGGTGTATAATTAAAAGTTTACTTTCAATAAATCATAAAATCTCTACGCGCCTAGCGGATTATTGGCGAATAACCTGCTAGGCGCCATTTACACTGATTGGCAATATGAATACGGGTTGTAATAAATTTATTTCTGGAGGAAGAATACTTTAGAATTTTTATAAGGTTTTCTCCTAAAAAGAGGTTATTTCAAGTTCTCAGAAGGTGGTTTAAAAATAATTTTATTTAGTTCCGGGTATTTGATAAAATCGGAGGTTTTAAAATATACAAAGAAATGAATTAATTGAAGAATAATACCGTTTTTATTGGTAGATTAAGTAAACAAGGATAAAAAGAACTTAATAAAAACAAAACATCATCGATAGGACGCGCCCTTTGATTACAATCGAGAGGGGACTAGAATTGAGTCGTTTATTTTCAATGTGAACCTTAATCGCCATTGACAAATTTTAGGAAATGCAAAAAACTTCATTTTCATCTCCAACCGTTATATAAAAAAATAATGTCTTTATAAAATAAATAATTTGTTTTTATTTGTAGCTTATATCTCCGAAAATCAATGGTTATTTCAATAGCAATTACGGTTTTTTGAACCTTGAATGAATCCGCTTTTGGAAAGAATTAAACTTCAAGGCCCGTTTTGTATGATTCGTGGAGGTGATGTTATTAAAATCCTTTGGAAAATTAATTTAAAACCTTTTTTTGATGAATTATTTTATTTTTCAAGAGCACAAAACAAATGTAAGTTTGATTACATTCGTTGGAAAAAGAGATCGGCTACTGAAATAAACATATTTTCACACCACTTTGTTGTTGTTTTTTTTATTATTTAGGTTCGTTTTTGGAAAAAAAAAACGGTGATCCATCGGATTTATTTATGTATCGTAGAGGCTGTTGTGCGAATTAAAATATATTTCATGAAGTAAAAATAAGTTGAGATATTCAAGTACAGAGAGATATCAATCACTGCCGGGTAGGTAGACCAGTATTAGAGGCTGGATTAGGTACTAGGTTACCTGACGGACATCCCTTATCTGTCGCTCAATTAAAGTTTTCCACCAACAATCTGGCTAGGGTGTAATAAAGGCTTAAACCTAAATGAGGTGTTTTCCCAACCCATGACCAAGATACAAACCTGCAAGATGAGCAAATCAATTTTTAATAATAAAGATATAACTAGCCTAATGGAAGTTAAAAAGAAAAACTGAAAGGATGAGTCACCTCTATATGCTATATGCATAAGCTAGAGATATAGACGACTAATCAGAATTATGGAGGAGGTCGAAGGAGAGAGAGTAAAGAAAACAACGAGTTAAAAGAGGTAGTTATTAAGGAGGTGGCTTGAAGAGAGAGTCAGTTACAGTCAAGTTAAGGAAGTTGGCTGGGTGGCCGAGCGGGCTAAAACGGCACCGCAGATTGTCCGACTACCTGTTAACCGAAGTTAGAGATGGAAAAATAATATGAGTTCAAATTCCGGTGCGCGGGGGGACTTTTGACTCAGCATGATTCCCCGCCCTAACCCCGACCCGGAAAAAAATTCCGTGTAGCCTAAAAGACATCAGGAATAGCAGTCCGAATGTGAAGGCAATCTGTTGGAGAGAATCTGGGAGAGATTGTGCTGTAGCCCTGGAGCCGGAAAATCGACCTCATTACAGGCGAAGGTTTGATTGTAAATTGCGAAACTGTATGTTATTCTGAGTAAAAAGAACCTTATCTGCCATTCCAGAGCTGCTGCTGTCAAAAATGGCGGCTGATTTAAAAAAATATTAGCCCAGTAATTTGAGGATCGAAACGGGAAATCCAGTGCAAAAAAATACGTTGAGAAACGTTTTTATTTTTTTAACTTATATGGATTTAGACATGTAAAAAACAAAATTGCTAATGCGGGCCACCAAGTGAAAACTGTTTACAGCCAAAAAAGCAATACTTTTTCGATATTTTTTTCACTCATAACTCCTTAACGGTGCATCAAAATGTACTGTTTAATAAATTAAAGAACGTTAAATTTTGCGACGAACGAGTATAAACTTTATAATATCGTTAAGTGGTAAAGTATAAAACCACTTTTTTTTCCCCTGTTCCCTCCCTACCTCGCCTTTTAAGGCTATACGGGATTTTCCCGGGCCGGAGGGTGAGGGCGGGGAAATTAAAATCAACTCCGGCACCGGGACGCGAACTCGTACTTTTTATAATCTTCTCAAATTTGTGATCCGGTTGCCAGGCAACTCGCGGTGCTATGCACACGCTTTAGCCCATTCGGCCATCCCGTCCCCCAGGTATAAAACCACTGTCAACCAACGCTGATTTTTACCATTTTTTTTCAAAAACTGAGACAAATCCTTTTAAATTGCCCTGGAACATGGAAATGAGTTCCCCAAGGAGAAAAACCCAAAGAGTCACATTTGTAGAGCATCAAATTTTGCGTCCACTGAGTACTGACATTTCTATTGTAGGCCAATTATATATCTCGAATCGGGATTCGTTATTCCTTTATGGAATTATCTACCTATCTTTCGACACATCGTTTATCAAAATTCTTTTGGCTTATACCGCATTTAACAGACTCTAAATAAAAATAACTCAGTAGAATAGACTCCCATACTGTTGAAATATTGAAAACCACGTTTACCTTTACTACCAATTTTTAACCATCCGGAGATTACCGATTTTGTTCAGAGTAAGTGACCTACATTAAATTAGTTGGTACTCACTAGACGCCAAATTTGATGATCTACAGCTTTGATCATATTGATTTTCCTCTTTAGGGTCTCATTCATAAGTTATAATCAACAAAAAAATATCGAAAAAATCTGACTTTTTTAGCTGTAAAAAGTTTTCCTTTGGTGTATCGCGTTACCAATTTTGTTTTTTACATTGCTAAACCCCAAAAAGCAAGTCTAAAAAATAAAATCGGATTTGCAATGGAATTCTCGCTTCGATCCTCAAATTACTGGTCTAATATTTTTTTAGATTAGTCACCATTTTTGAAAGCAGCGGCTCCGGAACGGCAGACAAAGCTCTTTTTACTCAGAATAACATACCCTTTCTTAATTTATGATCAAACCTTGGTCTGCGATGAGGTCGTTTTTCGGGTACTGGCTCTAGGGAAGTGTATTGAAGAAAGGAGGTCTAGAATAAGTCCCTTGAATAGAAGCAATCTGTACTGAAGAGCCTGGGAGAGGTACACGGTGGGCCAGACCCCCTTACCGTGCACCCCCCCCACATCCCTATAAATTGCATATCGTTGTGTTCCTTGTGACAATTTATTAAAAAAAAGCCAATGTTCCCACAAAAAAAAGTGAACGAACTGCCCCAAAATGGCGTCCAAACATGGCGGATTGACGACTTTGACTTTAGTTAGTTTTTTTGTTACTGAGAATCAGCATTTGGCTTAATTTCATTATAGTTGGTCTTTTATTAAAGCTGGATAGTCAGAGAATAATAAAACATGAAAAAATATTAAAAACTAATTGGCTTAGGCATTAAAAAAAATCGGTAAAGTCAATTTTTTTTACAAAAAAATTTTCAAGTTGAAAATCAAGCGTCGTTTGTAATTAAACGGTCAACAATAATGCAAAACGTGCTGAAATAAAACATCTGGAGAATACATTTCTCTTTCTAAAACACTGATTACTTTTTAAAATATTTGAAGTAGTTCCGTATAAAATGTACTTAAGCGGCAGAAAAGCGCTACTGGCGTGGGTGCCTACAGGCCTCTACCACACCACTCAGTACTCATAAATGGCTTAGTTATAGTGCTATAATAACGTTTTTGTTATATTTTATTGATTATATTAACGAACAAATATTAATACAATAATTTAATTGTAAAAAATTATTTTTTTTAAATTTATTATTTTTGTTTTTATTTTTCATTATTTTTTTTTTTTAATTTAACTTCATTTATTCTATACGGAGATCGCTTAAGAAGGCCTCTATTATAAAAATTATAAAATTATAATAATAAAACTTAATTCAAAAATACTTTGCAGAATATCTTGATTTTTTTATTTAATATTTGCAATTTAACATTTTGTTTTATATATTTACTGATTCTTAGAGGTAATTTAAATTGTATATACTTCCCCGGAAATGAGTCATATTAATATCTGTTTTATAAACTAAAATAATATATACCTAATCTGAACTGCTTTTAATGAATAGGTGATGGATTGTTTAGTAAAATTGTTATATCGCTATTAAAAAAACATTTTTATTTCCTTTATTTTATTCGGAAGTTGGACCATATCATAAAAAATTGGAACTTTTAATATTAAAGTGCATTATTCCCTCTGCACAAAAGAAATATGGAAAGGGCGAAGCTATAAGTTCTTCTAGGTAACTGGAACTGATTGTTAGTATTTGGTCTCAAAATGAGGGAAAACGCGAAATTGAACCAAACATTGGAAAAATACATTAAGCGAACGACAGTGCCAAAATTTCGGAAAAGAAAACAAGGATCAGTATCCATTATATGGCTAAACGAATATATAGTAGACAGATGAACAGAATATTTCAAGATGCTGCCAAAAGAGGGTAAAAATGCTTGATGGGTTTGGATGATCTTAAGCAAGTTTATTATGGTGAAGAACACTTTATCAGCAAGAAAGATTTGCTCTAAGGAATTGGCAAGCAGGTCTGGAGGAAGTAAACGAGGTTGATAATGGTGTAAACCACTTTTTTTTAGATTGCTATTGAAGTTGTACATTGGGACTATCTTCACTTTGAAGCAGGTTATACACAGGTCTATCGATAAAAGGAAATAGCTCAGCTCCTGTTTAGTGTAATTGCTAAAGATTTTTGAAGGAATCTGAAAGGAAAACGAGCTTTTGTGAAAGACTAGTAGATATTCGATCAATCCAAAGTGTGAGGCACTAAGTAGATAGAGAACCATTTTTCTTTCTCTGTGGAGTTCTCTATAACCTACCTTAAAGTGACGACAGTCCCAATTTGCAACTTATGTTCCAATGTGCAACTTGAGGTTCTCAATCCATATCGCTCAGGCAATCGACAATATTTCTAATTTTAGCTTATACGATTCTTGAGTAGACTTTCTTTGGTACTATAAACAGTAAGGAATCTCGAATAACATTTCCTAGTATCTCATTTCCTGTAAAGGGACAAAACTACAGTCCTTTCATATAATTTTCTAATACATTTGTGGCCTTTGTACGCACAGCATTTCGGGTTATTGCATATCGTTGTGTTCCTTGTGACAATTTATTAAAAAAAAGCCAATGTTCACACAAAAAAAAGTGAACGAACTGCCCCAAAATGGCGTCCAAACATGGCGGATTGACGACTTTGACTTTAGTTAGTTTTTTTTGTTACTGAGAATCAGCATTTGGCTTAATTTCATTATAGTTGGTCTTTTATTAAAGCTGGATAGTCAGAGAATAATAAAACATGAAAAAATATTAAAAACTAATTGGCTTAGGCATTAAAAAAAATTGGTAAAGTCAATTTTTTTTACAAATGCCTTTGTACGCACAGCATTTCGCGTTACTTCTTCCAGACCTGCTTGCCAATTGCTTAGAGCAAATCTTTCTTGCTGATAAAGTGTTCTTCATCATAATTAACCTGCTTAAGATAATCAAACCCATCAAGCATTTTTACCCTCTTTTAGCAGCATCTTGAAATATTCTGTTCATTTGTCTACTATATATTCGTTTAGCCATATAATGGATACTGATCCTTGTTTTCTTTTCCGAAATTTTGGCACTGTCGTTCGCTTAATGTATTTTTCCAATGTTTGGGTTCAATTTCGCGTTTTCCCTCATTTTGAGACCAAATACTAACAATCAGTTCCAGTTACCTAGAAGAACTTATAGCTTCGCCCTTTCCATATTTCTTTTGTGCAGAGGGAATAATGCACTTTAATATTAAAAGTTCCAATTTTTTATGATATGGTCCAACTTCCGAATAAAATAAAGGAAATAAAAATGTTTTTTTTAATAGCGATATAACAATTTTACTAAACAATCCATCACCTATTCATTAAAAGCAGTTCAGATTAGGTATATATTATTTTAGTTTATAAAACAGATATTAATATGACTCATTTCCGGGGAAGTATGTACAATTTAAGTTACCTCTAAGAATCAGTAAATATATAAAACAAAATGTTAAATTGCAAATATTAAATAAAAAAATCAAGATATTCTGCAAAGTATTTTTGAATTAAGTTTTATTATTATAATTTTATAATTTTTATAATAGAGGCCTTCTTAAGCGATCTCCGTATAGAATAAATGAAGTTAAATTTAAAAAAAAATAATAATGAAAAATAAAACAAAAATAATAAATTTAAAAAAAATAATTTTTTACAATTAAATTATTGTATTAATATTTGTTCGTTAATATAATCAATAAAATATAACAAAAACGTTATTATAGCACTATAACTAAGCCATTTATGAGTACTGAGTGGTGTGGTAGAGGCCTGTAGGCACCCACGCCAGTAGCGCTTTTCTGCCGCTTAAGTACATTTTATACGGAACTACTTCAAATATTTTAAAAAGTAATCAGTGTTTTAGAAAGAGAAATGTATTCTCCAGATGTTTTATTTCAGCACGTTTTGCATTATTGTTGACCGTTTAATTACAAACGACGCTTGATTTTCAACTTGAAAATTTTTTTGTAAAAAAAATTGACTTTACCAATTTTTTTTAATGCTTAAGCCAATTAGTTTTTAATATTTTTTCATGTTTTATTATTCTCTGACTATCCAGCTTTAATAAAAGACCAACTATAATGAAATTAAGCCAAATGCTGATTCTCAGTAACAAAAAAACTAACTAAAGTCAAAGTCGTCAATCCGCCATGTTTGGACGCCATTTTGGGGCAGTTCGTTCACTTTTTTTTGTGGGAACATTGGCTTTTTTTTAATAAATTGTCACAAGGAACACAACGATATGCAATTTATAGGGATGTGGGGGGGGGTGCACGGTAAGGGGGTCTGGCCCACAGACTAAGGTGGTCTAG
This sequence comes from Nezara viridula, assembly GCA_928085145.1. NCBI lineage: Eukaryota > Metazoa > Arthropoda > Insecta > Hemiptera > Pentatomidae > Nezara > Nezara viridula. Next base: position 111,981,146 of record OV725077.1, on the reverse strand, counting down.
AGAGAACATAGAGGACGATCTAGTGGACATCAGCGTAGAGGACTATTTCATCAGCTCACACCCAGATAAATCAAAGTATCTATCTATTTCCTACCCATTTCGTTATTATTGGTAATTAGATAAAAGAATAGATTAACTCGAACACATATCATTGTCTATTCAAGATGTTACATATTTAGAATTGCAAATAACAAGGAATAAATAATCGAATTGCTATATTAGTCATTTTTAACGAATTAGAAACTTCAAATCTCATTATCACAAATTCATTAAAATGTTACTTAATGACTTTTTGCTATAAACCAAGGATCTACGCAACATTTTCATATAGAGTTATAATGCTTTAAATCACAAATGGATACCCTTTTGGATTAAACGTTGATTTAGAACTTTTTTTCCATGAGATCCATCAAATGATATAGAGATACTAATGGTAAATTGGCAGCACGATATCCTTGAAAAAGATATCTGATAGTAACTATACTCCAATCTGGTATATCACTCTTTTAATACATAATTAATATATTTTTAGGTAGATCGGTTCCCTTAATGAAGCGTTAGAAATAGAAATATTAAATAAAAATAAACATGGTTTCTGAAAATCCCTGCCCGCAGCAGGAAAGCGAATAGACGGAAATCCAGCATTCACTTTTCTCGATTTTTAAAAAAACGATTAGGGTTCACTTTAGATGTGAGCAACTTATTTGTTTGTTTTTTTGGAGAATTTCCCCCATATTCATATTTTTGAATCAATATCCGTTTATCCCTCAAGAAAATTGAAGAAAAAAAATCGTCTATTATTTAATATGGCCTATTTTTAACATTTGAATACATAAATACTATTATATACATTATTTTCAAATAACGAAGGACTATAATGCCAAAGATTCCTTTCCTAATCGATAGATACTAAATACTCATATTTATTCTTCTTATCCTAATCCGCTTGTGTTATTTATCAGTGTAAAAACATCTTTTCTATTTGGAATAAGCATCTGGAAGAGAAAATATCTAGGACGAGAATACAATGACGTAGGTAAAGGGGATAAGCGAATGGCCATTATCGGGGCGGGGACCAGAGGGAAGGCAATCCCTTTGTAAGAGATGGCTTTAGGGCCCAATGCGGGAGGATCACTGCTGCGGCAAGTCCCGGGTCTTCGGTTGCATTCCGCTTGATAGCGTCCCCCCCCTCACACCCTCTCCTCCCTTACAACCAACTACTGTAGTTCTCATAAAATGGTTATTCCACTTTCTCTTGAGATTATCTTGGTTTATGGGTTTTTAATAAGTACAGAACTTAAAAGAAAAAAAAACAGCTTTGTTAACAAACAGAAAACAGAACTTCATAGAAGTTTATATCACCACACATGCATTTTTTTTATTGATGATATTTACAACTGTATTACGAATAAAAATACACTCAGTAAATGTGAACAAAAGAATACAATAACATGAAATCACTTGTTGAGAAACTACCCACTGGTAGCACTCTACTGTATTTTAAAATAAAAAATATATCTTAGCTGTTTTCTGTTTTGAACGTTTTGTGAAAATCACTAATTGGTAGTAATAATGTTATTTGTCATTGAATCAATATTTAAATCCTTTTGTATACTTTTGAACAAGCCCAAAGTTAACTGGTGCCGAAACCACCAGGATTATTGACTCATGAAGGTTCAATCTCAGGAACAAGCTATGCAACGCCAGTAACAACCTATGCAACGCCAGGAACAACCTGTGTAACATTCCAAGGACCAGGCAATGGCGTTAACGTCAACCCCAACCCTGCGGAGGTAATACGAGTAATTAATACCAGCAATTCTGAAAATATATTCCTGGGAGAGGAGTTTGCTGGAAGTCATTGGCTTTTCCAGCAGGAATCCGCTTCAGCACACAAGACCAGCTGTGTCTGCAAAATAACATTCCAGAGTTCATCTCTGCCTCAGATTGGCCCTCAGGAAGCCCTGATCTCAACTCACTAGATTATCGACGTCGGTCCTAACTGGAGAGGATGGCATACGGCATATGGCAGAGTACACCCTAACTTGGAAAGCCTCAAACAATCTCTGGTCCGAGCAGTTGAGCTCTTTCCTCAAGAGCGCCTATCAAGGCAAAAAGAGGGACATTTTGAGTATTTTTTATTTTATTTACTCTCTATAGATATACATTTTATTTTCTAATAAAGTTTTTTTTTCTAATAAAAACAAATTAATTTTTTGTTGAAATCAGTATATATTTCCTTGTAACAATATTTATGACAAGATTAGGTAATAATTTATTTTTTCAAAAACGAACTAAAAAATCTGTGTACAAATAAATTTATATCTACATCCTTCCTTGTTTTCAAGGAATACATTTCTTAAGTGTTTTAAAAAAATAATAAATCATCAAAGTATTTTTACCATTTTATCCGAATGGAATTTTAAAATATAATTATTTTATTGTATAAGTTAAATTTTTATAGTACAGTTTTAATAACTTTTTCTTTTCGAATCAAAGACCATTTGTTTCTAAACTCAATCTCAATTAACCTTTTTTTATGTTCCAATACTGATCTTAAAGTCTATTGCATCTTTGTTGATTCGATCTATCCATCTGATTTTTCCCCTTCCGTGTTTTTTTTTTTTTTTTTTTTTTGCCTTCTATTGAGATGTTTATTGTCGTTACAGGCTTCCAACTGATAATTTTTGGATTGCTCCGAGCTACAAGCCCCGTCCCTTTTAACCTCCGTGCCTTCAAATTATTTTTATATATTAAGCAGTTTTTTTTAAGCAGCTCTCTATAGATCTTTATTCTCCATGTGTTATTATCCTGAGCCCAGGTCGCTCCGGTTCTCGTAAGGATTTTTCTCTCAATATTTCAATACCTTTCTTGTGGGGCGCTGCTTAGAGTCCAAGTCTATATTCGACACAGACATATATTAGAACTGGCTTTATCATTACTTTTTACACCCTTAATTTGATATTTTTGGGGATTTCAATGCCTTTGAAACGGAGAAGAAGGCTCTATTTGCGTTAGTTATACGCTTATCGATTCCAGACAGTTCATTCATTTAGGTTATTGTGGAGCCGAGGTATTTGAATTTTTCTACTCTCGGGAATGATTTTCCTTCTACGCATATCCTGTCATTGGGGTGGAATTTTCGGCTTATTATCATGTATTTTGTCTTGTCTTAATTTACTTGTAGGGCGATCTGCTCTGCTTCTCCTATCAGAGTCTTAGCGAATTTTTCAATGTCTTCATTACTTCTAACGATAGCTATATCATCTGCATATGCAAGGATTTCATGATTCACTCAGACATGGGCCCCTCTATCTTCGTGTGATATGCTTGTTATTCTGGTTGAACAACATCCGTGATAGTCCCTTACGGGTTTAATATTCCAATTGCAATAGGAAATATAGTTTTTACTGTTTCTTGAAAAATTGTAAATAATGATTTGGGTCAACTTTGGAATTAAATAAATGGCTCATATTGTCCTCCAGCCAGAGTCTAAAAATGGTATACATTTCAAGAGGTTTGAATATGAATTGTGGAGGTTTATATTATTCTGCGTAGAATGAATCTTGTTTGCCATACATATTTCGAAAATAGCGTCTGGTTTAAAGAATTTAGACCAATCAGTCTAAGATCGAAACGGTTATTATTTTGCGAAAAATGTAGAAAATCCCGGGAGAACTTGTGACAACTAAACATACTAGAATATCTACATTTTTTTTCAACTATAACTCGTGAACGGTACATCTAAACAAAAAACTTGCTTTTTTAGAAATTAAAGAAAGTTAAATGGTACGTCGAATGAGTACCCCGTACTTAATAACTAGGTTCAGTGGTGAGGTCAAAAATTCCAATCTTTGACTCAATAATAATTTGCATGTTGTTTGTGTGGTTTAAGAGTTTCATTTCAAATCTTCCATTAACATATCAGGTATCAAATGTCATATTACATTAAATAAATAAGACTAGCTTGTAGATGATAAATGGGGAAGGATTTGCATTTGGAGACATCCAGTTTGATTGATAAAGCATTTTTTCCTCTTATTATTAGATGGGGAAAATGTATTTGTTAAATAAACAGCCACAGTACATATTAAAATATGAAATGATTAACGATCAAAATTTATTTTAAGGAACGAATGTAATTTTTAAAAAAGTTTCAACTTTTACATCCAGAAGTATATTGTTATTTCAATAAGACGGACCAGTTCTGAGACTAGCTGTACTGGCTAGCTCAAGTATTTTCTAAGATTAATAAATGCGGAGCGGTGACTGCAGCCTTCTCTACCTCTCATTACTCGTTGAGAGTCGTTACATGACCCTCCAACATTGAAACTGAAGTAATATCATTTCCAGTCCCGTAGGCCATTAAAGGGACGGCGGCAACATTCAATGTAATCTTGAAGACATCCTCGACTTAGTCAGGCTTCCATCCATATCATGCTATATCCCAGAGGCTTTCTGATTAGTAGAGATATAAAGGTCTAGAAGTAACTGGATTTTTTCCTAGCAGAATGCTAGTATAAAACATATACAACAAACGGACAAGAAATGTTCCAACAAACATCGAATAAAATTGTATTGCTGTTAAACTATTTTACCTAGATGTAGAAAAGTAAATTTTCTATGTGTTTTTTTTTTTTTTTTTTTTTTTTTTTTTTTTTTTTTTTTTTTTTTTTTTTTTTTTTTTTTTTTTTTTTGTTATGAATCAGAGCTTCTTAAGTCCGAAAAAATGCAATTTTAGCCATTGGTCTATGTGTCTGTCCAACAATTATCTCGCGGAAGAGTGGGGCGATGTTGTTTCATTTTTGTTTTGAAGAGTTTCAACTAACGATCAGTGTTGCCGCGCGCTCTGTGACAAATTCTCGTACATCGTACAGTTACGGAATGGACTTAATCCGTAACAACTATTAATATTAACTTTATTTTATTTAATCATTTAATCATGCATTGACCTTTCTCATGACCTTTATCAAAGCATAACACAAAGCCCTAGTTAGCCAGGTCAAGCTATCTCTGATAGCTTAGAAATAGTTATCTAGAATGTACTGACTGGACAGAAGACACTTATCAAGACTTAGGGAACAATAACCGATTTCAGCTAAAGGGTACTTTCTCACAGACTTTATATTAATTTTAAAAGATAAGGATATCAATTCTTAATACTTGATAACTTCATTCACACGCTTCCTAGACCGACCAGAATTGATTCATCCCCCCTACTATTCCTGAGCATATAACCCCCATCCTTCTAAGACCAAACCACTCATGTAGATTATTCTCTTGATGTCTCTTACTGCAGGAGACCTGGAGTGAACTCATGTAGTCTATATTAATATATATTATATTACTCTGTATTCTAGATTCCATTTGTAACATTATGAATAAAACCATTATTTATAAAGTCTCCACTGCCTCCGATTCGTTAACTGTACGAGGATACGCTTGCTGATTGATAACTCGTACAATTGTAGGCCGAGTGTTATTGTTTTTTTTTTAAAGTAAAATTAGATCAGAGCTTTTTATATTTACCTGTATCCACATATTTTAAAGCCTTTTTACATTATTTTTTAAGTTAATGGGTAAAAATAGGAAGTAAAATTAGCTTAATAAAATATATAAAAAAGTTGATATATTTTAAGAAACTATTGGAAACTTTATATAAAAATTAAAATAGCAAAACAAACTAGTTAAAGAATACAATATTCCTATAATTATTAAAAATAAAGGAAAAATACATTATCATGACTTTACTCGATTAAAAATCGAATTTTTTTTTTTAAATTACGGCATCAATTTTTAAAAAAAATTTAATTTATCTAGAATATATTTACAATTGCAGTTTTATGAAGGGAATAATAATCACGCAGGAAATAATTGATATACTTTCTCGTATTTTATTTTATGCTCGATAAAAATTTCTTTTTAATTTTCTTTGACTACATGATTTAAAAAATATATATGTGCAAAAAAAGTTTTATGAAGGAAATAATAGATATAGTTTCTTATATTTTATTTTATACTCAATAAAAATTAAAAAAAAAAAAAAGTTTTCTAGAAAATTAAAAAAAAAACATGTATATACAATCATGGTTTTATGAAGGAAGTAATAATTATATTCTAATTAAAGAAGATTATAATTGCAATTTATTTGTCTCTAAAGCAACAGAAGTTCAGTATTTCATATCAATATAAATAATAATACAGTAAAAATATTAGTAAAACAATTCTAAACTTCATTCATAAAAATATAACCTTGCATACGTCAGCAAAAATTATGTACGAGGTACGAGGCTGTTCGATCCTCGTACCTCGTACATTACGTTACAACCTCGTACAAATACGAGGATCCTCGCAACACTGCTAACCTGTGGAACTAACCGGTTTCACCCTGCGTAATAAGAGAATAAACTTGTTTTTCTACAGACTGTAGGGCTATTAAAATAATTGAACAATTATCAAATCTGTGTTTTTATGTAACAACATATTTTTTGAACATTTCGAATCCGGTATCGATAGTTAATAATGTGCTCAGATATAATTTTGTTTAAAAAGGTACAATGACTATATTGCAATGCTTACATCAAAATACATTTAACTAGACTGATTGTAAAAAATCTTTGAATATGTAAAGTAGTAGTGGATAGAGCTCTTAGAGCTAAAGGTCTTAGAAGAGACAGAACCATTTTATTTCCATAAACATATAAATTATAAAAGATTGCTGCCCAATTATATTGGGTTGCTATATACACAGCATACTCCTCAATCCTTAGAACAATAGATGAACTGTTATATATAGATGAACTTATATATAAATATCCAGAAGTATTAGTTTATATTAGTAAAATAGATATTTTTTTTTCCTTCCTTTCATTGTTCATGCTTTTTGTTTCAACATTTAACATTCCCTTTCTCTCACTTCTCTCTCTTTAATCTCTATTGTATTCAATTTTACATTAAATAAATACATAAACTAAAACTCTCAGGCTAGCCATGCACGTGGTGGTGAATGATTCCCAGGGAGTCAGGACTATATTTTCAGGCAACCTCGCTACGTCCTTAATGTCGACACCTAGTTCCTCGAGGAAGCTCTTTGTTCTTTTTGGAATTGTTCCGCGAGACCCAAACCAGAGGCCTCTCACGGTGAACTCTCTCTCTCCGAAGGTCTCACAGAATTTCTCTTTTAGGAAAGGGATTCATTTATCGTAAGTGTTCTTATTTTCCCTTTGCATTTCACCCGCCTGATCGAGGTCATTGCTCTCAAAGCGGAAATTATAATAAAATTTCGAAATCTGGGTTACTTAGAACGAACGGTCAACTATAAAATAATCACCAAATAAGACCCCTTAAAATCAATAGACGTAATCCTAGACAAGGAACGTATTGAATGGAAGCAAAAAGTTAATTGAGATGTCATTTACACATCCACACCAGCGAAGGACTCTACATGTTTTGCTTTTTTAATTAATTGTCAACAAACAAATGCTTCATTTATTTATTTAAAAAAAAAATGTTGTAGAACAATCTTTATATACATTATTTCTCAAATCTGGCGAATAATATACTGGTTGTATATTTCGGCAGAAAGATTGATCACAGCGCCCCTGAATCATTATAGTCGCGCTATCATTATAGTCGATCGGACAATTTTTGGATTTATTAATATAAAAATAAGTTTGTTTTTTTTATATGAGATGTGATATTTACATGTTTTTTTAAACATACTATATCACTTGGTGGTATCAGTAAACCAGAAAATAATGTCAATTCATTTTTTTTTTTTTTTCGTATTCGATTTTTCAACGAAAATACACGTTTCAATGCCCCTGAGTCCAAATAACCAAGACCCACAAAATAGTATGTGTGTTTATGTATGTGATCAGTCTAGCTCAAAAACGAAAAGTCGCACGAAACTGACATTACGTATTTAAGGCGACAAATATTTAATGAGACAAATATGTTTTGTCTTGAAAATGAATTTCCGGAAATAATAGGCATAATGTAATATATATATCGTCTGAGGATTTCAGAAATTTTTTTTTGATTTTTGTAAGCCAAAATTTCGAATAAATTTCTTAAATAAAGGTGTTATACTCCTAATTGAATAATAATGACCAGAATATGATCTTTATCACTTCTGATCAAAAATAAAAATAGCTCTTAATAAAAATCATCAAATGATTTTTAAAAATTCTAGATAAAATTGTCATCAGTTTTTATGTTCTTAATTATCGATTTCAAACCCTATTTATTATTATTACTTACTTTTTTTTTAAGTTTGGCCTATCTAAAATGTATGTATTTTATAACTGTCAGTTTTATGACACTTCTTTATTATTTCCTTTACATCTTCAATAATTGTAATAAGTCTATATTTAAAAATTTAATTTATAATTATTACTCTTTAAAAATTGTGGTTGTTTCCATTTTTCTCTTCCAAGGGTTTCCATTTTGGTGAAAAAGTTCCCGTTTTAGGGAAACTTCTACATTAGGAGGGGAAAAGGAATACAATTCTAGCAAGCAAAGCTAATTGTGAGTTTAATTAGTTCAATTGTACAGTTAAATCTATTTTTTATAATATAAGTAAAACTGACATAAAACTAGTCGAGACATGTAACAGTACGTATTATTTTGTATATATTTGGGTGAAAGTGATTTTTAATTGTTCATTTTGAAGGAGAATAGGGAGAATCTGACTGACCAAATGGAAAATTTTTAAAAATAAATTGTGGAAATACTGTTTATTAGGTATTGTCAAATTTTTTTCTTCTTTTTTTTTTTTGTTGTTCTATGAATGAATTCTAATTCATTGTGTTGACAAACAGAGGTTGATGTTAATTCAACATTTATGATAAAACATTTTGATTTATTATTTTATGTTAAATTTAATTTTAATAAATGTAATTCATCACATGTTTTCAAGGAAATTAAATGAAATTTTCTTTCTAAATATAGACATTTACTTTTTTTTTTTAAATTTTATAATATACTTTCTAAATATTTTCTCACTTTAAATACTGTTGTACGGTATATGGTAGTCTCTGGGGATCTCGAGGGAAAACTAAAATTTTCGATAAATTGCTTTGAACAGTTCAACTACAAGATCTCAAGTGCAGATAGCTCAGAGACTGAAGTTATATGGTTTATAAAAGCAGATGGAGTAACTAGATTTTTATTGCCTACTGTCGATATAATAAATTGAGTTTTGTTAATTTAATGGTTTTAATGATTCATATGTAAGGTTTAAGCTTTAGCTCCGTTTAAAATGTACTTCAAAGATGTTATAATAGCCTAATATTGCTAGAAAATAATTTCTATTCAAAGTAGAGCAATAAGTGAAAGATGTGTGTTGTGCACACCAGATTTCAATTTTTATTCTTATCCTCTAAATCATAAACAATATTTTTACAACAGTCCATAAGGCGAAATCGTACTTTTCATAAAATTAAATATGTTTAAGTGGTAGCAACCTGGAGTGCTTGAAATGTAGAAAAGAAGTCATCCAATTATCAAAATAAAGTCTGGTCAAGAAACTAGTCATTAAGGTTAAAAAAAAATACTAAAGTAAGAAAAAGTATTATCAGAAAGAAAGAAACGTTTTCTCATGACTTATTGACATTTTTTTATATACCTGTTGAAAAAAATCTCTTTTTTCACAATCAGTTTTTTGTTTGTTTTTTTTATTGAGAAAAAAAAAATACATTTTGCCTCTATCAAGGGCATTAAGTATAATTTTTTATTCATTTATTTTATTTTATTTATTTATTTTATTTTATTTATTTATTTATTTTTTTTTGTTTTTTTAGTAATGTTAAAATCTGAGGAGCACATTTAGCCAGACCGTTAATAAAATTGAATTGCAATGCTAATGTAGGAGAATTAACTAGAAATGTTGATGTACCGTTTTAAATTGAAAAGAAAAAGGATGCTTTTATGTTTTACCTATAATTATATTTTTATTTAATATATCTTCTCAGCAACATTTCTTACCGAAATGGATAGCATTATTTATGATTCCTTAGCGTTACTAATGAGTGCATGATCACAAGGATATATTTAAAAGGGATCGTCCTAAAAAAATGGAGAATAAGAGGATTTCCAAAAGGAAGCAGATGTTCCCCTCTACCAGGGGCATTTTTACATAGATTTTAGAAGATTTATGTCAACATTTGAATATTGAAAATCTATATTGTTTTAATAATAACTCTCCAACATATTCCATTTCACCATGATGGGAAATCGTCAAGTTTAAAAATATAATAAATATTATAATCTATACAATTTCAATAAAAGTACGAAATAAACTTAACAATGTAAATATGTAGAAAGGAACTGCTAGTTAACTACCAAAATAATAAAGAATGCAAAAATGAAACACAAAATACTAATCTATTAATTATTATTTTGATGCTGATTTAACAGTTACTTTTCATATGTGTTCAATTGATAAAAATGTTTTACAGTTTGATTTTTCAAATTGTTTTAACAGTAATTTAAAACTTACTAAAACAAAAATTTGATATATGTGTGTATATATATCATGTATATATCGAATCGTCTGTTACCAAACTAAAAATAACACATAAAAGAATTTTCCACAATATACTGCTATTAATGATTCTATCAAAGGTAGAAATTCATATGGAAGCTGAGTTCCTGAAGCGACCCGCAATACACCAGAAAGTAGAAACTTAGGAATGCTGAAGCTTCCATAAGGCTCAGTGGTTATTATTTTGTTAGCTGCTCATCCACCTTATAGAGCTGAAGAACTCTTTGCATAATTCCCGCACATTAAACGGGGAACAGCCTGTATACTACAGTTGATAAGATAAACTTTCTGGCCCAAGGCCAACTCTAGCTAAGTCCTGTTTTTGCCTCAATGTAGCTCAATTAGTCTTTCGTTGGATTTAATTCTCTTTTTGTTCAAAAGGCCCATTAAGATGGTAACCTTTGTAAATGGATAATATTCAGCTCTATCAATTTTCTTCAACGTTATTTTACAATTGTTTCAGTTTCTTTAAATTAACTGAATTTATCTTTGGGTCATTCGCCAAGAACGGATGAAACCAGGTACTTTTTAAAAATAAATTCGCTACTTAAGTTTGACGAGATTGTAAATGACATTTTTGGCTAGAATTAGATTATTGGTGGTATTTGACCTTGTCTAGTAAACAAGAGAAAGCAACTCTTACCGCGACTTGTTTAAAAATAGCCGACGCACTGATCTAACAAAGTTTAAACTGAACGAAATTATTTCTTTCTGTAATTATATAAGATTGTTGTACCTCGCACATTTTGTCATCGACCTACGTTACCTTAAAACAAGCACTCTGTGGTTGTTTTAATGAAAATTTTATAAAATCAAGCGTCGTTTGATATTAAACGGCCAACAGTAACGCAAAACGTGCTAGAATAAAACATCTGGAGAATATATTTTTCTTTTTAAAGCACTAATTACCTTTTTAAAATATTTGAAGCGTTTTCCTAGGACTACACCTGGACAAACCTCTAACTTGGAATCCTAATATTAGACTGAAACGACAAGAAACTGCTCGACGTTTCTGACTACTCCAGCACTTACTAGACGAACGCCCTAACCTTCCAATTAATTATAAAAGACTCATAATAATGCCTATTTTTTGTTCTTCCCTACCTCGCCTTTTAGGCTATACGGAATTTTCCCGGGCTGGAGGGTGAGGACGGGGAATTTAAAATCCCCTCTGGTACCGGGACGCGAACTCGTACTTTTTTTAAATCTCAAAACTTAGTTATCTGATTGCCGGACAACTCGTTGTGCTGCGCACACACGTTAGCCCATTCGGCCACCCCGCCCCTCGGACTTACGGAGTTGAGCTATGGGGCTCCACCAAACCTTCGAATTCCTCTCTTATCCAATATTTACAATCCAAAATATTTCGTAAAATCCTCAATGCTCCTTACTTTGTCGCAAATAAAAATCATCCATGACGACCTTAATGTTCTTTATGCTTCAGATTTGTCACAATCCAGATATCTATCCTTCCATAATAAATTCCATAACCATCCCAACCCTCTTGTTTCTAACCTTGCTTCCTATTCGATTCCTGATAACCCTCCGTCTGGCGTCTGAAAAGGAGATGGCCCCGTGATCTCCTAATATAGACATATTATTAGAGTGCTACCAATGGGTATTTTCTCAACATGTGTTTCATGTCATTATATCCATGTGCAAATTTACTAGATGTATTTTTTTTATATATAGTTGTAAGTATCATATAAATAATAATAAAAAAATCAAAATTATTTTGTTCGGAAGTTGGACCATATCATAAAAAAAAAAGTTCTAGATAACCGGAACTGATTGTTAGTATTTAGTTTCATAATGAGGAAAAACGCGAAATTGAACCCAAAAATTGGAAAAATACAGCAAGCGAACAAGAAAGGAAGTGCCCAAATCTCGGTAAAAAAAACAAGGATCAGTATCCATTATATGGTTAAACGAATATAAAGTAGACAGATGAACAGAATATTTCAAGATGCTGCTAAATGGGGGTCAAATACTAGAGCAGTTTGGATAATAATAAGGGGACGATGCAGGTTTATTATGGTGAAGACCGTTTGCCAAAGCAATTGGCAAGTCAGCTGGTCTGGAAGAAGTAAATAGAACTGCTGCACGCACATAGGCAACAAATGTATTAGAAAATGATATGAAACTGCTCCAGCATTTGACCCCCTTTTAACAGCATCTTGAAATATTCTGTTCATCTTTCTACTATATATAAAATTAAATAAAGTCAAAGTCGTCAGTCCGCCATGTTTGGAAGGCATTTTGGGACAGTGCGTTCACTTAGTATTGTGGGAACATTGGCTTTTTTTTAATAAATAGTTATAAAGAACACAACGACTTGCAATTTATAGGAATGTGGGGAAGGGTGCATGGTAAGGCGATCTGGCCCACAGACTATTGTGGATTCAATATTTATTTTGGAGGACATTCCTATAACAGTAATTACTCTGGAAAAAAAAACTGAAGGAAGTACGAGAAATGATGTTTAAGTGGTTCTTGAAGACTAATTAAAAAAAAAGAAACAAATCACTCTCAGAAACTATTATGCTCTAACGAAAAAAAAACCGACAGCTTCTTTCCTCTCGCTGTAGATTCGCCAATGCTCTCTTGTAAGAAATTTGATTGATCTTCTCTTAAAAACGGCTTGTGAAAGTTATTCACAATTACACTAAATGCGGTTTGTTCAGTTCGTATCATGTTTCTCTTTATGAATAATAGGGTTATCCTAAAAAGTCATAACTACTTCAAAATTTGTTCTATTGCCCGTTAAAAAATATACAATTTTGAAAAATGTGCCCCCACAAAAACTTTGATAATGCACATTGCCCACGCCCCCTTCTCCTGAGCCTCCCGAGATGTTTCATTTATTCACAATATTTTTAATGTCGAAAGTCAACGGAAATGGACAACTGGTAACGACATGAATGTCCGGAATACATAATGTCAAAAATGTACTAAAAAAAAAATTATCAATAGCAGATTACGGGTGTAAGATCGGTTGGAAAAAATGATGAAGTGGCCCGAAAAAGACGGGATAAAGAAACGAAAGAATAAATATATAATGATCTTCAAGTGGAATGTCCTTCAAAGAATTTAAGTTAAGCTCCTTAATGATTAGATTATTCATTTTATATTTAAAAATAAATCTTAAAATGATAATCAGTCGCTATAGATCAGTTGAATATTGATGAATTTTAACATTCAGCTTATGAGTTGTTGCTGAGCCGATTTATAAAAAAAACAATAGAATGCTTATTCCTTTCGGATAATCTGTCTATGCTCTCACGGTATAACGTTAATTTTAACTAATGATAAATATTTTATAAATACTTTAAAAATCAATTAATTGTTATTATGTTATAAAGACTGCCCACGTAAAGTTTTTAATCAACTGATGAATTAAATATATAATTGGTGTTGACTACGAATAGGAAGTAATCAGTTTATCCTTTATTGCTAATAATCAAGAACAGCTGCTGACTAAAAATTTAATACCACACCGTTGGAAGTTCAATCTCCTCAACTGTACAGTAGTTGTCAAGAGTTGGGAAAGCTGTTTGACGCTTCCTTTGGTGTCATTCGAAGCGGGTCTCGACTTTCAGGCGGCCCTGTCTCCCCCAAAGGCCCCTTAAAAAGCCCGATAATTGGAATTCTAATTAGGTAGACTGCGGATTAAATGAAATCCTCCCTCAGTGAGTGACAATCGCTGAAACAGTTGGTCTTTATCTCTCTACTCAGCTGTGGCGTTCGATATTCAACGCATATAGTCAATGCTTACTTGATTATTTAACTAAAACGTCTTGAAAATAATTCGTTTTTAAAATTAAAAAAATAAAATACTAATTATTTTATGTTGACTGGACGTGTTAAGTTTTTTATTTTTATAAAAAAAAAAACGATCGAACGTGCGATGGATAGATTCGGTCTCTGCGAACGCGCGAGGACTTCTTGGGCTCCAAAACTGGAGAGTTGCAGCAAACTAATGAACTAACTGGCGGAGACTTTTAGAAGAGGCCCAGTCGCGGCACAGGCGGATCTACAGGGGAGGGGGGCTTTCGGGCTGAAGTCCCCTCCTCAAAATGGTAAAATGTAACCATGTTTTACAGAAAAAAATATTAAAAACTATCTCTTAAAGTATTCTTGTTCCTGTAATTACATTTAATAGGACTTCAGGAACCACTTAAACACCATTTCATATAGGTAGTTGATTTCTTTCTTTTTTTTCAAATTAATTAACATTATATGTATATGACGAAAAAAATTCTTTCGGGGTAAAGCCCCCCCAAAATTAAATCCTGGATCCGCTAGTGAGTCGCGGTGACGAGATGTCGTGCCACTTATGTTTGTATGTATAAATAAAACGTTTACTATTTTAATGTCAGCCTATATTCTGTGACTGTTTCTCTTAAAAATTGCAATGTTTTTATTTCTATAAAGTGGCTTAGAAACTTCTGGGAAAGGCATGGTAGAGAGCATGCTGGTCCCTCAGTGATTCTAGTTTCCATCTGAATTTCTAAAAATTTAAAAAAGAAATTTTAATTAACGTCATTTTATTATAATATTTATATTTATTATAACACTTAATATTTTCTAATACCTAAAAGTATTCAAACTATTCTTGAAGTATCCAAGAGAACGAACTGTTGAGCCTCTCTTAGCGATGGTTTGATTACATCAAATGGTACAATTTCCTTAATTCAGTCGCCTATTTTTGAACCTATTGCTGAGCTTATACTATTATATAAGGAGCATTTTTATTTTACACAGAATAAATGTTCCTATACAGCAATGCCCGCTCGTCTCCGTTTCACTACCTTGACTTCAATTCTGAGAATCTTTATTTCCGAAACTGCGTAATAAAAGTGTTGAGGTAAATCAAATAAACTTTAACGGTTATAAGTATAACCAAACATATTTTTGATTGTTTTTTTCTTTCATTTTATGCCAGTTTTAGTTTTATATGTATTTTAAATGCACGATCAAAGAGAAAAACATCTATGTTACCATCTGTCAGACATATAGTATAACCTGGCCAATATTAACTTTACAACTTTGTGATTCAGCTAAATGACTTTCAATAAGTACCGATAAATGATGAATGGCTAGCAATAAACAACAATTTGATGAAAATAAATTAGGTGTAGTTAGTAAAAGAGGCAAAGGCGGCTATAGTAGGATAAGATGACCTTTCTTCCATGAAATTTGAGCACGAATCGATCCTCGATCATCATCAATAGTTGACTTTATAAATAATGCTTTTATTCATTATGTTACAAGTGGCATCTAAAATATAATATAAGTAATATAGTATGGATATATGAGTTGACTACATCAGTTCACTCCAGGTCTCCTACAGTGAAGAGTCTGACTCAAGAATGCAACTGAATAAGCGATTTGGTCTTAGCAGGAAAGGGTTATATGCTCAGAAATAGTAGGGGGGAATGAATCAATTCTGGTCGGTCTAGGAAGCGTGTGAATGAAGTTATAACTATTAAGAATTGATAACCTTATCTTTTAGAATTGATATGAAGTCTGTGAGAAAGTGCTCTTTTGCTGAAAAGGGTCATTGTTCCCTAAGTCTTGATAAGTGTCTTCTGTCCAGTCAGTACATTCTAGATAACTATTTCTAAGCTATCAGAGGTAGCTTGACCCGGCTATCTAGGGCTTTGATAAAGGTCATGAGAAAGATCAATGAATGATTAAATGGTTAAATATTAAGTTAATATTTATAGTTGTTACGGATTAAGTCCATTCCGTAACTACTCTTCCCCTTAAGCACGAAGCCTCTGAGTGCAATATTTAAGTATGTCAGTTAGAATATGTCTTTGGTCTTCTTTAGTATTTTAAAGGAAAGTCTGGGTATATGGAGGATTAGTTCCGTGGTATTGGGAACAGTTAAATGTTTACTTACAATAACACTCACTATTAAAACATTACCTAAAACAGCTAATAATATAAAATCCGTATAGTAATATACAATAATACATTATTTCTGTAGATAATATTAAAATAAAATGACTCTATAAAAAAAATAGATATTTAAGATTATATAGTTTCCGATTAATTATCATGATATAAATAAATATTTTCTTAAATTTATAAATTTGTTCCTTAAGTTTTCTTAAATAAAATAACATTCATTATTAAAAAGATGAAATTTACATGGCATTATATATATATATATATATATATATATATATATATATATATATATATATATATATATATATATAATTTCATTAATTAATAATATTTCTAATAATTTACAATTTTTATTATAACAATTACTACTGATAAAGTATCAGTATGTCCAAATTCGTTAGTAACTAGTATTTGCAAAACTTCCTTCTTTATAATAAAACTTTATAATAAATGAAAATTAATCCTTTCAATTTATAACTTTTTTACACAGTACATAACAGTGAAATACAACATAAAATCATTCCTAGCAACTCAAATATATTTTGTGAAGATCACTAGATTCTAACAATTATTTAAACATAAACAAGCCATATTAAAATATGTCATCATTCCCCTTTGTAATATATCGTTAACATTCCTCTTTTTCTTTTTGGAATTTAATTTATTAAAATTAAATAAATTTAATGTTTTCCATTATTATGTTTATTACGAATAATTTTATATCTTTAATATTAGTTATTTCTTTTTATATTCACGTGTTATTTATTTTTTTCGAATTGAATTTATATTTATAAATATTATTTATACTTATAACTAATTAGTATTTATTTATATATTTGCAATTTTTATTTATTATTACTCAAGATTATATTTATAATTTTACTATGAGACTAATTATATATATTTTGTATTTGTTGTTGTATAATTTAAAAGCCAAACAAGAGATTTTGCAGTTGTCATTAACGAAATCTTGGACCACCGATTATTAAATTTAGTATTCATCTGGCTTATAAGTAAATTTGGTCGTCATCAGAAGGCCATCTATTAGTATATTTTATTTTGGATTTTACTTTTTTTGAAACGTCTCTAATGTTAAATTGTTTTTCAATTTGTTTGTCATTTTTCCTAAACCGTTTCTTAGCATTAAAATATTCTTTATTTTTGTTTGACATTTGAGACGAAGAACTTTTTATCTCCCTACTGTTTAATAGTACATACTTCAGGTGTAATATATTTTTTTGGTTGAAAGCTTTGTTTTGAATATTTAAGACCTAAAGTATAATTCTTAACTTTTTCTTGGCAATTCGAGATTTCCAGTAAATCTTTACTTGAAATTAAATTACTTTTATTTTTATCCAAAGATGTGTTGTCATTCAAAGGTATAATACTAATATTTAAATTACTGTCAAGATTCTTGCTTATAATATTTTTCTTGGATTTATGAAATTGTTTAATTTTTTTTTTGTAATATAATACTGTTTTTATTTTTTTATTTTCAGATGGTGAAATATTTTTGGTTTTTATTTTATGCTGATTTAAATCCGTAGCGGATAATATATCTTTCTCAGTTTCAAAAGTTAATGGATGTTTTTCTTGTGTTTGAATTGAGGCAGTTTTGTCTTGGGTGTCAATATAATGTTTAGTGTGTGTTGTGAAATTATTCCGATTATTCTCATTGTAAGAAGTTATCTGATAATGGTTAAATTCTTGTTTTGAACTTCCCCTGTTTCTCGAATCATTATATATCAAATTATCAAATAATAAGTGGCATTCATTTTGCGTGAGGTGCCTTAAATCATCAAGATTTTTCAATTTATCTGATTTGTTCATTAGATATGTTCTGACATGGAGCGGCATATTTGTATTAAAAATGTACAGAATCTGTTTTTCAAGAAAATTAATAGTAACATCGCGATCAGCGGTATTTTCAAGTTTAAGTTTAGATATTATGAGCATTCTATTCTTTTCGAGGCGTTTTATGAAATTAAGTGGATGCTCCTTATGGCCAATTTTAGTTTGATGTAATTCGTTTGTTAATTCCTCAATGGATCTACAATCACTAAAATTGCGCTCTAAGTAACTTAAAAAATCCTCTATAGTTTTAAATTCGCAAGTTGTATTTATGTAATCAGCATCCTCAGTAAGGCGGGATAGAACTTTGGAAAGCAGTATTTTTTCATTAATATCCCTAAAAGAGTTAGTTACATCACAAACAATATTTTTATTAACAACAATAGCCAAATTATTAAGCTTAGGTACTCATTCGACGCAAAATTTAACGTTCTTTTAATTTCTTAACCAGCACATTTTTTTGCTTTGGTGCACCATTTAGGAGTTATAGGTGAAAAAATAAAAATAGGTCGAAAAAAATCGGGCTTTTTTCCTGTAAAAAGTTTTTTATTGATGGCCCGAGCAATTTTGTTTTTTATATGTCTGAACCCATATATACAAGTTAAAAAAATAAAAACTTTTTCGACATTTTTTGCAATGAATTTTCCATTTCACTCTCCAAGTTACCTGTCTAATATTCTTTAAATCAGCTGTCATTTTTACAAGTAGCAAGATCCGACTGACAGACTTTCAATTTTTTAATATAAATATCATAAATATTCAAAAAAAGTTTTCAAAGTTTTTATCAAATAATGTTGGCTTTTTTTTCACGGGCTTTTAGACTAATGGTAAACTGACCCCAGTTTAATATTATACTTGTAATTACTACTGAATACAACACTTTAGGAGTGAAAGATCTATCTGAGGCATGCAATATGTCATGGTGAAATTACAGCTTAAAGTATATTAATTAATTCGAAAAATAATTAAATATGAATCCTATTTATAATGCACAGCATTCCTTAAGTTTATTAATAAATATAACAAAGGGCCAAGACAAAGTGGAATCAAGGAATTATTGAAGGAAAATTAAAAATCCTTCAAATAAAAGTTTTAGTGCTATTTTTTTTAATTATATTTAATCAAAAGTTTTAGGTTAACTTCTCGCAGACATAATTTAAGAAAGAAATAACCAATAACTTTTAAACTTTATCCATTTCATTGAGCAGTTGAACTCTATTTTGAAATCATTCCTCAATGGCCGAAGTCTGACTGTAAATGTTGGTGATAATTACTCACATGCAATACCTTTGACATGTGGAGTACCTCAAGGTGCGGTCCTTTCACCAACTCTGTTCAACATTTACACTGTTGATATAATTGACAAAAATTATATGAAGGCATCTGTAATGCCATATGCAGACGACATTTTTATAAACAGTAGCAGTATGAATGCTTCAAAAGCATTAAAACAAGCGGAGGAAACCTGCAATGTCATACAAAATGAACTTAAATTGTTAAATATCCAAGTAAATTCTACAAATAACGATTACATAAAATTTAATAAGATTCGTTTAAAAAAAAATAAGAAACAATTACCGAAAATATTTCGAATTGGTGATTCATACAGCAAAATATCAAATAATTTGGTCTATTTCGGAATGAAATTTGACAGACATCTAAAATTTACCGCTCATTGCACTCATCAATAAAAGCATTCTTCGCCCTTCCCTTCTCTATGGTGCTCCTCTATTGTCCTACATTTCAGAAAATACAAGCAAGAGACTTCAGCGATTCCAAAATAGAATTCATAAAAAAATGAATAATAAAATTCTATGATTCTTTAAAATATTTAACCAATGGAGAATTCAATACGATAACATGTCCGCCGGATCCTCGGCAATGGCAAAATATAGATGTAAGGTATATTTTAAGTTAGTACTAACAAAATTATCAAGATAGAGGTGAGCCCCATCATCCAGATTTAAAGTCCAGAAATAAAGAAAAACAGAACTAAAAAAAGGATCAGCAAGACCTTAAATGTATCTAAGATACAGTGCAAGGAAAAAGTTAAAAATATGTAAGAAACGAAACATGTATGAAAAAACTGGCGATAAGAAAAAAAAATACATTTCATTTGTTTTTATTAAAATAGAATAAAATTGAAGATAAGAAAAAAACAAATTGTTTTCACTAAAACAAAACTTCTATATTCAGTCAAGTTCGTTTTATGATTTATAGTTTAGGCTTATAGTATCAGTTCAGATCTCCTCCATCTAGCCTTTGGCAATCACTGTTTCGTACAGCTGCCATAGAGTTACACCCTGTTAGAACGTTTCGAGCTTCAGCTGCAACTCCGTTAATCCATTTATGTCAAGTTGTTCTTCACCTCATAGTTCCATAGAGGGATTTCATCAAAAGAGCACTTCCGGACAACACTTCTTAACTCATGAGCACCCCTCCTTCCTAAACCGGCCCAATTTAATAACTTGAACGACATTCGGCTCTTTGATTAAATAATTAATCACCCGGTTTGTAAGCGTCCTCCAAGTCACATCCAACAACATTCCTCCAAATATCCACTGAAGAATGTTTCTTTCAAACACAAGAATTCTTCGCTGTTATTGGTTACAGTCAAAATTCAGTAGTCGAACATTAGCACAGGGCGTGTGTATGCTCCTTTGCAAATGGGAAAGAATGTGGCCGCCAAGCTGTTTTCTTAAGATTTAAAAGTATTGCTTGGTAGAAATCATTTTCCCTCTAACATCAGCTTTCGCATAAATGTTCTGATACACCATCCAGCCTACATTCATATTTAAAACATTCATAGTTTTAGAAATATCAGGGAAGCATTTCTCTTAAAATGTTTAGGACGCCCATTGATGTCAACATCGACCGCACAAGTCAATGGTTCTGCACTTCGACTGAATATTGTTCTGTACTTCGTGTGATTTTTTTTCTACTCACGCTTGACTCCCTCGCAGCCTTCTCCAGCGCAATTTTGAACGAGAGGCACGCAAGGCCGCAACCTTTCCAGTACCAATAATGCATATATTGACACATATTATTGACAACAATAAATTGATAATGACAAAACGATGAAATACAAAATTAGTATTCCGCTGATAGACATCACCCCGAGCCATGGCTCAGGTACCTTCGGCAGGACAAAAGACAAATACTAAGTTAATATTAGACCAAAATTTGAAGAGGTGGCTTGTTAATCCTCACGTCTCTCATGTGAACGCTTAGCAAATATAGACTACGAGAATGACAAAACTTGGATGAAACTTCTACGAGAATACAGCTTAGTTATTAACTAGTCTGCTAGAAGAGGACTCTTTGTATATTTCTCCAATTCAGAAAAAAATAATAATGATGCTTCGACATTTGAATCTTTTTTTTTTAATATGAGAGAAGAGAATACTAATTTAACATTAAATCAAACGTCAAATGCATAAGTTAATTCATTGGAGAAAAATAATAACAGTTTATAAAATAAAAATTAAAGTAAAACAATGCAAAATAAATTCCTCTTGATAGGTGGAGGGCATTATCTGCCTTACCTATGGCATGAATTGCTCGTGGACTTCTCATACCCTTTCTATAATATTTTAGTTTTTTAAAACAACTTTTTAATTTAATTTTCCTCATACGGCAGTGGCCCCGCGACCTTTTATAGTTTGTAAGTATTTGAGTTCTGGCTATGGCCAGATTCTCCACTCACGACATGGGTATGTGGCTAAAGCACTCTTGCTTAATCTCCACTGGGTTTAGCCCCAGTTAGTGTTGCCCAAAATCGGTCTTGGTCTTGCACTTTGCAAGACCAAGACCCAGGCGGGCTAACTGTTGCAAGACCAAGACCAGGACTGGGGAAAAAATCGATTATTTAAATAAAAATTAAGGCAAAACAGTTACTAATACTTGACAATCTTAGTTACTATATGTTAATAATTGGTATAACCAATATACTTTCGCTTTTAACTCCTCTATTTTTTCATTGTGGCTTAGTTAGGTTTCTTCTACTTAAAAAATTACAGTGATATCTCTATAGTAATAAGCTAATATGTAACTGCAAGACTGTTGCGAGAGTTTTGCGTAAGACCAAGACCATGACCTTGACTGAGTTTGCAAGACCAAGATTCGTCTCGGTCTCGCATTTAGGCAACAATAGCCCCAGTGACGCGATTGAGAGAGAAGTGTAGAGGTCTCCTGGAGTCATGCTTTTCCCTCCACAGTTGGAGGGACAGGTCTGTCTCGGAGTTCTCTCGCCAGACTGTAAATATTGTATGTAGGTATGTATGTGTTATTTTTTTTATTTATTTTTAGGTTATTTTATTCTTATTTATTGTATATATATTATTTTTCTGTATAATTTATTTTATTTATATTGCATAGAGTGTTAATATGATCTCTGAACACTATTATAAATGTCCTTTGATATAGAATGTAATATTTTCAATTAAAAAAAATTCTTATTAAACATAACGTATACCTAATGTTGTTTTTAATAATCTACATTTAAGCTTGTTTATTCGTGAGTGATTATTTAATTATAATTTTTGTCAAAGCATTGTTGAGATAAAGAAAGACGTGATTCTTAGGGATCGATGGTAGCTGGCCGAAAATTCGATGCTAAAAATTACTTCTAACTAAAAAACGTCTGCCATATAGAATCGGTACAATATCCTACCATTCTCATTAGCTACATAATTGCCTATGTTTCAAGGTCTTTGATTTGTCATATGAGAATATATTCTGGAGGACACAGATTGATGAAGATAAACACGTCTAAACGAACGAAATAGACATAATTTGATGAAATTGAAATGGAACCATCCAGGCCAGAGGTTCTAAAATTGTGGACGCGACACCCTACAGTGCCGCAAGCGTATGCAATAATATTTAATTTCAATGTTTAATATTCACGGTCAAAATTGTGACATTGGTAAATAGATATTCTAAAAATTAAATTGCTGAATTAATTAATATAAAACTATGTTATTTTACCTCTAGTTATTTATTTTGTAGGATTAAAATAAATTCCAATAAGTCTCATCAAATCACCTTTACCTTTCGCCGTAAACTTATGACATCCTGCCGTATAGTATCCTTTAATAATACCCCACTTATTCCTGTTGAACATATCCGATACCTTATACTCCACTTGGATAAACGTCTAACTTGGAATCATCATACCAAACTGAAACGACAAGAAACCGCTCGACGTTTCCGACTACTCCAGCACTTACTTGACCAATGCTCTAAGCTTCCAGTTAATTTCAAAAGACTCATATACATGACTACAATAACACCTATTTGGACTTATGGAGTTGAGCTTTGGGACTCCACTAAGCCATCGAATTCCTCTCGTATCCAATCCTTACATTCCAAAATTCTCAATGCTCCTTACTTTGTCGCAAATAAAATCATCTATCAAGACCTTAATGTTCCTTATGTTTCTGTTCTGGCCTAATCCTGATACCTATCCTTTCATAATGAGCTTCAGAACCATCCAAACCCTCTCGTTTCTAATCTTGCTTCCTCCTCGATCCCTGATAACCCTCCGAGGCGTCTGAAAAGAAGATGGCCTCGATATCTCCTGTTGTAAATACATTTTTAGAGTGCTCCCAGTGGGTAGTTTCGCAACAAGTTGTTTTATGTTATTATCACATTTACTGAATGTATTTTTATTTCTAATACAGTTGTAAATATCATTAAAAAGGTTATTTATATTAAAACATTACAGTTATTTTAATTATTTAATGTAACAGATCTTCTGGCCAGAAGTAAGGCTTTGTTTTTTTCATTATAACTCTGTTATTCTTTGTGGATTTCGTCTCATAATAAAGTTATTTTTCTATTCTATTCTGTTCAACTCTAAAATTAATCAAATTTAAGATAATAACTAAGCAAAATTTTGTTAGGCCAGTAAAAATTGCACCGAAAATAGGTAATCCATATTATAATATTGCTGCTTTAAAGATAAATGTGTTAAGATTTATTTCTAGTCCGATAAAGGTGCCTAAAATATGTTTTAGCACGATATGGGTGCCGCAGCAAAAAAAATTAAGAACCGCTGAACAAGCAATAGACGGATGGCAGTGTATTATATGTTCATACTTGTATTAATCTTTCATTTATATCATATTTTTTGTTATGAATTAGACTGGGAAATGGTATAATTTCTGTTAATTATCTTTAGATTCATTAGCTACAGTTTTAAATAAATGTTAATTTAATAAATTCAATAAATTTCATTCATAGTAAAACGGCTCCAGGTTTTGTTTCAATTAAATAAAGTTGCACAATACGAAGAAGAACCCAAAATAAGTTATATAGAAATTGGAGAGATAGAAAACTGCATATTTTTAAAGCATGATAATTAATTTAGATTTGTTTAGTCATTAGGATCTTAATAAAATCATTCAGATGAATGTGTAGATTACAATTAATTTATCAAATAAATCTAGTACATACTAAACAATAGACGTTTTAAATTACTATTATATTTCAAAAAACTAAAACTACTAATTTATTAAGATTGGCTTCACTAACAATAAGTCCAAAAGTTTTCTTATCCAATCCCTTCTTAAGAAATAAATGATTCTCATTTTAAGACATTATTCGTTATAATGAAATAAATTAAAAGTAAACTTCTTGGCCATTCTTTTCAAAAAAATAAAAATAATATTAAGACATCTACTTTTAAAATATACTAAAATAATATTTCCAAAGCTCTAACAACTATTTTTACGTAGCAGTGCGCCTATGGCGAAACCACTCAGTCAAATTTCACCTCAAGTCTAGGCCGTTTATGCCTTACCATCTTCTACCGTAAGAGCAATAAAGATGTGTATGTGACTAGCATGAGAGGCTGTCTTATATCCTCTGCTCTTCTAGTCTCAGACATATATTCTAAGCCTAGAAGGAATAATACAAATACTTTTTATCTATATTGCCCTTTTTACTGACTAGAAAAAATATGTAGCACTATAAATTAGTGTTGAACACCGTATTTCTTTTAATTATTTATTAATTTAGAGAATTTGCTTTTGTCTCTTCTAAAAAGTGATAATTTAGTATAAATACTCATTTTTTGTGTAGCAAAAGTGTTTTTTTGAAGACAACAGAGCTGAAGACAAAAAACAAAACAAAGGCTGAGCGGATTTCACCGCCAACGATGGTGGAACGGTCACAACACGAGGAGGTAAGCAATATGAACTTAGCAAATAGTGATACAAACACTGACGTTGGCTCCTGGGAGCTGGTTATTGGTCGTAAAAGATCTATGTCAGATTCAAGCTAGCCAAGAGCACAAAAACGACCAACAGAACCTATTACAACCTTTAACAGTTTTGAGGTTCTAACCAAGATCAATTCGCAAACTGAAGAAATAAGACAACCGCCTCAAAATGATAAAACTCCACCAATTTTTATAAATGGTGTGGAGAATTATCATGCTTTAATTTCATTCTTAGAAAATGAAGCTGGACCTAATACATTCAAGACAAAATCAACATTAAAAGGAGTCACTGTTTACCCACAAACACCTGATATATATCGAAAATTAAATTCAAGCCTACGAAATAAAGGTGCCGACTTTCACACCTACCAACCCCCACAGGACAGGTGCCCAAGAGTTGTTGTTAAATATCTCCATCATGGAACACCAGTCGAGATAATCAGAGAAGAATTTAAAAATATAGGCTATGAAGTAACCAATGTAGTCAATGTAATATCTCGATTTAAAAAACCTCTTCCTATGTTTTTCGTAGACGTTACAAAAGAGACATTCAGAGAAGATATTTTTAAAATTGAGTTTTTATATTATTCTCACATTAAAATCGAGGAACCACGTCAGAAGCGAAGTATTCCTCAGTGTGTTCGGTGTCAGTAATATGGGCACACTAAAACATATTGCAATCATCGACCACGCTGTGTGAAGTGCGGCGAATATCACGAAAGCAGCTCATGTTTAAAAACTAGAGAGACTCCCGCTAAGTGCGCCAATTGCAGTGGTCAGCACCCGGCTAACTACAGAGGCTGCCAGACGCTGAAAGATCTCAGGGTTCAGCGCAATGCAAGAAACCGTCTTCAGCATCCCACAGTAGCAGAGCCACCACGGGGACCTCCAGGCATCCATGAATTCCCTCCAATACGGCAGCGGATCAACCAAGCGGAACCACAGAACATCGCTGGACCTCAGCAGCAATATAATCAACCATCATCGAACTCAGCACCCCAGAACCAAAAAACATGTACAGGTATGGGGGGAGGCATTACCCAGACGGTACCTCCGGTAGATAATAGCTCTTCCCAGTTATTTAATATAATTAATGGGTTAAATAACTTAATCCAGCCCCTTTTCATTCTTCTTCAACAGCTATCACAGTTTACACAGGTCTGGTGCCCTAATTATGTCCCACAATAATTTAACTGTGGATTCTCTGTCAATTCTTTTGTGGAATGCCAACGGACTGACACAACACAGTACTGAACTTGACTTATACTTACACGAAAAACGGATTGACGTTGCACTCATTACTGAAACACACCTGACACCTCGATCAAAAATTTACATCCAGGATTACTCTATTTATAGAACTGATCACCCAGACAAAACTGCACATGGAGGAACAGCGATACTCATAAAAAATTCACTAAAACATAATCCCATAGACTTACCCATTACACCCGACATACAATCAACAGGAATAACATTATACACTAAACATTTCACTATAACATTTGCCTCAGTTTACTGCCCCCCTAGGTACAAGCTTACACCCACGATGTTTTCTGAGTTCTTCAAACGCCTCAGAAGATGCTTCATCGCAGGTGGAGACTATAATGCTGAGTATCAAGGCTGGGGTTCAAGGTTGTCTACTCCTAGAGGCAGAAATCTCTGGTCTGTCCTCCATGAACTTTCATTAGACACAATAACTCCAAATTCACCCACTTATTGGCCCACCTCCAGACGCAAAATTCCCGACTTACTTGACTTCTTTATTACAAAAGGACTTAGAACCGTACCTTTTGCCGTCAATACAAGCTCTGATCTTTGCTCTGATCACTCCTCGGTGCACATGGTTCTCTTCGACGCGCCTTCTGAAGCATAAAAGAGACCTAAGCTCATAACAGGTTGCATGGACTGGGGCGCATATAGAGACCATTTGAACAACAATATTTCTGTTCCAGGTTTAATTAAAAATCAAGGGGAACTAGAAGAAGCCGTTGAAACTTTTACAAAAAGTATACAAGATGCAGCATGGTCCTCATCAACATCTAGTTCACAAAAAGCAGCGAACTTGCCCCATTATCCAATGTACATAAGGGACTTAATCAGGGCAAAGAGAAGACCTCGTAAAGTGTGGCAGACTAATAGATTTCCTTCAGACAGACAAACTTTTAACAGATTGAACAACGAACTTAAAAGACATATTCAAAAATTCAAAAGCACAAACTACGACAATTTTATTAACAACCTTTCGACGAACGATGGAAGTTTATGGAGACACACAAGGAATCTTTTAAAGCATCGTGAGGTGTCAGCACCCCTACGAAGAGAGGATGGTTCTTGGGCTGTTTTGGACGAAGAAAGATCTGAACTCTTTGCTACTCATCTTTCCTCTGTTTTTAAATCACATACGGACTTCGTTAATACAGAACATGATATTTTTGTACAAAATAACCACTACAGCTCACACTACCACCACCTCCTTTCACACCATCACAAGTTGCACAAGAAATTAGACAATTACCGAAAAGAAAAACCCCTGGTCATGACTTGATAAATGCTGAGGCGGTCCAGCAAATGCCAAGGAAAGCTCTAGTGTTTCTCACCACAATCTTCAATTGCATTCTTAGGACCACAAAATTTCCAATACAGTGGAAATACTCTCATATAACCATGATTAAAAAGCCAGACAAAGAAACTAACAATCCTTCTTCATATAGACCGATTAGTTTGCTTCCAGTGTGTTCTAAATTATTTGAAAAACTATTATACTCACGACTATTACATATACTAACAGACAAACAGATTATTCCTGACCATCAATTCGGGTTTCGAAAATTACATTCAACGACACAACAATTACACAGGGTAACTGACTACATATCGACAGCACTAGAGCGAAGACTATATGCAACCAAGTATTTCTGGATATCGCCCAAGCTTTCGATCAAGTATGGCATCAGGGGCTTCTCTTCAAACTTAAGAACATACTCCCACCAACCTACTACTTAATTCTTCACTCCTTTCTCTCAGACAGATTTTTCTCCGTTCGACACGGTTCAGGTCTATCCTCAATTCGACCTATTTTAGCTGGCGTACCTCAGGGATCAATCCTAGCCCCACTACTGTACATCACATACACACACGACATTCCTCAAAGTATCCACACACTTACAGCAACCTACGCAGACGACACTGCTATCATTACTAAACACGATAATCCTACACAGGCATCACTTAACCTACAACATCACTTACAAAAAATAAACGATTGGTGTAAACTATGGAAAACTCAAATAAATTATCAAAAGTCACAACACATCACATTTACTCTAAGACTAGAAACATGCCCTTCTGTATACTTAGACAACATACCGATTCCACAAACAGATAGAGTACAATACCTAGGCCTGACGTTTGACAGAAGAATGACATGGGGTCCACATGTAAAGAAAAAACGTGCATCATTAAATCACAGATTAAAACTATTGCATTCATTATTAAGACGGCATTCGAAATTAAACGCAAGACAGAAATTAAATATTTGTACATACCTATTAAAACCTCTCTCGACTTATGGGCTACAAATATATGGAATTGCAAAACCAACACACATAAAACGACTTCAAACTTTTCAGTCTAAAATATTACGACTAATTACCCAAGCACCCTGGTACGTGAATAATAACACTTTACACACTGACTTACACATGCCAACGATCAATGAACACATACGAACTTACTATAAATGATTTCATAATAAATTACATGAACACACCAACCAGCTAATTAAAGAAATGGCCACGACTATTATGCCGGATAACTCCAGAAGACGACTGAAAAGGGTCTGGATGAGGGACCTACTTACGTAATTGTATGTAAGTAAGTAAAAGCCATGGAAGGGATGCCGCTGGGTATTGCTTTTCCTCATGCCTATCAAGCCTTTTTATTTTATTTTTTTTATTTTTTTATTTTTTGTTTATTTTCTCATGACTGTGCCAGCACATCTGCTGATTGTCAATAGTTATAATTGACAGGTGCGGATAAATATATGTAAGTGCAAAAAAAAAAAAAAAAATGAATTTAGAAATCATGTGCCATTATACATCTTGACTTATTGATGTTTGGTCCCTATTGTCAGTTTTTTTTAATTTTTCTGCAATATGACGTTATCATTAGTAATATGAATAATATAACATAGAACTATTATTTCATAACACTTTTTAATGCATACGATCAAACAACAAAAAAATAGCTTCAATTTTCAAGTTCGAAATATTTCTAAAACTAAAATTTTTAAAACCAGTATGTCAAAAAATATTAGATTTACCGAGCCTGTTCCGCCCTTAAATTTGATCATATTTAGTCTAGTTCAAAAATTTACGGAATGTTTTTTGTCGAAAACGTACTTCTTCATGATCAAAATGTGAAAAAAAAAACGAAAAAAGTGCCAACATTTTTTTATATATATTCTATTCTTTTATTTTATTTTTTTATAGTTACAACACGACGATCCTCGCGCGGGCTCATTACCGCGTATGGGGAGCGTCCCACGGGTGGCGGATGTGGGGATGGTCGGTGGAAATTTCTTGGAAGTTCCTCCCGGCTAAGTCCGATGGACTCGCTGACCAACAATGAGAGGGGCCCTCCAGACTTGCTGGAGGGAGGGGACCTCCAGACTTGCTGGAGGTAGGGGCCCACCAGACTTGCTGGAGGGTGTGACGTAGGATTGAACGCCCTACTCACATATCTTTAGTTCACCAAACACCACAAAAAGTCATGGATCTCCCTAAGGTAAAACGCTCATTATCCGGAAGTAAACTAGTCCCCCGTTCGGGTCTCCGGGTGGGGACTGCTTTAGGGGATTCATGGCGCAAGTTGAAATATAGGGATTTAAATATTGGTACGTGGAACGTAAGGAGTTTAAACACAGCAGGGGGGGTAAAATCGGTCGCGAATGAGGTAAATGGGTACAATTTGGATGTCGTGGCTCTGCAAGAGGTTCGCTGGCCAGGGGAGGGCTCGATGAGGGAAGGAAAGTACACTATTTGGTACGGAGGAAGCGAGAATCATTGTTTAGGTACCGGGTTTCTAATTAGGCGTAGATTACTATCCGCTTTGAGGGACGTACAATTCTTTAGTGATAGAATTTCGGTAGCTACATTTCAGGGACGTTGGTTTAAAATCGCATTAATAAACATACATTGTCCGACCGAAGACAGTGACGATGAAGTCAAAAGTGAATTTTACGATAAACTCGAATGGGTTTATGATAAACTACCACGAAACTACATGAAAATAATTGTAGGTGACGCGAACGCAAAGGTAGGAAGGGAAGAAGTTTATATTCCGACGATTGGTAAAGAAAGTTTGCACGAATATAGTAATGATAATGGGATCCGTCTGATAAACTTTGCCATCTCGAAAAACCTGATAATTAAAAGTACGACGTTTAAACATAAGGATATTCATAAATATACTTGGACATCACCGGATTCGCAAACACGAAATCAAATCGATCATGTCTTGATACAACACAGCTGGCAAAGTAGTATAATTAATGTACGGTCTTATCGCGGAGCAGAATGTGGGTCGGATCATGAATTAGTAATCGCGAAACTTCGACAAAAACTTAATATAAAAAAGAGAAAAGAAAACCGTTTCAATTTTGAGAATTTTAATTTGGAAAAATTAAAAAATCCATCAATTAGAAACCAATTCGAGCTAGATGTTAAGAATAGGTTTGAAGCTTTAGAGCTTCCTGACGAGGACCACGAGGATATTGACAAGTTATGGATAGAGATCAGAGATAATATTAAAGCGGTCGGTAACTCGTGTCTAGGAAAAAAGGAAAATAAGAATAACAAACCGTGGTTTGATGAAGATTGCTTAAACATGTGTGAAAAAAGAAAAGCCGCTAAATTAAAAGCTCTAAATAATCCTAGCGAAGACAATCTGGAATACTTCCGAATCTCAAAGAACGAAACGACAAAATTGCTAAAAAATAAAAAAAGGGAGTATCTTAAAAATAAAATAATTGAAATAGAAACTAATAGAATCGAAAATAACGTAAGAGACATGTACAAAGGTATAAACAGATCACGTAAATATGTAGGGCCCGTAACGTCTGGAATTAGGGATGATAATAACAATATTCTGACCGATCCGGTTGACATATTGAATAAGTTTAAGGACCACTTTGACAATATTTTAAATACGGGAAATTATGATCTGTGTCCTCCTTCTGGGTACCAGAGTGCTGAACCGTTAATAGAAGGACCAACTAAAGAGGAAGTTGAAGTAGCTATCGGAAAATTAAAATCATATAAAGCAGCGGGAATCGATAATATTCCTACTGAACTAATTAAGGCATGCGGAGAAGCTGGAGTTTCTAAAATACATCGGTTGGTTAAAAAGATCTGGGTGAACGAGAAATTACCTGAAGAATGGAAAGAATCTATTCTTATTCCGATTCACAAAAAGGGTCCGAGGACGGATTGTAATAACTATCGAGGAATTTCACTCCTTCCGGTATGTTATAAAATATTCACTTTAATCTTAACCAGTCGAATCACGGAATACGCCGAGGAAATTATCGGAGACTACCAATGCGGATTTAGACGGAATCGTTCGACTATTGATCAAATATTTTCTTTACGGCAAATATTAGAGAAAAAATTGGAGTATAACGGTATTGTTCACCAGCTGTATATAGATTTTAAAAAGGCTTACGATTCTATCGACCGCCAGAAATTGTATAATATTCTAATCGAGCAGGGGATTCCAAAAAAACTAGTAAATCTAGTCAGGATGTGCTTGACGGAGACACTCAATAAAGTTAGAATCGGTAATAATTTGTCCGAAAAATTTGAGGTTCGTTCGGGCTTAAAACAGGGGGATTCTCTTTCGCCTGTCCTGTTCAATTTGGCATTACAACATGCCATTAGGGAGGTAATGCGAACCGAGAAAGGGTTGGATCTGGGCGGGACAACATCCGTGCTGGGCTATGCTGATGATCTGGTACTGTTAAGCGAAGACGTTGAAACTATAAAACTAAATACGACAACGTTAATGAAAGCCGGGAAAGAACTAGGACTCGAAATAAACGTGGATAAAACAAAATATATGGTTAGCTGCAAAAATGGCGATACTACTGGTGATATCGATATAGATGGTAATATGTTTGAACAGGTAGATAAATTTAGGTATCTAGGTTCTACGATAACCAGAAAAAACGAAATTGAAGAAGAGATTAAGGTTAGACTGAAGGCGGGGAATGCTTGTTATTTTTTTGTGACAAAACTACTTAGTTCGCGCCTCTTGTCCCGAAACTTAAAAATTAGAATCTATAAAACAATTATCTTACCTACAGTTCTTTATGGATGCGAAACTTGGCCGCTTACATTAAGGGATGAGCAGTGTCTTAAGGTTTTTGAAAATAAAGTATTGCGTAGAATATTCGGACCGAAAAAGGATGAGTTAACCGGAGAGTTCAGACGGTTACACAACGCCGAATTGCGTGAGATGTATCCGGGTAATATAATTGAGGTAATTTCATCGCGGCGAATCAAATGGGCTTGTAAAGTTGCTGGGCTTAGTAACGAGAGAATTCCTAAAAGGTTAATATTTGCTGTGCCGAATGGTAAGCGTCCGAGGGGTAGACCGAAGCGAAGATGGGAGGATTGCATTAAAGCCGATCTGAAGGGACTGGGTTTGGACGGCGAACGGTGGAGGGAGGTGTGTAACAAGCGATTGGTGGTGTCGGCATCGAACCTTCGGGTTCGCTAAGCCTTATTATTATTATTATTACAACACGACGATATAACATTTATACTGACGTGGCAGTAGCGTGCACGGAAGGGTGGATCTGGCCCACGGACTATCTTTTCCCTCCAAACCTTACCCCCCCCCCTCCAACATCCCTCCTTTAAAATATTAAAATGGACAAATATTTACGTCACCGACTCACTCAAATCAGACAGATTATTGAAGATAAAAGACAATTGCATATGATCAAAAATGAAAAATAAAATTTTCCAAGAGGTTTTTTCTTCTTCTCTTACATATATATGAAATATATAGAAAGGGACAGTATTGCAATCGTGAAAATGTTCGAATCTGAGTTTTCTGATCTGGTCTCCTGAGTCAAAATAACCAATTTCCGCAAAATGGTGTGTGTGTATGACAGGTCTAGTTCAAAAACGAAAAGTTGTATGAAAGTGAAATTGCACATTTAAGGTTTGTATATACCTGAGATGTTGCAGCACCTTTTTTCGTCAAAATCGGCTAAGTGGAAGTAGTACTTTATATAATCGATGCCTCACATTTTTACGATTTTCTCGAAAACGGCTGCAACGATTTTGATCAAACTCGGTATATCAATGTATCATTAAATGGTTTTTAATATCAGGTAGGTCTTATCCACATTGATGTCACCTTATAGGACTTAAATGCTCAATATTTCTTCCTCTAAAGTGCCTTTAATTTGATTTATTTTAAATAATTAATCATCTCTCATCATTATGAGTTACAAAAAAAAAAGGCTAAATATAACTTTTGAAAGAATTTGATAAATGAATAAAGGGGAAAAACAACTTATCCAGGTCGAAAATTAATTTCTGAGAATATTATATCATTGGAAAACGGAGAATTTAAGAATAAAAAAATTATCTTATAAATTAAGTTGAAGAAAGTAACAGAGAATGACAAAAATAAATAAAAAATAATTTCTGAAAACTATCATTATCTAACGTAAATGACATTTTCCAATGAAATTAAATGAGATTTTTTTACTAAATGTAAACTTAAAAAAAAAAAAAATTTGAAGTTTGAAAAAATATTTTTTTAAAAAATATTAAAATCCACCGAATCAAGACAACGACATTGTTTAAAATACTATTTCATTGTACTTATGTGAAAGAAGAAGTGAAATAAAAAATATTTAATGGATGTACAATATAAAGCAGATGTTTATAACCTTAAATACATTTATAATTGTGGGTTGATGGTTGATTGTAGTGAATAATGAAGAGAAGGATAGTTGAGGTGATCAGTCAAAAATAAAAATGGCAAAAATAAATAATAATATTTATTTTAACATTTTGACAAAATTTTAAAATGAATAAAAATTTGCTTCACTGAATCATATAAGACAGGTTATTAAAGATATTAAGACTATTGCATATGATCAAACATGAAAAATAGCTTAAAATATTCAAGTTTGAAAAATTTCCAAAGCTTTGAAAATCAGTATCTCAAGAAATATTAAACTTACCGAATTAGTTTTGGTCTTAAATTATAGAATATTTAATGTAGTTTAAAAATGTATAGTTTGTTAGTTGTCGAAAACGTGCTGCTTCATAGTCAAAATGGGGAAAATATTGTAGGTTAGAGGGTTTTTCAAAAGTGATCCGGGAGGGGGCGCTGAGTTCGAAAACTTGGATTTTGCATCTCAGTCATATCTCATATAAGAAAAAAAAAGAAACCATCTACCCCCATTCCATGCAACTTAGACCCCCATTTTCATGTTTGACAAGGTTACTGGGCTGTTAGTCCTTCAGTTAAATGAAATGTTCAGTAGCCCCTAGTCTATAAGCTAAGCCAAATCAAGCTTTTTATTTATTTTTTACTTTTATTTTTATGTTTTATTATATTTTATATTATTTTTTATCCTCATGTTTTATTTTTTTTTATTATTAAAAATTAAAAAAAAAATATTATTAACGATTTTTTTTTTTTGCAATTTAGTTGTTTATCGTATTTTATAGTTTTTGCCACTCCTTTCAGTCTAGACAGTCTGCCTCTTGAAGGCCTCTGGCAGCCATGCCTTTCACCACATCCTGCAACCATTTCTTTCTTGGTCGTCCTCTTTTTCGCCTTTCTTATCGATTGATAGAGAAAGGTTAATTTTGGACATCGGTCCTCCATCATTCTCTGTAAATGGCCATACCATTTCAGCCTTTTATTTATTGCAGAGGATAGTTTGTTTTCTGCTCAACATTTCACCTTATATTTTTTTTAGGAACATGCTGCAGTCTGGAAATGACGTGGAGACTTGTCTCCTACTTTTTAGTGATCATCCACGCTTCAGATGAATATAGAGTGACATTTTCCAAAAAGGAATGATAAAGCTTTTTTTTGTTAGGAGATTTACCTGATTGCTCCATAACACAGAATTTATAGTCCCAATTATTCACCTTCCTCTTGTGATTTTCTCATGATCATTTGATTTCCTTGGAAGAGCTTCCATCCTTAGTTATCAATCTACCAAGATATTTAAATTCATTTGTTTTTGCTTATTCCCAATTTTTTAGTGACAAGGCCCCTGTTAAATATTAGTATATTCCCGTTAAATATACCCCATATACTTTGTTTTTTCTGTATTCACCGCCCGACCCCATGCTTTTTTATTTTGCCGCAGGCAAATTTATTTTTAGTTGTTTGTATATTGTTAATAAAGTTACTGTCTGTTAAGTGATGATATCTGGCTTTTTTTTTTTTAATTTAGTTGTACTTATTTATAATTTATTCTTCTCTAAGAATAAAGTTTGTTTTATATCAATACATATTTAATATTCTCTTTTTGATTGTTTAAAAAAAAAATTATCATTATTTTTATTTTGCTTTTTAATTTTTTTTAACAGCAATTTTTTTCCATCATACAATTTGATTCACCATTTTTTATTTTAAGTGTTACATTAGATTTTCTTTCTTTTTTTTTACAATATATAGAATGTTTTTAAATTTATAGTAACTAGGTTTTTAATTTTCATTGGTTATTATAATTTTATTATTATTAAAATGTTGATATTATTTATTTATTTTTTAACTTAGTCTGTTTCTAGTTTTCATGTTTATTTCAGCTGTGGTTGTTTAATTGAAGTTCCATCTGGTTTCAACATCCAGAAATAAATTAAATTATTATTGAACGGCCATTTATGATTTTTTTTAAATATATATTTGCCTGTATTTTTTTTTTAATCTTTTTATAAATCGCTCAAGGTGATATTAATTAGCTAAGGTTTTTTAATTAGTTGCCTATCGTTAGAAAGTGAATCATCACCTCCTATATAAAATTTTAGTTGTTCACTAATAATAGGTTCAGTGATACCCAATTCTTCAACCAATACCATTGCTACAATCTGCTGTATCTGTAAAATTAACTACTTTATTCAGTGATTCTATTTGTTTCTTTTGATACCCAAGTAATGGGCAATCAAAAACAGTTATCGAATTATTTAAGTTGCTTGTTTTGAAATTAGGATGTATTTCATTATTAATATATTCAGGATAATTTCGTTTTTCCATTTGAATGGTGACTTGATTTTTATTATCTGATTTTATTTGGCATTCAAATATTTCATTTGATTTTCTACTGATCTGTGGTTCATTAATATAATTAGAAACATAATTTTTATTTTGAATAAATGGAATTTTGACTGTTCTATTGATTTGGTATTACTAAACGCATTTTCCAGATAATTTAATAAATTGTCAATTTTGTTTAAATTATAATTTAATTTAATTTATTCTGCTCCTTTAGAGGAATGAGCAAATGCCTTATTTAATAATTTTTTTTCATAGACTCTTTGAATGAATTATCCTCCAAGTGAAATTTGTTATTTGATTTCCTTAAGAAATTTATATATTTTTTAAAAATATTTGAATTCTCCATTAAAATGAGGCATATTATTATATGTTTTATTTCAATTGGTAAATATTACATTATTATTATTTTATTTATATATTTTTTTAAATTTAAAACTTTCAATTTCAAATTATTTTATTTATTCAATATATTATTTCAATAAATATATTATTAAATCCAAGTTATCTGTTGATCCTTTATCTGATATAGATATTTACATAATAAAATTCAAAAATATTAAGTAGATACATCTACAGTAAAATCTAAAGCTTACTGATGAAGCATGGTTATCTTCTTCTTGATATCTGAAATCAGTAGGCCAACTGAAGGGGGGATTTTCTAAAACTGGAAATTTTCTGAAGAAAAATTGGTACCTCATTGTTGATTGGGCCAATTTCTAGACCTTGTAAAAGTGACTAGTGGTGACAAGCAGATATTTTGAGAAAGTGATTCAAGTCAAAGTTCTTCAGTATTCGGTTCAGATAGTGTAGATGTGAGAATACCTAGTAATTAGTGAAAACTTGATGCCAGCTGGTCCTATTTTTGGGCACCAATTAATGAACTAGTACAACTGTAAAGACTTGGAAATTTGCTTTTATTGTAAAATAAAAAGTTACATTGACATAGAGTTACTGATACGTCTCCCAAACTAGTCTTGTGAGGCTTAAACTACTGTTATATGTCTGACGGCAAAACTTAGAATTGTATGTAACATATTGTTGTGATCAATATATATGAAATCATAAAGGAGGGGATGGCGGCTATTACCATGGGTAGTTCGATTATTGTGGAAGAGTTAGTTTTTAGTTAAAAGTAATAATGCACCAAGCATGTGCTAACTATAAACTTTGGGTCAAAATCCCTTCCAGGGAGGATGCCAGCGAGCCTGGTCAAGTTAATGGGTGGCCTTCAGAGTTATCTCTAACTTACGGTCAACTGTCTCAAATTGAAGTGTTCTTAGCTGACAGCGATAAACCATAACTGTTCGCACATGATGGAGTGTTTAGGACATTTCCTGTACCAGGTAATGAGTTTTGACAATATTATTAATTATAAATAATGGAAAAATAGTAATAATAATTATAGTATTATAACTCACATACACAGACCATTTTGCAATACTTGGTTATTTGGACTCATAGGACCTTACAACTTGTATTTCCGTTAAAAACTAGAAATCAAAATTTTTCACAACCGCAATACTTTCACTTACTATATATTTCATATAGAGGTAAGTGAAAGTAAAAAGTACAACATGATGCTTGAGACTAGTTGGTTACAATAAGTGTCGCTTGATACTAGTGCCTTACAATAAATGTCACAATAATACTAATGTAAATGCATTTTATCGTTCCTTATATCCATTCAATGGGCCCAAGTGATGTGAGTCTTATGTCACCTATGTCTTAATACATGTATCTCATCGCTCTGGTGTGAACTCGGCCTAATCTATGAAAGATCTTTAATATTATCTTCCCACATCCCATCGGATGATAATATTAAAGGTAAACTGTAGCATAACTAAATAAACTTATTTTAGATTCAAACTCATACAACCATTCCATGATAATAAAAAATATATTACAGATAACATCTGTTTTATTTTAATTGTTTTTTATTCTATGTTACATAGCCCTTTTGTTTAGCTTTCAGAGCTTGTTCTAAATAAGGGTATTTTTTTTCTTTATCCATTCTCCTCCATATGTCTCTTGCCTTCCTACAAAATTAGCTCAATGTTATTACAAAATTTACCACAATATAAATTTAATAAACACTTTTGCTCTGAAATAATTAAGTAATTAATTATTAGGCATAATTTTTTGGCAATATTAATTCATTATATTTCATCAACTAATTCTCATTATTAATAATTACTACTACTACTAATAATAATAATAAATAATTTGTTGGTGATTGCTTAAGATAGTCAT
This sequence comes from Nezara viridula, assembly GCA_928085145.1. Classification (NCBI taxonomy): domain Eukaryota; kingdom Metazoa; phylum Arthropoda; class Insecta; order Hemiptera; family Pentatomidae; genus Nezara; species Nezara viridula. The sequence goes on along the minus strand of OV725077.1, from coordinate 111,942,033 downwards.
GATGGTCGACAACAGTTATTCTCTTCTTAATTGAATCACTGATGTTAGTTGAACCACTGGGCCTCATTGTGAAAAAGAAAATATATAAGCAAATGTTGGCGATGATGCTTATGGAGTAGTCAATCTGTTATTGTAAAGCCATGTTTCTATGATGAATTAAAAGACAAGAGCATTTTACAATGCCTTAGACCAGAAATTAAAAATCTTATCAGTACAATAAAATTATTTTATGATCCTTTCCATTTCTTCTACATTCCAATATTTTTCATGTGTTAGTTAATCTTGACTTGATTTTTCTATTTAAGCAAAATCACATATCTTATCAATAAAGGGAGTTACAAAAAGAAAGGTTGATAATTTGGTTAGGGATGTTGTACCGAAAATGTACTTCAAAACCACCAACATACATTTGAATCTCAATCTATTGTTGAGATATGATATCTTAAAGTGTTTTTCAATAAAACTTTTTTCACCATTAACAGAATTCATGATGAATATTCTACAACATAGCAACTAATGAAATGAAATGAATGACTATTTTGCGCATTGAATCGTCAATATATAATTCACTGATTGATTTGGTTTTAATGAATAAACTATTTCTGAAAAAATACCATGGAAAAGAATACAAAACATTTGATTAAAAATTGATTATCCTTGAGAAGCAAATGAAAAGTAATAATATTTATTCAATTTCAGCAAGGTGACAGTTGGCATCATGATTACAGTCAAGAAAAGAAATAATAAGTCTTATTCCAATCCAGTTCTACTGCTGAGTAGTGTGAGGATTTCCTCTGTAAATCATTAACAAAGTGATCCTTGTTATAAACATTTATTAAGAAACAATAAGTTAAAATTAATATCTAAATAAAAATAGTCTATAACAAGCAAAAAAAAATTTTAATTATAAAGTAGAAAAAATAAAAATATATCCACAGCCACACTGCATGTTCTTTACACAATCAAAACTGCACTGTAAGAACAAAAACCAAACATTTTCAGAAGACAAAAAACTGCGTAATTTTTGTTCTATGAACATTATATTTTCGTTAATTTTTTTTTTCCAGGTCTAAGGCAAAGATTTAATGCTCTACGTAACTTTTTTGATCATGTTTTTACCATATAATCTTTTAGAGCCAGTATTTCTAACTTCTAACTTTTTAATTACTTTAAAAACAGGTATTAGTTAGGTAAAAGCAATCAAATTTATTGTAGTAACACCCATAACGTTTTAATAATGTTCAAATCATGACAGGGACAAAGTCAGTTTCCAAAATATAGAGAAATGATACTGCAAATGAAAATTTGTAAAAAAGTTTACTGGAAAGCTAGTATTTGATCACATGGATTGGTCACTTTTCTGTCTCCCACTGTAGGGACGGCTCGACGGCTGACCGGGTAGTGCATGTTCCCTATTTTACTCAACTTCATATGGATGTAGTTTGATTCACGAATGCTTGATAAGTTCTAGGTAAACTGCTGATGTGTAGATCACTTCATGTCTAAGCTTCTGGCGATTTCGAAGATTCATTGGTTTGAAAGACGAAACTAGAGTTCTTTTTTTTTATCATATTAAATTTTCCAATTAATGAAATCATTGCTCTCTCTCACTATCTGGAATTCGGAGGCATTGTAGCTTTTTTTTGTCAAGCTCATTTTGCAGTTATCAGGAATTTCGATTGTTTTGATGGCCATTCAATATTATATTCTCACTTACCACTCTCTTCTTTGCTTTTTCTAGTTCCATGGTGAACAGTGCCAGCCTCAGTGCAGGGTTCGTATTTGCCCAGAGGCTTGGAAATGCCCACCACTTATTAGAAATTGAAAAAAAAAAATACAAAGTGTATGAGAAAAATTAATTTTAGCCTATTAATAAAGCTAATTGATAATGTAGTCTACTCACAAAACGATTTATACATTCTATATTTACAGGACCACCTTTCATTGAGCATTTTATTACCTTTTTTCGATAACAACACAATCTCTATAACCTTCACTGTAACTTACAGTTTTGTACATCACTGTACTTATAATTTTCTGTTTTTTAAATTACAGGGTTTTACAAAAAGCTAGAGAAGAAAAGGAACATCGTAGATTTCATTTTGTGGGATCAGAATATGCACCAGGACAAGATTGACCAGAAAAGCTCAAAACCTCATTTTCCCAATAAATTGTCCTTACTGGTTTTTGCAGTGTAGCTGTCAGAAATGTATTAAATCAGAAAGATATAAAAGTAACAAAGAAAAAAAAAAAGGTTTCCTTTTATTTTCCATGGAAATTCCATTTGGATTCTATAGGATAATAAATATACCTTAGTTTAATACCTATTCAATATGGCAATATGGCATTATACATTATTAACAAACTATCATCAGAATTGTTCAAAGATGGGGAGAAGACCTCAGAGCCAAGCTGTTATATCTAATCCAGAAGATATGGGAGAAGGAACGGATACCAGAAGCATGGAAAACAGGGTTGATCTATCCTATCCTTAAGAACGGCTCCATGTACGAATGTGGAAATTATAGAGGCATAGCACTTCTTCCGGTTGCCTATAAAATAATGAATAATATTCTACTAAATCGGAAATATCTGTATTATGAAAACATAATAGGCGACCATCAAACAGGATTCAGGAGAGGGAGGAGTACGCTAGATCAGATATTCATCCTAAAACATGTACTTGAAAAACGATGGGTTGTAGATCAGGTCGTAAACGCATTATTTGTCGGCTTCAAAGCAGCCTATGACTCCGTGGACAGAAACTGTGTCTGGAAGATCATGACTGAGATAGGTGTTCCCGGGAAGTTAGTGAGGTTGACGAAGGTGTGTACAAATGATCCTAAATACAGGGTACTAATACAAGGAGACGTATCTGAAGCCTTTGAAGTTCGAACGGGTTTGAGGCAGGGAGATGGACTCTCGCCAATGCTGTTCAACTTAGCACTAGAGAAAGTAATAAGAACAACATCACATGAAGATGGAGGGGTGCACATTGGAATGAAACACAAAATCCTAGCATATGAGGACGATATGGCTGTCCTCAGAAGTAATCAAGAGGATATTGAGAGACTCGCTCGGACTCAGTTAAAAGAAGCAGAGCAAATCGGACTACAGACCAATGTAGATAAAACCAAATACATGATAGTTAGCCGAAACATCAACCCTAATAACATGATCTGCATGGACTTTAAGTCATTCTCGAAAGTAGACAGATTCAAAAACCTCGGCTCCACAATAACCTCAATAAATGATCAACTAACAGAGATAGACCAGCGAATAACTAGTGCGAACAGATCTTTCTTCTCTCTTTCAAAGGTACTGAAATTCAGAAAAATCTCCAGAAATCTAAAAATAAGGGTGGGTGTACACCGCCGTGATTAAGCCAGTTCTGCTGTACAGTTGTGAAACCTGGGAAACCGGCACATTAGAAGCCAGAATTGAGAGATTCAAAATAAAAGTTCTATGTAGGATAACAGGACCTATATGGAACCAGAAACTTGACACATGGAGGAGAAGGAACAATAAAGAACTGCTGAAAGAAACGGGTCAGTCAATATCTCATGACATGAAGGCAAGGAGGTTAAGATGGGAAGGGCATGCAGCTCGTAGCAATCTATCAGGATGCCTTTACACAACAATGAATACCAGAGTAGCAGGCAAGAGACCACCTGGGAGGCCAAAAACCAGATGGATAGATAGGATAAACAAAGATATGGCTGAGCTTCATGCCGCAAACTGGGAAGCAGTAGCCCAAGATAGGCAGAGGTGGAGAAGGCTGGTTCAGGGGTCCAAAGATCTACAAGGTCTGTAGAGCCAACAGAAAAAAAAAAATTATTAAATACAACAATCAAAAGTTATCTTTTCATAGCTTCCATTGTGTACTATGACTTCTTATCTTAAATATTAATTTTAATTATAAAATTAATGGAGATATAAAAACAATAATGCTCACAATTTCATAATGTTCAGAGGACAGTCAGAAGGCGCCTTCTTCCTGAATACCCTCATGAAATTTATGAATGGATGAATTGAGAGCTTTTGCCAATTCCTGTTTGCCAAGCAATTTGGACTGTGACCCGTTCTTCTAAATCTTTTTTCTCTTTTGGTTGAGCTATGGATAACTCCATTGGAAGAATTTCCACTTCTATCTTTGCAGGTTTTTGGCCTTGATTTTTTTTTTAAAACTGCAATGTAAAAATATATATATATATTTAATGAAATACTTTAAATTTAATTAGATAAAATTTGTTAGTGAGGATTAAGCCAGTTGTGTTGTTATGAGATTCAACCTGATAAATAAAGATTTTTTAGTTCCTTGATATAAAATTTTAGTAGCTACTTTAAAAATAAAATCAGAGCAATAATAAAATATTTAAGAAGAAATTTAAGATTACAATCTTTATAAATAATACATTTTTAGCTCTTATAACGATACGAAAATATAATTTTTTTAATAATTAATTTGTTTGCTAGTTTTTGATATATTGATTTCTATTTATAATATTTTTATGTACTTGTGAGCGACGCGGCCTCTATGGACTGCTATCTGCAGTTTTCTTGTTATTTAAAGTGTTGTTGTTGTTATTTATATTTCTTATTATTAAATTACTATATTATTATTATTATTATATTTATATTTCTTATATATATATATATATATATATATATATATATATATATATATTAATAAGAAACAGACAAACAAGAGGCAACACCAAATATATTTATATTTCTTATTATACGATAGTCTAATTTCATATGAAGATAGGGATTATCAGTGCCTCATAACAATTTACAGTGTTCAGGTTATAAACATTTAATAATAAGAAATATAAATAACAACAACAACACTTTAAATAACAAGATAACTGCAGATATCAGTCCATAGAGACCGCGTCGCTCTCAAGTTCCTATTTTTATTATTAAAGATGGTTATAGCTAAGAGGTACTTTATCTATACTTCTCGCCAGTTTCATTTTAATTATTGTTGCCCAAACTTATTTAAGAAAGCAAAAGGTAACTGATTGTTGGATCTACACAAGTTACTATAATAAACTGCAACTTGTAAGAACAAACTAACAAAAACTAAAAAAAGAACAAACCATAAGTTTTTTTGTTTTCCATTCTTCCCTTTATCCAATTACCTGTGCGACCTGAAAATATTTCATTTTTATTATTATTATTATTTTAATTCTGTGTATGATTTTAAAAACAAATAGGAAAAAACACATAACAAATAACTCTGAAAAAATGATTATGAAAATATTTTTCTCTTTCTAAACTGTTTTTATAAACAATAAGCATAATATTAATTATTCTTTTCAATGTTGGCTTGAACTATTTATGTATTCATGTTCCTGGGAATTCAAAATATCATGTAAATATAAATTCATTCCATAGAATTTTAGAAAACAGATTTACATTTAAAAAATATATGCATCATTAAAATATGTATTAAAAAATATTACTTGGAAGTTAATGAAAATTTGTAAAGATTAAAGGATACATGAAAATTAATGCCAGTATTAAAATAAAAAATGTTTAATTAATTGCCTAAGTAAATTGATGGTGATACCTCACATCAGTAAGAGATGATTAAGTTAATTTATGTCAATAATAAACATTAACAAAACTACCAGTAAATATCAACATTTCACCAACTTTTAAAAAATAATCAAATAATTTTATTTTAACAGCACACAACATACAACACATAACACCAGTGAACAGTGTTTCCAATTTAGTTTTTTTAATTTCTTTTCTTCTACATATGATTTTCCCTTTTTTTCTGTTCAGTCAGAGCCTAAATACTCATTAATTTTTCCCTCCTACCAAATATATGAGCCTTTCAGTTGACAGAATGACTTAGCTCCAATTTTCAACATTTTTGAGTAAAGTCATTTTAGTGATATTTCTAGTTGGAAAATTTATAATATCTACGCAGACAGTTAATTCTAAAGTATGTGATTGCCTTGTTGAAATATAGAACTGTGAAAAAGGTATACATTTTCACACTTTAAAAACTACTAAACTAATAATAAAAAATCTAGAACTAGAGTTGGTTAGTCATTCTGTCAAGTGAAAGGCTCATATTTAGGTAATGTATATAATATAGTATACAAGCGTTATTTATTTGCATATTTAATGGATGCATTTGTATTTTCAATAATTAATTAAGTAATTAATAGATTAATTGACCGGCTTACCACTTAGCAATAGATTTCATTTCGGGAAGTTTTGGTTTTAGGTTTTTTTTTGTGTGTAATTGTAATTGATCTGAATGGAAAAAATATTTAAGTGGTCATTGAAGGCTTGTTAAAAAAAGTAAAATTACAATATGAGAAAGATTTGGTAAGGGGTGCAGTCAAATAAATATTATAAACTAGAACAGTATTTTATTAGATACGCACGGCACAATAGAACTTCTATGGTCAATAGAACTTCTTCCATTAATTTTAACGTAAATTCAGTTTATAAAATAAACTAAGTACTAATAAAATGATTTTTTCTTTTCATTTCCTACAAGAGAAGAATAAAAACTTATTTTATTAAACATTTTTGGTCATTTTAGAGCTTCCCTCTAGGGTAGTAGTTCTGTCCATCTCTCATCACCCTCCTATTATGCCTCTGAACCTAAAAGGTATGACTAGAAAATTACTTTTTGTTGTTGTTTATATATTTTTACTGAAGATATTGTATATATTCTTTAATTTTTATTAATGTAGTTTTTGGCCAGATATAGCTTTTTTTTACTTTCACTTACTAATATGTGTATACATACTAAGAAAAAATATTGCGATCGTGAAAATTTTAAAATCTGAGTAAAATTACCAAGTCTAAAAACGAAAAGTAGTACGAAACTGAAATTACATATTTAAGATAGGTATGTCTTGGATGTGTAAGCAACTTTTTCATTTAAATGGACTAACTGGAAGTGCCACTTTATATCAATGGTTAAACACATGTTTACAATTTTCTAGAAAACTGCTCCAACGATTTTGATTATACTTAGTCTATCATTGTATAATTAAGTGGTCTTTAATATCATTTAGATCTTATACTAATTGATGTCACTTTACAGGGCTTAAATGCTCAATGTTCAACATGTTTACCTCTAAAGTACCTTTAATTTGGTTTATTTTAGAAAATTAGCTCGCTTATTGACAGTAACTATAAAAAATGGCTAAATATAACTCTTGAAAGAATTTGATAATCGAATAAAGTAGAAAAAAGAAAAATGCTTATCCAGGTCGAAAATGAATCTCAGCAAATAATAGTCAAAAGATATACACATAATATATCGTTTAAAAGCAGAGAATTTTAGAAAAAATAATATGTAATAAATAAAGTTCTAGAAGATAAGGAAGAGTGACAAAAAAAATTTAAATAATAATTTCTGAAAACTAACATTATTTAAGGTAAATCACATGTTTTCAAGAAAATTAAATGAAATTTGCTTGCTAAATGAAAACTTTTTAAGTATTTAAAATCCACGAAATCAAGACAATGACATTATTTAAGATACTATTTCATTGTACTTGTGTGAAAGAAGAAGTAAAATATAAAAATATTTCATGGACATTTTTGTAACCTTAAATATATTTACTGTAGTATAATAACTCTAGATCTAATGTTATATTTAAATAATTAGTTATCTATAATCAGTTTATTCCGAAAAATAATCATGTGGCCTTTTAGAAAATTAAATTGGTGAATAATTTTATGAGTTTTCCCTTTGTGATATCCCAACAGTATCCACTTACAAAATAGTGTGACAACTTTTGACCTATCTGTGATAGGCAATACAAATATCATAACCCCATTAGAGTAAACTTCACAATGAAAAATAATAGTTTAATAACTAATAGTCATACGATCCATAATCAACTGATCGTACAACCTGTATAATCAACCATTAATATAATAAATATGGTTTGTGTTATTTTAATGATATTAATGAGCTTGTAGCAGTAATCTTTAAGCTTTACCTTGGTTAAAAATGCATTTCAAAAATTTTATAATAGCCCAACATTACCAGAAAATAATTTATATTCAAAGTGTTGAGGCAAGTGAAAGTTATGTGGTGCGCGCACCAGATTTTTTTTTTTTAATTTGCTGTAGTAACAGACTATTTATTGCAGTTGCAGACTACAAAATGTCACATTTAGCACAAATAGAATCAATATAGAAAATTGTTATATACGACCTTTTGCACAAACAATAGCGATATCAAAGTTATTAAGTGCAATTAAATTTATATATGATAAACAACCTTATTTAGGTTTTTTTTTTTGTTGTGTTTTTTTTATATAACTAGTGCTTGCCATGTGGTCGAAATGCGACCATAATCATAATTGATCATTTGGGAAACACATTAATGAGTTTCCAACATTTTTTTTTCTACTCTCAAATATTCATACATTCAGTTTTAGGATAAAAGCACCAATACCTGACATCCTCCTCGAAAAATGGTAATAATAACATTTCAGGACCTCCTAGACCTCTAATTCATATAATTTTTGTTTTTATATTTTCTCCTTGTATATTTGTTTGTTTTGCTTTAGTCTTGTTTGAAATCGCAACCAAAATAATGAGTGGCAAATTAGGAAAGTCCCTCACAGTCCACTTAGTGTCCCAGGAACAACTATCTGCCAGTAATGGCACCATATCTTATGTTAGCCTTTCTCTGTTTAACTATTCTGACCTATCCCAAAACTTTTGTTTGATTGTTTTTTGGAGTGTTTGAAATTATATTTTATCTGTTTTAACTTATCTTGATGAAGGAAATTGATATTCTATAGGATCCTTATAATGGAGACTTTTGCCAGTAGTTGACAGGCTTGTACTCTCATAAATTTCAAGAGATATACTAAATATAACAGGTCTTGAAATGAGCCCATCCACTACTGTCTTGTTAAAAAAAAATGCTAATGATTTGGATTAAATATATAGCAAAAATAGATTGATAAATTTAATTCGGGCAATGCAAGAAGTTAATTTTACAATAAGTTAAAGGTAATTTTTGTTAATCTTAAAATGAAGAATATGAAATTTCCCTTAATTATATCCTTTTCCTCATCTCTGTCAATTTTGGAAACATTTCAAATCAAAGTGTCAGCTACTGGTACAAAAAAACTCTTCTCTTAATTTTCAATGTTTTAAAATTTAGATAAATGTTTTATGGATTTGAAATATCTCTAGTTAATTTGAGAAATAGTTCTATAAGATGAATCCATGAAAAAGTTAATAATATCAACATTAAGTTTTTACACGTAAAAGTTCAAAGAAATTTTCTTAAGCACGTCAACTACTGGTGCATTTACCCTATGTGTATTTACAAAAGAAAACTGTGCAGTAGCATTTGTGTACTTTTTGAGTTATTAGTAAATAAGAATTTGAATTCATCGTTAATTTTTTTATACAAAAAATTTGAACCCACTTTGCCCATTAAGTAAAAATTTGAGGCAATTTTTTTTTTTTTTTAATGAAAATTCTTATTTGCGTTTTTTCCCAGTTTTGGAATTCAAATCTCAATTTGGTTTCTCCTTAAAAAAATATTTGAACCATTTTTGTTCCTTCGTTCGGTACAAATCGTTTCATTTCAACATTACACCCATACTATTTATTTATGAAATGCAAATTTAAGTTTGTCATAATAGAGCTCTCCTAAAAATATAAACGCAATTGAAATATCTTATTGGATATGACCTTTCTCAATATTGATGAATTTTTTTTTTTTTCGGTGATTCAGTAAGCTTTCACACAGGTTTAATGAATCAAAAATTGTGTACTTTTTGATTTATTCAACAATAAAATTCTGAATCAATCGTTATTTTTTTTTTCAGACTCTTTTTGGAGAAGTATGTTGTAATACATATATTAATCCCTTCTCAGTGCTTCAAGGAGAAGACTTTAGCCTATCTCATTAAAATCGTTACAGCCATTTGGGTGCTATAGTCTGTAGCGACAAACGTTTTGGGGACTATTTTGAAACAAAAAACTGGTTGTAAATGAGATGTATATAAAAACACTCTTAAATTTGATTGCAACGTTTTATCAAAATTTTAAAGCAATCAGAAAGAACTTTTGGAAATTAATGGTTTTGAAAAAACTAACATTTAACATTTCCAAATTTTTTTTAACGATAACACTGGGGTGCAAATGGGTAGGGTAGTAGGAGGACCGGAGGAGAAGATGGGTGCAGAAATCTCCCTAACTCCTTGCGGAATGATCAAGACATAGTGCCCTACCCACTGCTTGCGACTTCTCAGACCTCTCTATCTCTATCAACGCCTACAGTCATCTTCTCGTGGTACCTCCCCGGGGAGTCCTGTCGCACAGGTACCAGTTGCAGCAGGGCCTACTTGTGGGATAAGCCTTGTCTTTGCCAAAAGACATATTAATGCGATCGTGGGCAATAAATTTATGCTACACTGGGTACAGACTAGGCAACAAACACATTCTTAGTTATTCTTAGTAGAGCCCTTCCATAAGATAAGTAATTCACTTCTCCTAATGGACAGGAATACCATTAGGCGGATGACAGGACTGTATATCGGTCACTGACAATTAAATAAGCACCTTTACAATTTATGTAGGTGTAAGTGAGACCTCCACCTGCAGGTTATGTGGCTTGGAGGCTGAAACGGCTCATTACATTATTTGTAGATGTGATAATTTGGCTAGACTGCGACACTTTAACTTTGGATATGATCGTATCACTGACCCTAAGTACTGTGAAATGATTGATCCTACAAGTATCAACAGGTTCGTAAAGGCATCTGGCCTATTTTAACTGAGTTTAGGACGATGCACAATAGGCCTATTTGAGGCCGCAGTGCACCTCTTATGTCGGAGTTAAAAAAAAGATAACACTGAAGCTCATCAATAGCTGCTAAACCAAAAAAAGAAAGAAGAAAATCGGTTGGAAAACCGAGAGAGAAAAAAGGGACTGCACTCTTTTGACTTTGCCTATTTATATTGGGTGGGCAAATAAGTCCTTTTAGTTTTTCTGTTTATTTTTATGTTACTATGATATCTGATGAATTAATCCCTAAAGTGTATTATTCATTCTGTTTGTAATATGTCAACAACTAAATCTGTTAAGTCTAGTTGAAACTAGCTTAGTATTGTGTTTGCTATTGCACCGTGATTATGGAAGAAAATATCATTCATTATCAGCATATTTTGTTGTATTATTTTAAAAAAGGTAAGCGTGCTGCAGAAGCTCATAGAAAATTTTGCAGCTTTTATAGGGCTGATGCCTTAACCAAACACACCTGTAAAAATTGGTTTGCCAAATTTCATACAGGAAATTTTGACATCAATGATGCTCAACAGACAGGTGGCCCACATGAAATTGAAACGAACAACGTTAAGGCCATTGTTGATCAAAATCCCACCCAATCAATGCAAGAGATTGCTATGTCCCTAAATGTGTTGCACACAAGTGTAGAAAACCATTCGCACAATCTCGGCTATGTTTCCAGACTTAATGTTTGGGTCGCTCACTATCTAACCAAAGTCAACTTGGCAACACTCATTTCTATTTGTAACTCACTGCAGAACGACCCATTTTTGAAAACGTTGGTAACAGGAGATTAAAAATGGATATTTTACAATAATGTAGCTCATAGAAAATCTTGAGGACTTAGTAGTGAGGCTCCTAGAAAAATGTCAAAACCCAGATTGCATCCAAAGAAGATAATGCTTTCCATAGGGTGAAATTTCAAGGGTGCTATTTTCTATGAGCTATTGCCATCAGGACAAACAATTCAACTCTATACTGCTCACAATTAACAAAATAGGATCAATTAATTAAAAATAAACGCCCAGAACTGACAAATCAGAAGGTTGTAGTGTTCCACCAAGACAACCACAACTCACAAATGCCCCAAACCTGATTGGTCACTCATAATAAATTATTGAGCCGTGAATGGAACATTTTGTCCCACCTTCCCTATTCACCAGACCTAGCTCCAAGTGACACTTATTCGGGTCTCTGCAGAACTCTTTGAATGGAAAGAAAGTTCAAAAGGAAGAAGACATCAAAAACCACTTGGATCAGTTTTTAACAATAAACTCCAGACATTCTATGAACATGGCATTATGCAGTTAGTGGAAAGATGGGAAAAAATCATATTAAATAATAGTCAATATATTGTAGATTAAAATAAATTTTATGTCTATAATACATTGAGTTTTATTTCACCCTGAAGAACCAAAAGAACTTATTTTCCAACCCAATATAATGATTACTATATTTAATGAATATATCAATGGCTTCATATCAAAGACGTATATCTCTCATTTTCAAATAGTTGAGAAAAAGTCATTTTTTGTTTGATATGTTCAACTCAATCTGTTTCTGATTATTTTATTGAAGAATGTTTAAGTTGAATCATAAAAAAAAAAAAAAAAAAATCATTAGAATTGGTTTAAATTGAAGCTATGTTACAGAAAATTGTATTTTTCTCAACTTTTTAAAAATGACAGATGTGACTGAATTCATGTCTTTGATATGAAGCCACCTAAATGATTAAGTTTATATAAATAAAACCTCTTTTAATCTCACACATTTTTATTTTATAAATAAAACAATTTTTTAACAAGAATTTTTATTTTAACGTGTCAGCTATAAAAAGCCATTTTCAATCATTACAAAAAAAAAAAAAAAAAAAAAACGTTATTCATAAACAAAAATTTTATAGTATACTAAACAAAAGGCAGTAATTGTTTAATTAAAAATATTTTTAAAAATTGTGTTCTTTCCAACATCCACAAATGGCCTTTCTTCTCCTAGTTTTATCAAAAAACACACTTTTTCTTATTTTCATTTCTTTTCATCCACATTTCAAATTATTCTTAATAAGCTGTAACCTAGACTTCTAAAGAATAAAATAAGAATTTATGTGATTAAAAGAGGTTTTTTGTATAAACTTATATTGATTAAATAAAATAAATTAAATCTTTCTACAATTTGTCTTAGTGCTAAATAAACGATTTTGAAAGATATCAGGTATTTAAGTTACTAATTTATGGAAAATGCAGGGGGAGTCATTCCATTTATAGAAAACAAACCTTGATAATGCAATTTTTTTATTAAAAGTAAAAAAAAATTTTTTTTGTTACATCATAGATATTTCAAAAGAAAAAAAATTGCCTTAAACTTTATTAGCATATTGGAAAGATATAATAGCTATGAATATAATAAAGACGAAAGTAAACTATAAATATGTCTCATGTCAACACGAAAAAAATAAAAAATTTCATCAATTCCTTTAAGAAAAAAAACTAAAATTATTCTCCTACTCCGGAAACGCTTATATTACTGAAGCTGATATAAACAATTGGTAGTAGAAACAATTAAAATAAAGGATATTAAATTTACCGAATAATAGTAACATTCGTTACTGTAAGATTCATTACGTTTTCACACTAAATCGATATTACTGATGGAACCAAATTTTGGGCAGACTTGATATCTTCGGTGAAACGGTGTTGTAAGAAAAGCCTTCGTTACAACGTTTTTTTTCTTCAAAATTTAGGGGACAAACCTCTCTTCCTACTTTACAATCCTAGTATTTGAGATAACTAAAAAAAGTATCTAGAATTCGAAATAGCATCATATAACAGTAAATTCCCCATGGTTGAAAATTAAGCGATAGAGATTGATACATATCAAGGCATGAAGAATTTCGCATCCTCACCTTGAGAACTATAACATTCGTTACGTTTTTCTACGTTTACATTGAAATATTTCTTCTTGTGGTTGAGGTAATGTCACCATTCTTTAGAAACAATACCAAACATTATAATTTTTTTTTCAACTTGAAAAACATGTGAAAAACGAATGTAAAGCCTCGACATCATTTGAACATCAAATGGTCAAATAGTACAATATAAGAATGACCCATAAAAGGATGAAACAGCCCAGAAACTTCTGGTGTATAATTTGTGTATGTGTATTATTTTTGAGTCATTAATACTTGTCTGGCTCACACTCTCATATTTGTAAACTATAAGTCGAAAAATTACAAATTTATTATTGTCGTCTATTTGGATACCAATATAGTACATAAATATGCCAAAGTTCTGAATAATTCTTACCATTTGATTTCGAAAACTGGCATGCCCGTATTATTTTCTTTACTTCATTTTCAAGACTACTAAAGAAAGATGCTTTTTGTGGAACTAGGTCACCTGTAATAAAGATGACTATGATTGCTAGCACCAGGAAATTTTTTATTTTATTTAAAAATAATCATTAATTAACCAAATAAATCTGCTAACAGATACAAGAGTTTCCTCAATGTCATACTTATAACTCAATAAATCTAAATGGAAAAACCTATTTTCAGAAAGACAAAACTCAATTTGTGTCCATACGTATGAGGTATCCAGTAATAGCTTTAAGATTACTTTCATTAAGATAAACACTGTGAGGGTACTATATTATTCATAGATCTTATTTGGTTGTACACCAAAACTAAAAAAAATCTTGAGATTTGAGGATATCGGTGAAACTGGTATCTTATACGATAATGTAGTGAACTACATTTTGATACATTCCTAAGATTCTTCTGTACTACCCCAGCACAAATACTGAGTAAGAATAAAAAAGTCATTCTGAAGGTAAAATATGTTATGTCATCTACTTTTTATCAGTACCTTAAGTTTCAGTTTGTAGAATTGTTTTAATCAGCGTCATGTGGTATTAGCTTCAAAGACATTCTCAACAACAGAAATAATTTCCTGGTCTATTTATTTCCATGCATCTTTGTCCATCTGCTTTTTGATCTTCCACATGGTCTTTTGCCTACTATTGAGACATTCATTCTTGTGTAAAGTCTTTAATAAAGATTGCTCCTTGCAACATGCCCCGTTAGTCTTAACCTCCTTATCTCCATATCATAAAATATTGATTGATCAGTTTCTGTAAGCACCTCTTTATTGGTCTTTCACCCCTATCTATTAGTACTCTGATCCCAGATCGGGTCGATTATCATGCGGAGAATTTGTCTTTCAAATCTTTTAATACTTCTTTAATCTTTTTAATACTTCTTCTAAGGTGCTGGTTAGTGTTCAGGTCTCGCATCTGTATATCAGAATTGGCTTTCTCATAGCATTGTACGCCCTTAATTTATGATTTCTTGGTATTTCAATATGTTTGAAAGAAAGATGAAAGCTCTGCCTGCGCTTTTTATAATCTGGTCCATTTCCTACCGTTTGTCACTCCTTGTAGTTATCATGGAGCCGATGAATTTGAATTTGTCTACTCTCGAGAAATATTTCCCTTCTGCGCAAATCCTTTTATTGGATTGGGATTTTAGGCTTATTATCATACATGTTCTCTCCATGGCTAACTTGTTCAACTGTGCTATTGATTTTCCTTCTTGTCTTCAAAATCCCTCTAGGTACTGCTTATATTTAGTTCTGGGTCTGCCCACTTACCCTTTCACAAGACTAGCTTCTATGAACCATTTTGTTTTTTTTTTGTCCTCTGAGAGTTTGTATACTTTTCCAAATCAGCGCTGTTAGTGTTCTTCTATTCGTTCAGTGCAACCACTTTTAATACTAATCACTCGTCTGGAGTATCGACGATTCACAGAAAAACACCAAGCTTTGGAAATGGAGGGAATTTATGGAACTGATCTAGCAAGGATAAGGATATACGACTGCCAATATGAAATATTTGGGCGTTTGTGGAATATGAGGTGGAATTGATTGAAGAGATGGAAAAATGAAATATTGATTAGTGATGTTAGGAGGAAAGAAATTGCCCAATAAGGGATGGAATCTGTTTTACTCGAGTGCGAGTATGGACAGAAGAATAGACAGCAACAAATACACATATACAAGGCAGTACTTCGCCCAAAAAATAAACATAAAGATATAAGCAACTTATCTGTTTCAGTTCAAGAAATCAACAATTCGGATAATTCTAATGTTGCAGATGTCATGGAAATTGGCAATTATTATAACGATAGAAGACGTTAAGAATTCTACTGGAGTACCAGGAAGGTCATTTGCTGGGTGCTCTATGTTGCTTTTCTTTGTCGACTTTTATAGATGAAAATAGTAAATTTCTACTTTCCAATTCATGAATTATTCCAAAGCGAAAGAGGTTAATATGTATCCATAAATCTAACTAATGAACTCATGGGAATTGAATTACTTACATTAAAATGATGACTGATTTTTTTTCGAATTGTTTGGTTTCTACCGTATTTCTGACATAGCTTTAAAATTTAATTGAAATAAATAACTTTTATATGTATACCTCAGGTTTGTGTTCGGCCATATGCTGTTGTTATATTTTTGTAAAAGCGAAATAAAAATTTTACCTTTTAAGGATACTAATTGCTGTTCTAAGTTCTCAGGTTGATTATAATCGTCACTATTGCATATCATCATAATTTTGTTACAAAGAAATTTGAGAAAATCAGTTTCAAACAACATTAATTTGGAAATTACTTGTCAAAATTCATAATTGTAATGAGTAACAGATGTTGATAATAACCTTGATAAAATTGAAATTCTCGTTACTGCAGTTCACAATCTATGTTCTTAATAATTGAAATCTGCTTTCCACCATAAATATATTTATTATTAGCAAATAATAGGCAGTATTATGTAAAATCTTCATTATGTAGTATTATACATATCGGTGGCACCTTTGAATAGCATCTTTGAAGCGCAAAAAACATAATTTCGGATAAATTTGAAGCTTTCGGTGCATTTGAAAGTTTGAAATTTCCACAGGCACAAGTTCGATTTTCTAATTTCAAACCGTGATTTAAAAAGGAATATTCATCTCTGTTTTAGACGCATAATGTACCCCGAGGCCACAAATAAAACAAAAAAAATTAGCTTTCTGGTGATACCCCTAAAAATTCACAAAATTGCACTTAACATACTATTCCCCTGTGCCACAGATATTATGTAATATTTCCCATATAACATACAGTAGGTTTCATTCCCAATTATATTTTCGTATATGAACTAATAATATGACTGGCATTTTACTAATATTTGACATTTCGAACTTTGTGATTTTTACCCAATTACGTCCTCACCGTTATGTGTTTGTGTTAACCGCCTGTAAATATGTAACAATTTTTTGGGGGAATGTTTATTTTTTATTTTCTCCCCCTACTTTGTTTTTCAACAATACAGGACTCCAATTCATTGCATAAAACATTAAGTCTTTTTCGTATTGGGAGAGTTCATATCTCCTCTGTCTTAATCCCATATTGAAATGGGATGCGCCTCCTACTAATACACGTAGATTTCGTATGGGAAGATATCTACAGAGACGATTAGAGGCAAATCTTCGTTGAGGGTATAGATACTGCTATTCCTGTGGGCGGGGTAGCCGAATGGGCTAAGGCATGTGCACTGCACCACCGTTGCCCGGCAACCTGATATCTGGACAAATGATATAAAAATAGCCACGAGTCTTTGCGTCCCGCTGCTGAGAGTCTTTTAAATCCCCGCCCACACTCCCTGGCCCGGGAAAACCCCGTATAGCCCTAACGGCGAGGAAGGAGAGGAAAAAAAAAAAGATACTGCTACTCCTCTTTACCTTGACTCTCAGTGCCTCAAACGCAGTACAGTTAGTGGTCACATGTTCAGCAATATCCGGAACACCACAACTGAAGCATAAGCGATCGACATCCTGTCTGAAGGTGTGTAACTTGGCACCAAAACCCCAATGTTCATTGAGGAGAAAAAGATCAAATATTTAGGTTGGACCGATCTCGCAAATGGTAGAGATTGAACTGCGCGAAAAGGCTAGCCCCCTTAGTGGCAGTGAGCCACCGCATGTTCCATTCTTCGACGGTAGCTTCTCTCAATGTTGATTTCCATTTCTATTAGGCCATTTCTCAATCCTCACTGTTCCTGCAGAGTTCCTACCGAGCCTTCCCTCTTGAAGGCAAATTTTATCAAATTTTCTTGGAGGGGAGATCGAGAAGTATCTCCTCAGTTAAAACTCGTGCTGCCTCGCGAGACACTGTTTTCGATGATCTGGTGACCCGGAGCAATTCCTCCCTCTCCATAGATGCCATTTTCTTTTTCTTTTGATTAGGAAGGTTCAGATACCACGAGGGGAATATCTCAAGATACCCACCCAGCACCACTCCTTTGTAGATGGTCTTTGTCGCTGACTATCTGAGGCCCCAGAAGGGATCTCCAACACAACTGAGACCATTAAGGACGATTTTCACCCTACTTACCAAGTAGTCCAAGTGAAGTGTTGTAGTAAACTTCCTTCCAAATCTTACGCCAAGGTCACTTACTGCTATGTATTGAATATAGCCTAATGTTAATTGATAATATTTAAAGAAAAAATCAAATCAACCTGGGCGGGTACCTGAGACACCCTAGCAACCTTTTGTAAGTGGCAAGAAAACACGTAGGAACACCCAAGGACCGTCATCATAATTACGTGGAAAAGTGGTTACCTAGATAGTGGTCGGGATACCTGAGACCCCCTAGCAGCCTTTTAGCAGGAGCAATAGAACACTTGAGGACACAGGTCGGCCAAACACCAAAGGACCAGTCTTATGTTTAAAGAGGATCAGAAAGCTTTTAGCTCTAAGCAAAGGAAGAAACAGTCGTGTACCTGCTAAAAGGGGTGTGTTCAACATTAACACCTTCGAAAGAAGTATACCTGCTTGCCGGAAAAAGAGAAAGACTTAATATATACCTGCTGGAATATCTTGGCCTGGGATAGAGGGCGGGGTCATCCCTTATGCTAGGAAAATTCAATCAATGGGAACCATTCTTGCCCCACCCTAGATATTGGGATAAAATCCACTGAGATGGATGGAAGAGAGGTCTTATGGTCTTAAGTCTGATGAGCTTAGGCCACTGCCCGACCTAGTCTTTTGGTCTTAGTCTGATAGCTTAGGCCACTGCCCTACCTCGAAGAGAGGTCTGATGTAGCTGCCCGGCCCTGAGGAGGTCCCTGATGTTTTCTTCTGGCTGGAGGACTGTTTTCTCCTGAAGCCCTACCTGAACAATGATGATCTCGACTTCGCAGATGCAGTGATGACATCTACCAAATCCACCACTTCGCATAACATAATAGATAAGTGATTCCCAACAATTCATTTTAATAATGTAATAAAATATTTCATGGCAATATAAATTTTCAATTCTGTCCATCTGAATCATGCCTTCACAACCAATTACTAATCTATATAACCAACCAAAATCTATAAAAACCAATTACTTAATATATATATATATATATATATATATATATATATAAATTATTATTTGTAAATAAAAGTGATTTTAATCATGCCACCTATTGATATCATTAAAATCACAGGTAATGTTTGGTAATTAGAGAACAGATAAACACACAACAAGCCTTTGTGAAAAGGAGTCCAATCAATTGATCATGGACCAATATGTTAAATAACATAATTTAATTAATTAATTCTTATTAAATAATTCTAGATAATTATCCTCAATAATTATCCAGTGGCATACCGATAAAATTCGAAACCCCAAACGGCACGAAGCATTACCATCTCGCTGGGACTAATCGTTTTTCGCTGGATCTCCAAGACAATAAGAATCGGCCCCTGCTCCTTATATAAATATCTTGGGTTTTGTCTTCAATAATTCTTATCTTCCTATTCGCGTATTACTTACCGATCAAGCTAGCGCATCTTTCTGTCTTTTATTTTTACTTTTTTTTAAATGAACGATTGATCTGATTTTTAAGTTCGATGGTTCAATTGTTCGATGAGATTCCGTAGTCTTATTGTCATGATTTGCCCGTAAAACATACACAAATGATTGTATAAATACGTTTAATTCATTCGCTAAAAGATATGTAACGATTTTTTGAGCGATTGGACTGACCTGTTTTGAAGTTCAATAGCTTTAATTATTCAGTGAGATTTCGTGTTTATGTTTTTTTAAGACTTTAATGTTTATTGAGATAACGATACACATGATCTCTACTTCTCATATGTAACATTTCTGTTATGTACAACAGCAGTTGATAAATAATTTTGAAAGTTGAAACGTATATTTATTCGACTTGGATTATATTAACAGTTCATATTACATAAGGAAAATTTTTGTATTCCATGATTGAAGATATAACATTGGCAAAGAGTATAAAAATGACAGAATCAATAAATTTTCATGTTCCGAAATTATTAGACCCAAAAGAATAAAATTGGAAGTTCTAGAAAAAATGACCAGCACATTCAACTATATCTCAACCACAGGGAAAGAATTAAAGAAGAATTATTTAATGGCTTTACTCAATGGCGAGGTGGAGACTGTTGCACTCTCTTTGTATCCCAACGGGGAACGAAATCTAAAACATTTCAGGAGTTGACTACTCTTTTAACGGAGCATTTCACACCCATTAGATCAGTTTTTGCGGCTCGAAGGGAGTTTTACGCACCACAACAAAATGATCAAGAGACCATAACTGACTTCTCAGACTTAATTCGTTCTCTGGCATCTCCCTACAAAGTAGGTTTTGAGTGAAATGTGGTAATAAGAGACTTTTTTAGGGATCTTCAATGTCAAAATCAGAGAGAGACTTCAAGAAGAAGATTCGTCGGAGGGCAGCTATACTTTTACAAAAATGGTAACACTTGGAGCAACAAAGGAAGATTCGTTGAAATCTACTCCGAAGGCTCTTGTTATAAAAAAAGAACGGGTGAATTTTTTACAAATACGACGCATGAACAAAAATCAGAAAAAAACACGTGATGCAAAATGTCAAGTTTGTGGCCGAAAACATTCATGCTTCAAATGAATGTAAGTATCGAACTTATCCATCCCGCAGTAAACAAATAGGACACTTGGCTCCTATGTGTCATAGTAAAAAATCGAGATAGCCCAAGAAAGAAAGTAGACAAAAATGTTTGGTCGAGAGGTAAAGTTCGCAGTCTGAGTCTTCACCTTCAGAAGATAAGGTAAGCATATATGACTCATTTTTTATCATCAGACAGAATATAGATAACGAAACCCGGTATAGTGTGAATCTGGTTATCGACAATCAAATTTTTAAATTTGATATTGATACAGGATCGTTTCATAACGAAATCACAGACTTTTATAAGAAACATTTGGCATATGTTTTTCACATGTTTCACCAACATCAGTTAACATCTGGGAAAAACACACATAAGACTTTAAAAATACTGAAACTTAATGTATACTTAGTTGGTTGGTTATGGATTGGTTATTCCAATTTTAAAAAGCCTATTTCAGATTATATCGTGTTCTTGATTTAACATTCTATATACTTTTTTTTTTTAGTTTACAAATGCTTAGTTACTACCAATTATCTCAGACAACTTTCATAAGAAACATCTTTCACATGTTTTTCACCAAATGATATTAAACTATCAGACAATGTAGATAATCCTATAATGCCGGTTGAAAAAATTTAATTGCAGATATCTTATAAAGAAAAGCAATTAAAAATTAAACTTTATGTTACCGGAACTCACTTTGGTTTTTAAACTAACTTCTGAAGATAAGTTTCCAAATAACATTCAGATTCAGGTAATGTTAAAACAATTTCCAAAAGTTTTCGAAGAGTCCATTGGCTACCTTTACTGAGCTTTAAGTCTCCTTAAAGCTAAAGTCTGATGGCATTCCAGAGTTTTTCAATGACCTATCATTATGACAAGCATAAAAGAAAGGGTAGAATTGGTGTTAACACGCCTTACAAGGCAACTAGTGTTACAACTGCTGTTGTACCAGTGCTAAAAACAGACAGATGGGAGACTCAGGATATACTACGACTACTTCTTACTATTAATCAGTCCTTAATAGACTATAAATATCAACTTCCGCGCCTTGTTCATATTTGCTCCAGCTTTGGAGGGCTGAAGTGTTCTCAAAGATTAAGGTTAAGAAAAGTTCAAAATATGTTTGGTCCAGAAAATGCAACAAAGCATCCCAAGAATTCTAGCATATCTTAACGAGTAATCATACATTAATATATTTTGATGAACTATCGGCTTATCGATCCAATTAATCATATATTAATATATTTTGACCAACTATCGGCTTATCGATCCAATTAACAGTAGATGCTTCAGCTGAACTTATAGGCGGTGTCCTTGCTGATATTTTACCTGATGGCGCCGCTCATCGGATAGCATCTGCCTCTTATGTATTAAGCTCAACTCAATAAAAATATCCAGCTATCAAACGGAAAGCATAAGCGATCATGTTCGGGATAAGCCATTTTAACTATTTAACTATTAACGATTAACTATTTGGTCGCAAATTCACCCTAGCTACCGATTGTCGCCTTCTTTTGTACATATCTTGAAAAAGGAGGGAGTACCAACATATGCCACAAACCGTCTCCGGCGCTGGGCTTTACTATGAAATGTATACAAAACACTAATCAAAATGTTGCGGATTATTTATTCCGAATCAAATTGCTGAGTGCAAATACAATTACTGGTAGTGAAAGCAAACAACAGAAAAGGATATTGGCGTGAGATAAGATGACAGACTCAAAGGTTGCTTTGGCGGTTATACACGGAAAGCTGCTGCCAAAAAAAGATGGTTACCTTCCTTACACACGCCTTTACACCAGCTTACTTTTGATCACGGACTTATTATGAGGAGGTATCGGATCATCGTACTTGGAATATTCCGTTCCTCAATTTGGAACATCTTCACAGCAATCACGTGGGAACAACAAAAATGAAAATTTTGCCAGAAGCTATATCTGGTGGCCCTCTCTTCACCAAGAGAGAGAAAGAGAGAAACACTTTATTTTCATAAAACATAAAATATAAAGGATTGCTGCCCAATTATATTGGGTTGCTGTATACACAGTATACTCTTCTATCCTTAGGACAATATATGAATTTATATAGAAATATTCAGAAGTATTAGTTAAGATTAGTAAAATAGATATATATACATATACATTTTTATTGTTTTATTTTTTTCCTTTTTTTCCCTTTTTCCTTCCTTTCATGGTTCATGCTTTTTTTTAACATTTAGTTTCCCTTTCTCTCACTTCTCTCTCTTTATCTCTATTGTTTTCAATTATTCATTAAATAAATATATAAATTAAAACTCTCGGGCTAGCCATGCACGTGGTGGTGAATGATTCCCAGGGAGTCGAGGGCTATATTTTCAGCCAACCTCGCTACGTCCTTAATGTCGACACCTAGTTACTCGAGGAAGCTCCTTGTTCTTTTTGGAATAGTTCCGCGAGACCCAAACCAGAGGTCTCTCACGGTGAACTCTCTCTCTCCGAAGGTCTCACGGAATTTATCTTTTAGGAAAGGGATACATTTTTCGTACGTGTTCTTCTTTTCCCTTTCCACTTCACCCGCCTGATCGAGGTCTCAAAGCGGACAGTTGGATCCAAGATCAGCGCTGTCCTTCCTGTCTTGGGAAATGCGACGATATCCGCGTATCTCGTAGAGCCTTCACTATCGATGCAATATACCTCATCAAAGCAGGTGAATTTCCTTTCCCTAAGGAGCCTCATCAACTTGAACTTGACCCGGTGGTGACGACGTGTTATGAGGAGGGAGTTGTTGGGGCATTTTCCCAGCACATGTGCTGGTGTTTTCTTCCGCATTTACGGCAGAGGGACCCAACTTCTCCGACCTGTCCGCTGACTCCTGAGACTCCACGCAGTGGTGCATAATTAATGTTTAATTTTAGGGCATTCGACCATTCAGACCCAGAAAGTACTTGCTTTTCGTAGATGTATCTATTCGCTTTCGGGGTCTCTTTAAAATGGCGAACACCAATACCCTGCCATCTGCAGTTGGCCCATTCCTCAAATGCATTTTCTCGTAGCGACTCCCGTAGAGCTTTCACATTTCGATGACCCTGATCAACCCCCAATCTCTCGGCACATTCAGTAATTTCAGCCGAATAATCGAAGGTAGACTGAAAAAAAAGCATCTGGTGCATTGGACAGTCGCTGAGCAATGGACCAATGTTGAAGATGAGCCTCCCATTGGCAGCGGATTAATCCCAATCCTCGGTATCTCCTGGTGGCATACAACATCGCTGTGGAAGTATTCGCAGGGAGTCCAATAGTGGCCTTTGCGCTCCTGCGAATCATAATGTCGATGCCCTCCAGGATAGCAGCACGCAGCTTTGTTAGGGGCGCAGTTTGGAGAGGGTAAGTGAGATCCGGGAACAGATATTGATTGACAATGCTGAGTTTCTGCTCAGGTTTGAGTAAACAAGAGGTTACCAGCTTGTTTAAATTATCATTCAATTTAGTCACCGAATCTTCGTTGAATTGAAGCTCTCCCGAGAATGTACATCCTAAATACTTAATCGTATCTCCATTCCTCAATGTTTGGATGTACCAACCATTCTCAAGGGAGAGCACCGTAGTTTCCAGCTCTCCTTTATTTACAACGATGCCCATACTTTTTTGAGGATTTATAGCCAGACCAATTTCTTTAAATGTCCTCTGGATGCTGTCAATCACTCTTTCTGCAGCCCCCTTGTCTCGCGCCGACACAGCCTGGTCATCCGCGAAACCTGTGAGGACCACACAATCCTGCTCATTCCTTAATTTGTATCCAAATTTCTTGGAAAAGACCTCATCGCACAGGTCGCGGTAGAGATGATCGATGGCCAGGTTGAAGAGTGAAGACGACAGGGGGCCGCCTTGGGGCACACTGCGCAGCACTTTGATCTGGCTAGTTGCATGGACACCGTTATTAATCTTTATGGTGTTCGTGCTAAGGAGAGCCGATATGACATTTGTAAGATTCAGTGACACACCTCTCGCTTCTAAGGAGCTCACGATGTGTTTGTGGCCAACATTGTCAAAAGCACCGACAACGTCGAGGAAAACTATCGCACGTCATTTTTCATTTTTTGTGCATCTTTTAATACGGCGTCGATAATCCTCGTGTTGACGTGCGTTCCCGGGAGACCTTTAATAAAGCCTCTCTGACTCTTGTGGAAGATGACCTGCTTTCTTAATTCGTGGTCCAGAACCTTCTCTATGATTCGGCGCACAATCGAATATATGGTGATTGGTCTCCAGGTCGAGATATTATTTATATCACCTTTGCCCTTATATATTAATATTGTGCGGCCTTGTCGAAGTGGTTCCGGAACATAGGCCACCTTCAGCATTATCTCTGCAATCGTTTTGATAATGTTTAATACGTCAAAATATTTTATTGTGCGGATCAGAACTCCATCAGGCCCCGGCGATGTGTCCATTGACGTTGACTAAATGGCTTTCTTGACAGTTTCTATGTCAATGGACAGCAAATTTGGCATCGGGGCACAGTGTTCGTAATCCGCACGGCCGCAGAGATTTTCGCTTTCAAAGAGGTCTTTATAATGCCTCTCGATTTGGCCATTTTTAGAGGACACCGTTTTGGAGCGTCGGCATTCATTACAGTTTGCACAACCTTTTTTCTTTTATTATAATAATTATATTGGACAGCCTCATACTGATACTGCTCCTGCCGACGACTCCTGTCTACTTTGTTAGCCCTCTGCGGATTTGAAACTTGTCCAGCACCCTTGTCAGCCATTTTCATTTTATTTTTTTCCTCATCCTATAAAATTTTACGGCTGGGTGCTGGGGACCTGGCAGTTCGGCATTGATAACTTTGAGGAACTTTAGGAACTTGCCTACGGCCTCATCAAAATCCGCAGTATTTACGATATTTTGCTTTAAAAGGTTCTTGAACGTAGTAGACCATCCAACAATGTCCTATTTTATTTTTGATGACTCACCCTCTCCATTCCTTATTTTCCTTATGTTATTCGCCTCCCTGACAAAACAGCTAACCTATGTGACTTATATTGTAAGCACAGATATAATCTACCAAATAAGATCCTGCAACCCTTGCAATCCTTGGACCAGGATTAATGTAGATTTTTTAGGCCTTATTCAGAAAAATATTGATGCAGTCTTTATAACGGATTTCACATCTAAATGGATCGAAGCATTTTTAGTTCTTAATATGATAGTCTCCTCGCGCGGGCTCATTACCGCGTATGGGGAGCGTCCCACGGGTGGCGGATGTGGGGATGGTCGGTGGAAATTCCTTGGAAGTTCCTCCCGGCTAAGTCCGATGGACTCGCTGACCAACAATGAGAGGGGCCCTCCAGACTTGCTGGAGGGAGGGGACCTCCAGACTTGCTGGAGCTAGGGGCCCACCAGACTTGCTTGAGGGTGTGACGTAGGATTGAACGCCCTACTCACATATCTTTAGTTCAACAAACACCACAAAAAGTCATGGATCTCCCTAAGGTAAAACGCTCATTATCCGGAGGTAAACTAGTCCCCCGTTCGGGTCTCCGGGTGGGGACTGCTTTAGGGGATTCATGCCACAAGATACTTATCAAACATAGAATATAATGTAATAGAAAAATAACTTTATTCTGCAATGATGTCGTTTAAGAATATTAGCTGTTTAAAGAAAAATACAGACCAAAAGACTAAAAGATATTGAATAAATAAAAAGAAAACATACATCAGGTTATCTACAACATTTACAACTAATGGAGAATGGTAAAGAAAAAAAATCTGTTGCGCGCAACACACAACTTTCACTTATCGCTCTTGAATAGAAATTATTTTCTGGCCATGTCGGGCTATTATAAAATTTTTGAATTGCATTTTTAACCGAGCTAAAGCTAAAAAATACAGTTACAAATCATAATTTAAACTAACAAAAATCCTATTTATTATATCACTGGTTGATTATAGATTATACGATCCTTTGATTATGAATCGCACGATCCGTTGATTATGGATTGTACGACTCTTAGTTATTAAACTGTTATTTTCCAGTGCAAAGTTTATTAAAACGGAATTAAGAGATTTGCATTGTATGTCATAGACAGGTCAAAAGTTGTCACATTGACTGTAAATGGATTCTGTTGGGATATCTTGAAGGGAAAATTTATCGAATTATTCACTAATTTAATTTTCTAAAAGGTTACATACTGATTTTTAAAAACAAACGGACGATAGATACTTAATTATTTAAATTTAATATCAGATCTAAAGTTATTAAACTACAGTAAATATATTTAAGGTTATTAACCTATCTGTGAAATGATTTTATTTATTTATTTATTATTACATTCCGCATCTACCCGAGCGGCTCATTAGCGGCCTGAAATGATTTTATATTTTACTTCTTCTTTCTCACAAATACAATGAAATAGTTTTTTAACAATGCCATTGCCTCGATTAGGTGGATTTTAAATAATTTTTACAAGCTTAAAAATATTTTTTGAAGTTTACAATTAGTTAGTAAATTTCATTTAATTTCCTTGAAAACATATGATTTCCGTTAAATATTATTAGTTTTCAAAATTTATTGTTTATATTTTTTTCGCCACTCTCCGTTAATTTCTACAACTTTCTATATTAGATGTGTTTTTTTCTAAAATTCTTCGCTTTCCAACGATATATTATACGTATACCTTCTGATTAGTATTTCCGCAGTTTCATTTTCGATCTGGATAAGCATTTTTATTTTTTTCAAAAGTTATGTTTAACATTTTTTCGAAACTTTTAGTAATAATAGATAGCTAATTATTCGAAATGCACCATATTAAAAGTACTTTAGAGGAAGATGTATATGGACATTGGGCATTTAAGCCCTGTAAATTGACATCAACTAAGACCTAAATGATATTAAAGATCACTTAATTATACAATGATACACCGAGTTTAATCAAAATCGTTAGAGCCGTTTTTGAGAAAATTTTAAAAATGTGTTTCAGCGTTGATATAAAGTGGCACTTCTGATAAGCCGATTTTAAGGAAAAAGTTGCTAGGAAATCTAAGGCATATACCTATCTTAAATATATCAGTTTCGTACGATTATTCGTTTTCGAGCTAGAGTGTTCACATACACACAGACTATTTTTCGGGACTTGGTTATTTGCACAGGCGGATCTAGGGGGGGGGGCTTTCGGGCCGAAGCCCCCCTCCCCTAATATGGTAAAATATAACTATGCTTTACAGAAAAAAATATCTCTTAAAGTATTCTTGTTAGTGTAGTTACAGTTAATAGGACTTCAAGAACCACTTAATCACCATTTCATACTGGTAGCTAATTTCTTTCTTTTTTTTTCTAATTAATTATTGTTATACGTATATGAAAAAAAATCCTTCGGGCTGAAGCCCCCCCAAAATTAAATCCTGGATTCGCTAGTTGTTATTTGGAATCAAAACCATATATATGATAAATTTTGCTGAGTGCGTGGCGTTCATGAATTTTCTTATGAAATTTCTTTTAATATACGTTGTTGTCTCATATATCTATCTATATATGCCCAAAAAATAAATAAAATACTGAACCATTAATCCTTAATCCTCCTATTAACGCTATAATTTGATATATATATATATATATATATATGTATATATATATATATATATATATATATATATATATATATATATATATATATATATATATATATATGTAAATAATAAGGTATATAAATACTAACCCTTAATTTGTTGATTAGAGATGGGGTCACAGAGTATAATATTAAATTTAATTAACACCAAAGCACTTATAAAAAATAAATAAAGTACTTATTTTGTTTTTGATGCTCAAAAATCTTATCATTCAACCGTTCAGATAAGAGGTTCAGCACCAACTCGGAACAAAACACCTAATCCTTGCGGTTAAAATAAAAATTCTTTTTCCCATTTTTAAGTGAAAGATTATTGTGGCAACAACAATGACATTGATGAGGTTAGAAATACCCATGTACTGTTGGACACGGCTTGTTCTACTTATCTTGAAAGAACTACTAAGTATGTGATAAGTTTTTATGAATCAATCACGCTATTTCAGAAAGATTTGGGTGTTTTAAAAATCTATTTTCAATAATGAGGTTTATTTATCTTTATTAATTATATGTATATAATTGCATGATATTAAATTGTGCATACAAATAAACAAATTCTCTTAACATAACTTATATTTAGATTGAATTAGGATCTAAGTCCCAAACTTCTTCAAAAGTGAAATAAGATTCTACAGAACCGAAAATAGAAAAAACCGATAGGAAGTTGTTTTTGAAACAAACAAAAAATGTTAATAGAATAAAACAAATATTTTCATATCATAAAATATAATGTTTTCTGATATGAAGTTCATTAAATCAGTTCTCTAAGGTACTTAAATCCAATTTTTTCAAATTCGGTGTATTAAAAAGGTTGTGGGGGTAGTTTTATTTATCTATTGTCTTTAATGTCAAAATATCATTTAAAGTTTATCCATGTTATTTCAAACTAAGAAAAATATCTAAAAGATATTTGTTCGAAAAGTAACAATGAAGGTGTATTCAATTTTTTTCAAACTAACTATTTTGGAAACAGCACATTTCAGACCTTACCTTCTAAATCATTGTTTTATGATTACCTTATTCATTACGAAGTCATTTAGTCATCTAGTAATAGCGTCCTTTATCAGCCAAAAACATCAGGTTAGTAAACAACACATATATACAAAAACACAAATTCAATTTTTTCAGGAAAAGGTTAGATACATCAAATTTAAGAAAAATTAAAATCAGATATTGTGACTAATTTTTCATACAGGTGATGTAAATAAATTAATTTAGGAAACTAAATTTTAAAATCTTGCAGTTGCATTAAAGTATTCAGTTACAAAATTATATATTTCAAAATAAGTTCTGTTAAAATACTAAATTTTGAATTTAAGGAAGATAAACTGTATTTTTTCAATTTATTATTATATACCTTTTCACATATGTCAATATTTCTATACAGAGATTATTCAATAAATTCTGACTTGCCAAACGACCTACTTACCATTTTACTAGACAATATGAATGTAGTTGGTAAACTCTTTCATTTTCTGGAACATGCGAAACTGGACAATAAAATTTAGTACTTGATGAATTAAGGCGATAATGCTCAGGGTGGTTAACGTGTTTAAAATTATTTAAAAAATAAATAAATACATTGTCATATTTAGGGGTTACGGTCCCTTGCGCCTCAGCTATCTCAGCTGCCATCTTGAAAGGAAAGGGCGGGCGGTATTGCTGAGTTCCGAGGATCATCTTCGAGTGCTCTTTAACATTGATATTGAATCTCAATCAATTGGTCCAGTAGTCTCGGAGAAATCCGACGATGGCGTACGACACACATCCGTAAGGAACGGGTTTTTTCAGAGGTCGAAAATATGAGTTTACTTTTATTTTTAAAAAGCTTGAGTTAATCTTATACTTTTGTTACATGAACCTTTTTTGGACGTAAACAAAAAACTTTTTAATTTATAACTTTTTGATGAAGTTATTTAAAAGCTTTTATCTCAAATAACCACCCATACACGAAGGTCTTGTAGTACGGTTAATTCTCCTTGGTCATTAGTTGAAGGAGATCTTTCTCCGTCAGAAGGTTGAGCCCTGTTTCCCTCAATAACTTGGCCTTCAATGGCTCAAAGGCGGTACAGACAAGGAAGATATCCTCGACGTTCTCCGGTATCTCGCAAATTGGGCCTATGGGAATGTTCTTACCATATTCAACGAGATTTGGTCACAAATCTCCATGCCCCGTGAGGAACTGTGAGACCCAGTAGTCCGGGAGAACCCATGTCTCTTCTCATGAATTTTTGAGGGAGACTCATTTCGGCAGGGTTATGAATTTTTGAAATGGAAAGTTTCAATATATCGTGATATTTTAAATTTTACTTTCGTTTGCACTACTATTAAGAAGAGAAGAGAAAAAATATTTTGAAAAGAGGAGGGGGGAGGTTCTTACACCTTCGACCTTGGGGGAATGGGCACCTCTGCTCTCGATACACAAGTTAAGAATGAGAATGTTTTCCACATTTTTCGCGATATTTTTCCCGTTTCGATCCTCAAATTACTGGCCAATATTCTTTAAATTAGCTGCCATTTCCGTTGTTTTGGACGTAAATTACCTTTCGTAATTTACATTCAAATCTTCACATGCGATCCGGTCGAATTTTGAGCTCTGGTTCCACGACTATTAGACGTTTGGCGACACCGGTCAATACTGTCACTTTTGAAGTCAAATTTATTTCTTAATCTATTTTATATTAAGTAATATTTGAGTTTTATTCCATTCAATATTTTATTTTATTTTATTTAAACCCTACCCTGCCGGTAAGGCAACACTGGTGTATTCCATTCAATATGTCTCTGGTTCAGTTGCTTTATTAATAGGTTAAATTTTATTATTCTTATACGCTTCTATTTTTTTTTTCCTAACAAGTGCCCCCCCCCCTCACCA